>OZ025286.1:2674538-3148517 GCA_964019165.1 Mastigias papua | reverse complement strand
AATCTGCAATCAAAATCAATCAATTTCAATTTTGGTCATGTGTGGCCAAAATACCAAGGTTATAGCCTTACTTTTTGGCCACAAATCGCTGATTTTCATCAAATTTTCAATCTGCAATCACAATCAATCAATTTCAATTTTGGTCATTTTTGGCCAAAATACCAAGGTTATAGCCATACTTTTTGGCCAAAAATCGCTCATTTTCATCACTTTTCAATCTGCAATCAAAATCAATCAATTTCAAGTTTGGTAATTTGTGGCCAAAATACCACGGTTATAGCCGTACGTTTTGGCCAAAAATCGCTCATTTTCATCACTTTTCAATCTGCAATCAAAATCAATCAATTTCAATTTTGGTCATGTTTGGCCAAAATACCAAGGTTATAGCCTTACGTTTTGGCCAAAAATCGCTCATTTTCATCACTTTTCAATCTGCAATCAAAATCAATCAATTTCAAGTGTGGTCATGACTGGCCAAAATACCAGGGTTATAGCCTTACTTTTTAGCCAAAAATCGCTCATTTTCATCACTTTTCAATCTGCAATCAAAATCAATCAATTTCAATTTTGGTCATTTTTGGCCAAAATACCAAGGTTATAGCCTTACTTTTCGGCCAAAAATCGCTCATTTTCATCACTTTTCAATCTGCAATCAAAATCAATCAATTTCAATTTTGGTCATTTTTGGCCAAAATACCAAGGTTATAGCCTTACGCTTTGGCCAAAAATCGCTCATTTTCATCACTTTTCAATCTGCAATCAAAATCAATCAATTTCAATTTTGGTCATTTTTGGCCAAAATACCAAGGTTATAGCCTTACGTTTTGGCCAAAAATCGCTCATTTTCATCACTTTTCAATCTGCAATCAAAATCAATCAATTTCAATTTTGGTCATTTTTGGCCAAAATACCAAGGTTATAGCCTTACTTTTTGGCCAAAAATCGCTCATTTTCATCACTTTTCAATCTGCAATCAAAATCAATCAATTTCAATTCTGGTCATGTTTGGCCAAAATACCAAGGTTATAGCCTTACTTTTTGGCCACAAATCGCTGATTTTCATCAATTTTCAATCTGCAATCACAATCAATCAATTTCAATTTTGGTCATTTTTGGCCAAAATACCAAGGTTATAGCCTTACTTTTTGGCCAAAAATCGCTCATTTTCATCACTTGTCAATCTGCAATCAAAATCAATCAACTTCAAGTTTGGTCAGATTTGGCGAAAATACCAAGGCTATAGCCTTACTTTTTGGCCAAAAATCGCTCATTTTCATCACTTTTCAATCTGCAATCAAATTCAATCAATTTCAATTTTGGTCATTTTTGGCCAAAATACCAAGATTATAGCCTTACTTTTTGGCCAAAAATCGCTCATTTTCATCACTTTTCAATCTGCAATCAAAATCAATCAATTTCACTTTTGGTCATTTTTGGCCAAAATACCAAGGTTATAGCCGTACTTTTTGGCCAAAAATCGCTCATTTTCATCACTTTTCAATCTGCAATCAAAATCAATCAATTTCAATTTTGGTCAGTTTTGGCCAAAATACCAAGGTTAGAGCCTTACGTTTTGGCCAAAAATCGCTCATTTTCATCAC
This sequence comes from Mastigias papua, assembly GCA_964019165.1. Lineage (NCBI taxonomy): Eukaryota > Metazoa > Cnidaria > Scyphozoa > Rhizostomeae > Mastigiidae > Mastigias > Mastigias papua. Next base: position 3,146,916 of record OZ025286.1, on the reverse strand, counting down.
TTTTCAATCTGCAATCAAAATCAATCAATGTCAATTTTGGTCAGTTTTGGCCAAACTACCAAGGCTATAGCCTTACTTTTTGGCCAGAAATCGCTCATTTTCATCACTTTTCAATCTGCAATCAAAATCAATCAATTTCAATTTTGGTCAGTTTTGTCCAAAATACCAAGGTTATAGCCTTACTGTTTGGCCACAAATCGCTGATTTTCATCACTTTTCAATCTGCAATCACAATCAATCAATTTCAATTTTGGTCATTTTTGGCCAAAATACCAAGGTTATAGCCTTACTTTTTGGCCAAAAATCGCTCATTTTCATCACTTTTCAATCTGCAATCAAAATCAATCAATTTCAATTTTGGTCATTTTTGGCCAAACTACCAAGGTTATAGCCTTAATTTTTGGCCAAAAATCGCTCATTTTCATCACTTTTCAATCTGCAATCAAAATCAATCAATTTCAATTTTGGTCAGTTTTGGCCAAATTACCATTGTTATAGCCTTACGTTTTGGCCAAAAATCGCTCATTTTCAACACTTTTCAATCTGCAATCCAAATCAATCAATTTCAATTTTGGTCATTTGTGGCCAAAATACCAAGGTTATAGCCTTACTTTTTGGCCAAAAATCGCTCATTTTCATCACTTTTCAATCTGCAATCAAAATCAATCAATTTCAATTTTGGTCATTTTTGGCCAAAATACCAAGGTTATAGCCTTACTCTTTGGCCGAAAATCGCTCATTTTCATCACTTTTCAATCTGCAATCAAAATCAATCAATTTCACTTTTGGTCATTTTTGGCCAAAATACCAAGGTTATAGCCTTACTTTTTGGCCAAAAATCGCTCATTTTCATCACTTTTCAATCTGCAATCAAAATCAATCAATTTCAATTTTGGTCATTTTTGGCCAAAATACCAAGGTTAGAGCCTTACGTTTTGGCCAAAAATCGCTCATTTTCATCACTTTTCAATCTGCAATCAAAATCAATCAATGTCAATTTTGGTCAGTTTTGGCCAAACTACCAAGGCTATACCCTTACTTTTTGGCCAGAAATCGCTCATTTTCATCACTTTTCAATCTGCAATCAAAATCAATCAATTTCAATTTTGGTCAGTTTTGTCCAAAATACCAAGGTTATAGCCTTACTGTTTGGCCAAAAATCGCTCATTTTCATCACTTTTCAATCTGCAATCACAATCAATCAATTTCAATTTTGGTCATTTTTGGCCAAAATACCAAGGTTATAGCCTTACTTTTTGGCCAAAAATCGCTCATTTTCATCACTTTTCAATCTGCAATCAAAATCAATCAATTTCAATTTTGGTCATTTTTGGCCAAAATACCAAGGTTATAGCCTTAATTTTTGGCCAAAAATCGCTCATTTTCATCACTTTTCAATCTGCAATCAAAATCAATCAATTTCAATTTTGGTGAGTTTTGGCCAAATTACCATTGTTATAGCCTTACGTTTTGGCCAAAAATCGCTCATTTTCAACACTTTTCAATCTGCAATCCAAATCAATCAATTTCAATTTTGGTCATTTGTGGCCAAAATACCAAGGTTATAGCCTTACTTTTTGGCCAAAAATCGCTCATTTGAATCACTTTTCAATCTGCAATCAAAATCAATCAATTTCAATTTTGGTCATTTTTGGCCAAAATACCAAGGTTATAGCCTTACTTTTTGGCCAAAAATCGCTCATTTTCATCACTTTTCAATCTGCAATCAAAATCAATCAATTTCAATTTTGGTCATTTTTGGCCAAAATACCAAGGTTATAGCCTTACCTTTTGGTCAAAAATCGCTCATTTTCATCACTTTTCAATCTGCAATCAAATTCAATCAATTTCAAGTTTGGTCATTTTTGGCAAAAATACCAAGGTTATAGCCTTACTTTTTGGCCAACAATCGCTCATTTTCATCACTTTTCAATCTGCAATCAAAATCAATCAATTTCAATTCTGGTCATGTTTGGCCAAAATACCAAGGTTATAGCCTTACTTTTTGGCCACAAATCGCTGATTTTCATCAATTTTCAATCTGCAATCACAATCAATCAATTTCAATTTTGGTCATTTTTGGCCAAAATACCAAGGTTATAGCCTTACTTTTTGGCCAAAAATCGCTCATTTTCATCACTTGTCAATCTGCAATCAAAATCAATCAACTTCAAGTTTGGTCAGATTTGGCGAAAATACCAAGGCTATAGCCTTACTTTTTGGCCAAAAATCGCTCATTTTCATCACTTTTCAATCTGCAATCAAATTCAATCAATTTCAATTTTGGTCATTTTTGGCCAAAATACCAAGATTATAGCCTTACTTTTTGGCCAAAAATCGCTCATTTTCATCACTTTTCAATCTGCAATCAAAATCAATCAATTTCACTTTTGGTCATTTTTGTCCAAAATACCAAGGTTATAGCCGTACTTTTTGGCCAAAAATCGCTCATTTTCATCACTTTTCAATCTGCAATCAAAATCAATCAATGTCAATTTTGGTCAGTTTTGGCCAAAATACCAAGGTTAGAGCCTTACGTTTTGGCCAAAAATCGCTCATTTTCATCACTTTTCAATCTGCAATCAAAATCAATCAATGTCAATTTTGGTCAGTTTTGGCCAAACTACCAAGGCTATAGCCTTACTTTTTGGCCAGAAATCGCTCATTTTCATCACTTTTCAATCTGCAATCAAAATCAATCAATTTCAATTTTGGTCAGTTTTGTCCAAAATACCAAGGTTATAGCCTTACTGTTTGGCCACAAATCGCTGATTTTCATCACTTTTCAATCTGCAATCACAATCAATCAATTTCAATTTTGGTCATTTTTGGCCAAAATACCAAGGTTATAGCCTTACTTTTTGGCCAAAAATCGCTCATTTTCATCACTTTTCAATCTGCAATCAAAATCAATCAATTTCAATTTTGGTCATTTTTGGCCAAACTACCAAGGTTATAGCCTTAATTTTTGGCCAAAAATCGCTCATTTTCATCACTTTTCAATCTGCAATCAAAATCAATCAATTTCAATTTTGGTCAGTTTTGGCCAAATTACCATTGTTATAGCCTTACGTTTTGGCCAAAAATCGCTCATTTTCAACACTTTTCAATCTGCAATCCAAATCAATCAATTTCAATTTTGGTCATTTGTGGCCAAAATACCAAGGTTATAGCCTTACTTTTTGGCCAAAAATCGCTCATTTTCATCACTTTTCAATCTGCAATCAAAATCAATCAATTTCAATTTTGGTCATTTTTGGCCAAAATACCAAGGTTATAACCTTACTCTTTGGCCGAAAATCGCTCATTTTCATCACTTTTCAATCTGCAATCAAAATCAATCAATTTCACTTTTGGTCATTTTTGGCCAAAATACCAAGGTTATAGCCTTACTTTTTGGCCAAAAATCGCTCATTTTCATCACTTTTCAATCTGCAATCAAAATCAATCAATTTCAATTTTGGTCATTTTTGGCCAAAATACCAAGGTTAGAGCCTTACGTTTTGGCCAAAAATCGCTCATTTTCATCACTTTTCAATCTGCAATCAAAATCAATCAATGTCAATTTTGGTCAGTTTTGGCCAAACTACCAAGGCTATACCCTTACTTTTTGGCCAGAAATCGCTCATTTTCATCACTTTTCAATCTGCAATCAAAATCAATCAATTTCAATTTTGGTCAGTTTTGTCCAAAATACCAAGGTTATAGCCTTACTGTTTGGCCAAAAATCGCTCATTTTCATCACTTTTCAATCTGCAATCACAATCAATCAATTTCAATTTTGGTCATTTTTGGCCAAAATACCAAGGTTATAGCCTTACTTTTTGGCCAAAAATCGCTCATTTTCATCACTTTTCAATCTGCAATCAAAATCAATCAATTTCAATTTTGGTCATTTTTGGCCAAAATACCAAGGTTATAGCCTTAATTTTTGGCCAAAAATCGCTCATTTTCATCACTTTTCAATCTGCAATCAAAATCAATCAATTTCAATTTTGGTGAGTTTTGGCCAAATTACCATTGTTATAGCCTTACGTTTTGGCCAAAAATCGCTCATTTTCAACACTTTTCAATCTGCAATCCAAATCAATCAATTTCAATTTTGGTCATTTGTGGCCAAAATACCAAGGTTATAGCCTTACTTTTTGGCCAAAAATCGCTCATTTGAATCACTTTTCAATCTGCAATCAAAATCAATCAATTTCAATTTTGGTCATTTTTGGCCAAAATACCAAGGTTATAGCCTTACTTTTTGGCCAAAAATCGCTCATTTTCATCACTTTTCAATCTGCAATCAAAATCAATCAATTTCAATTTTGGTCATTTTTGGCCAAAATACCAAGGTTATAGCCTTACCTTTTGGTCAAAAATCGCTCATTTTCATCACTTTTCAATCTGCAATCAAATTCAATCAATTTCAAGTTTGGTCATTTTTGGCAAAAATACCAAGGTTATAGCCTTACTTTTTGGCCAACAATCGCTCATTTTCATCACTTTTCAATGTGCAATCAAAATCTATCAATTTCAAGTTTGGTCATTTTTGGCCAAAATACCAAGGTTATAGCCTTACTTTTTGGCCAAAAATCGCTCATTTTCATCACTTTTCAATCTGCAATCAAAATCAATCAATTTCAATTTTGGTCATTTTTGGCCAAAATACCAAGGTTATAGCCTTACTTTTTGGCCAAAAATCGCTCATTTTCATCACTTTTTAATCTGCAATCAAAATCAATCAATTTCAATTTTGGTCAGTTGTGGCCGAAATACCAAGGTTATAGCCTTACTTTTTGGCCAAAAATCGCTCATTTTCATCACTTTTCAATCTGCAATCAAAATCAATGAATTTCAATTTTGGTCAGTTTTGGCCAAAATACCAAGGCTATAGCCTTACTTTTTGGCCAAAAATCGCTCATTTTCATCACTGTTCAATCTTCAATCAAAATCAATCAATTTCAATTTTGATCATTTTTAGCCAAAATACCAAGGCTATAGCCTTACTTTTTGGCCAAAAATCGCTCATTTTCATCACTTTTCAATCTGGAATCAAAATCAATCAATTTCAATTTTGGTCATTTTTGGCCAAAATACCAAGGTTATAGCCTTACTTTTTGGCCAAAAATCGCTCATTTTCATCACTTTTCAATCTGCAATCAAAGTCAATCAATTTCAAGTTTGGTCATTTTTGGCCAAAATACCATTGTTATAGTCTTACTTTTTGGCCAAAAATCGCTCATTTTCAACACTTTTCAGTCTGCAATCAAAATCAATCAATTTCAAGTTTGGTCATTTGTGGCCAAAATACCATTGTTATAGCCTTACTTTTTGGCCAAAAATCGCTCATTTTCATCACTTTTCAATCTGCAATCAAAATCAATCAATTTCAATTTTGGTCATTTTTGGCCAAAATACCATTGTTATAGTCTTACTGTTTGGCCAAAAATCGCTCATTTTCAACACTTTTCAATCTGCAATCCAAATCAATCAATTTCAAGTTTGGTCATTTTTGGCCAAAATACCATTGTTATAGTCTTACTTTTTGGCCAAAAATCGCTCATTTTCAACACTTTTCAGTCTGCAATCAAAATCAATCAATTTCAAGTTTGGTCATTTTTGGCCAAAATACCAAGGTTATAGCCTTACTTTTTGGCCAAAAATCGCTCATTTTCATCACTTTTTAATCTGCAATCAAAATCAATCAATTTCAATTTTGGTCAGTTGTGGCCGAAATACCAAGGTTATAGCCTTACTTTTTGGCCAAAAATCGCTCATTTTCATCACTTTTCAATCTGCAATCAAAATCAATGAATTTCAATTTTGGTCAGTTTTGGCCAAAATACCAAGGCTATAGCCTTACTTTTTGGCCAAAAATCGCTCATTTTCATCACTGTTCAATCTTCAATCAAAATCAATCAATTTCAATTTTGATCATTTTTAGCCAAAATACCAAGGCTATAGCCTTACTTTTTGGCCAAAAATCGCTCATTTTCATCACTTTTCAATCTGGAATCAAAATCAATCAATTTCAATTTTGGTCATTTTTGGCCAAAATACCAAGGTTATAGCCTTACTTTTTGGCCAAAAATCGCTCATTTTCATCACTTTTCAATCTGCAATCAAAATCAATCAATTTCAAGTTTGGTCATTTTTGGCCAAAATACCATTGTTATAGTCTTACTTTTTGGCCAAAAATCGCTCATTTTCAACACTTTTCAGTCTGCAATCAAAATCAATCAATTTCAAGTTTGGTCATTTGTGGCCAAAATACCATTGTTATAGCCTTACTTTTTGGCCAAAAATCGCTCATTTTCATCACTTTTCAATCTGCAATCAAAATCAATCAATTTCAATTTTGGTCATTTTTGGCCAAAATACCATTGTTATAGTCTTACTTTTTGGCCAAAAATCGCTCATTTTCAACACTTTTCAATCTGCAATCCAAATCAATCAATTTCAAGTTTGGTCATTTTTGGCCAAAATACCATTGTTATAGTCTTACTTTTTGGCCAAAAATCGCTCATTTTCAACACTTTTCAGTCTGCAATCAAAATCAATCAATTTCAAGTTTGGTCATTTGTGGCCAAAATACCATTGTTATAGTCTTACTTTTTGGCCAAAAATCGCTCATTTTCATCACTTTTCAATCTGCAATCAAAATTAATCAATTTCAATTTTGGTCATGTTTGGCCAAAATACCAAGGTTATAGCCTTACTTTTTGGCCAAAAATCGCTCATTTTCGTCACTTGTCAATCTGCAATCAAAATCAATCAATTTCAATGTTGGTCATTTTTGGCCAAAATACCAAGGTTATAGCCTTACTTTTTGGCCAAAAATCGCTCAGTTTCATCACTTTTCAATCTGCAATCAAAATCAATCAATTTCAATTTTGGTCATTTGTGGCCAAAATACCAAGGTTATAGGCTTACTTTTTGGCCAAAAATCGCTCATTTTCATCACTTTTCAATCTGCAATCAAAATTAATCAATTTCAATTTTGGTCATGTTTGGCCAAAATACCAAGGTTATAGCCTTACTTTTTGGCCAAAAATCGCTCATTTTCGTCACTTGTCAATCTGCAATCAAAATCAATCAATTTCAATGTTGGTCATTTTTGGCCAAAATACCAAGGTTATAGCCTTACTTTTTGGCCAAAAATCGCTCAGTTTCATCACTTTTCAATCTGCAATCAAAATCAATCAATTTCAATTTTGGTCATTTGTGGCCAAAATACCAAGGTTATAGGCTTACTTTTTGGCCAAAAATCGCTCATTTTCATCACTTTTCAATCTGCAATCAAAATCAATCAATTTCAATTTTGGTCATTTTTGGCCAAAATACCAAGGTTATAGGTTTACGTTTGGCGAAATTTGCTTAAGGGTCAGAAACTGAGGATAGTTATTAGGGATGGCTCTTAAATGTGAGGCCAAGAAGGTCTATGAGAAGGAGTATGAAATTATAGTGAATGTAAGGATGTTTTGAGGGCAGAGTATGATATTAGAGCATATATGGAGGAGAATACTTCAGGTGTATCGGTCACATTAAATTTAGTGGTAAACTAGCTCTGTCTATGTGGATAAAATGATCTTAGGTTGTAAGTTAATTTAAGGCGAGTTGGTCTGAGATTGTACATATAGCGTATTTGAGAAGATGTCAGGATGTATTCCGTAGATTTAGTTATCGAAAGTTATCGCAAAGATGAATTTAATGCCTGGTCTCATACAGTACACGTGTTTTTGTATAAAAAACCAGTTTATAAGCAACCTAGTACTAGACACGCAAAAAATTAAGAAACTTGTAGAACTACAACGAAAGAGTTAAGAAACTTTAGAAATTTCTCTGCTATTTCAAAGTTTGGGGTTTGTGAAATATATTTCCTAGATCCTTTGGTTGAGAGAAAGATGTGCGCATATTTGTGACAAATGGCATATTGGAACCGTTACCTAGTTCATCGCAAAACTGACCCAATACCGTATGCTTTTCGAGGACCAAAGTGAAGATCATATAAAGTTTTCTGAAATTAACGATGTGGACATGAGGTTGATATAGATTTAGAGCCGCACTAATGTCTTGTTTGCTATCATGCTAATAGTTTGCTATATCCACGTGTTTTATATCGTTTTCACTGCAATCTTTTGTATTAAATTAAGAAACTTTTAGAACTAAAATGTAGCCAAAAATTAAGAAACTTTTAGTACTAGGCCTTGAGCTAGGTTTCTTATAAAAAAAACGTGTAGATGTGAAAGGAGAAGTTTAGAACTTTAGGCCCAAAATATTTTGGCGCTAAATACTGCGAGATGCCATGAACGTTCTTCAGAAAATGCGTGTTGTTATAATAATTTCTTATGCCACCTCCCTACCATCACTGCCTAAACATTTAACGACAACATTTCAACACATTCGTGTATTTTTCCATCAATAAAGTTCAAAAGTATAAAACTTTGTTTCATTTCTAAGTCGAAGACATGACGACAATTTTCCCGCCAAAAGTGGAAGATACCTATTCAGTGTGGTAATTTTGCTATGTAAACTTTAAAGGTTAGGCCCTTGGGTGCTGAAAGCCGCCATTTTTAGCAAGATGTTCGAGTACTTTTATAATGTGAGTGTAGTTGTAAATTATAGAATAGAGTGCTGCGTGGTGCACAGATTAAAATGAGGATGGGTATATGTCACTATGGTCTTTGATCTCTAGCAAGAAAAATGGGCACTTAAAACTAAAGATATGATCAGGTATAGTTATAGAACGAAAGTAGCAAAGGTAATAATATAAATAACATACCTGTTGTTTCGCATGCATTTTTACAGCCGCCATACTGCTATCTGATTTTGGACTAACTTACTGCAGCCGTGTGGTTGTCAAATGACTAGACGTAGCAAATGAACGAGCGAAACGAATGACGTCTTGTCAGTTATGAACAAAAGGGCAATTCATCTGGGAGTAGCTGTCTAGTGGTCTATTCTTCAGGGTTTTTCAAAACAGTACCTTGCAATCACAGATACGAGGCTAGGTGACGGATAGCATTAGTGAGTGCTGGGGGAAAGACGTGACAATTTAACATGGACAGTGAAATGACAAAATCAAAAGGAATACGCAGATCAACTTGGGGAACGCTGGAAAGTACGAATCCTTTGGACACCAACCTTCCTATCGCCAACGTTCTGTTATTGACATTTGCAAAGGAGCCATCCTAAAAAGGTAAGGATGGTGGCTGGTCTGTTGACTCATGACCATACCAAACATATCATTCAAACTGCTCTAACTTAAATATTTACAACGTTATACATCAGATAGATAAAACTAACATACATGGAACACAAAGCCGCTAGAATAGGCTGGTTCAAACCACTGCACGATACCACCAAATTAGGAACTCATCAAATTAACATGCGCTCGCTCGTAAGTGGGCCGAGGCCTTAAAGCTCCCCTCAAATTGATAAAAGAGGTGAGCCCCCTTTCACCCCACCCTTGGACTTCGTCTATTTTTACTACTATTGATGTTAAGCTTGTGCTTTCTTAATCTTACACAATTCATTAGATTGCGGCTATATCTTATTGTTAACTAGAACTAAATTGCTTTAGTCTTTGTTCTACAAAAGGACAGGTAGAAAAAGCCCCTTCCCTCGAATAAGACCCCAGGCAAGAGCTTCAAAATGTTAATGTCCTGCCACCTCAAGTATGGAAAATTTGAACAAGTACAGACAATTTTAAGCAAGTTTGCAGAAAATTAACAAAGCTGGTTGGATGAAAAGTACGATGAAAGTCACAAGGTAAAAGATGTGGAGAGAGTATTGGAAATCATGAAAGAAAGTATGTTTTTTCTAAGTGCACAACATTTATTGAAAGTATTTTTGTCAGCATCAGCACTCCATAACCCTGCTATAGACTTATACTTATATTACTAGTGAAGCACACGGGGGGGGGGTGTAGCTTTGAAGTGTCACTTAGACAATTTTTATGTGCCAAATCCTCATCCAGACTCTGCCTCCAGCAGTTCATAGTTGACTTCAGTTTGAGATCCTCAGCATCAAGCTTTTCACTAGCACTCAACAGTGACAGCGCCAGCAATGAAAAAAATGGGGGGGGGGGGGAGGGGGGACACGGAAATTTTTTTCCCACGCTGTTCTTTATCTGAAATTCAATTATATCATCAAAATCAGCATCTAAACAGTAAATGCAGCTCCCAAAACTTTCTCATAGAATCCTCACGTTTCAAGGACTATCATTGGGGAAAAGTAAGGGACTAGTAGTCCCACCCCCCTGGCTACGCCATACTGGCACTCAACTGCTAACATTCTTTCGGTAAACTAAGTCTGATGAGCTTGATAACAAAAGTTAGAATTTAATTTTTTTATTTTTCAAAGTAGCCCAGCTGAATGTCTAGAAACTCTATCTGTCAAAATACTTGAACATGAAAATGAAGCTCAAAAGGCTAAAATCGTCAGAAAATGTTAAGAAAATCACAAGGCTCAATTTATAAAGCTCATCTTTTTTATGTGCCAGAAATCAATATTAGTGCATTCTTCGCAAGCTCCTATACAAAGATCCAAACTCTTTTTTGATAGCCTTGGATAAAGAGGTCAACCTTTTTTATAACAAATAATGGTAACCTCTTCTAGCAAGTTTAATCCAGTAAAAGTTAAGAAAATATTAAGGAAATCTCAGCTTCAATTTCTGGAAAAGTTAAGAAAATTGACGCTCAGGCAAAAAAGGTATTTAAAACAGGGTATTTCTTGAGTCTAAGATCATCAAAAAATTTAGTACAGCGAACCTCAGAACCAAGTATGTGAGTCCTACCAACAGAGTGTATTGAGAAAGAGTTCTAAAAAATCGCTTTCTTTGAGGCATATGTTATTTAACTTCATGAGCCCCCTTCAGATAAACCCCCATCCAAAATGTCCAAAAAATAAGCGCCACAGGGTCATGAATATACCGTAGAGGTTTGGCCGACAGGGGGTTAAATGTGCGCTTAGCCACGTAATACTACCAGATACTTTCATTTCAGCCCAGGGTCTCCAAAAGTACTTAGTGGCTTGGTTTCAGTCATAAACCTATATAACATTTGTGAGAAAGCAAAGCGCCACTCCAGTCTGTTGCAAAAATGAAATAACATTACGATACTGTGCAAGAAATATCAAAACCAAATAAAATACTCGGTTTATGTCCAAGTGAAAATATGCTATTAAAATTCAATGTCAACTTTTACATTACTATCTTATAGGTCATGTGATACAAGGATGACCATGACTCTAAACAGCGGGCTAAATGGATAACTAATGAGAGTCGGCGTTGCCAAAAGTGCCTGGGAGGTACCCATCGCTGGGTTAGAGCACTTCAATAGGAAATATTCCAGGGAATGTTGGTTTTAATATGAACCAAAAGCATAAACACAAAGTTCTCCTGTATTTCATACGTGGACTCTACCAGATACCTGTCCCAAAAAGACAGCTATACGTTTTCATATATGAAAGATTTTGCGCCCAATACAGAAACTCTCCTAGCCTTCTAAGACTTTCTATGACTTTCCGCGCAAGGACAACGTAGGATGTGTTATACTGAAATGTTGTAAGACATACAGGCACTACACAAACATTAATAAAATACAATACCACAAGAAATATATGCACAATATACGCATAGGATTGCGTGAACATTGGAATTTCAAATGTGCATGAACTTGTCGAATTTCATAACCTTCAAAAATCCAGTGTTGAGCTTTCTTATTTTTATTAGTAGTCTAGTACAACTTTTTCTTAACTGCGTTCTTAAAAAAAACGTGTATTCTTGTTGATCTACGTAATTTCTAAAGCCCTGGTCAAATGAATCCAACATTTCATCCAAACATTTAGCCCCAAAGTGCCTAACAATTCGTCGATTGAGGGGTGGTCAAATGCATCAAACATTTCATAAAACATTTCATAAAACATTTCACAAAACATGTTACAAAACATTTCACCAAACATTTCGACCATCTAATACTACCAGCGAAGCCACACGCATCAAAAGTCTTTGGAGTTTTCTACGCATGCGCATAAATGAAATGTTGGATGAAGCAGTCAAGCGTATCCATCATTCAAAAAACACCATTTGTTTTTTGTTTCGATCAAACTTCATCCAACATCGCTTCGCAATGTGGATGATCCAACATAGGCGGCCAAAGGCGGCCAAACGCGCCCAACATTTCGCTCAACATTTGTTTTGAGGAAGTTGGCAATTATAAGGGACAGGGCTTTATCGTAAAATAACAGTTCTGCTGGATCTGCTATACACATCTGGCCAACCAACTGCTTTAGTAGATAAAATTTGTGTTTAATTTACATGAAATAATTTTTGCTACAGCTTAAAAATAAATGAGGAGCAATGTATCAAAGATACATATAAATCTGTTGTATAAGAAAACATGACAGTATGGTTATGTTGACAGTTCGGTTCGTAACGGGGCACTCATAAAAATTCCATAATGAACTTTAATACTGTGTTGCATAGTGCGTTGCATGCAAATGCAATAAAGCAGAGTGTACGTACGAACATTAACGGCGCGCAACTAAAAATTTCTGAGTGCATGGGGTCTAATCAACAAAAAAGGGCACAATAAATATTCTCTAGAGACAATGCAGTGTTAAATCACATTTTTCAGGTTTACAAACAAAAGAAATCGTCCTGGAATTTTGAGGATTTCGCTACGTCAAATGCAATAAAGACTATAAACTAGTCTATATAACAAAGCACGATACAAAGTTTTACAATTTTTAAAGAAAAAGTGTACTTTTGCCTCTTTGAAGAAAAGGGCAAGGGTTTAGACCCCCAGGCAGGGGTATAGACCCCCAAACAGGGGTATAGACCCCCAGATAGGGGTATAGACCCCCAGATAGGAGCATAGACCCCCAGATAGGGGTATAGACCTCGTAGTCGCGCGCCTGTATGTGATTCTCACATGTTAGGTTCGAGGTTTCTCAATAAATTAATCGCTTTCTGTTAGGGTTCAGAAAAGTTCATTCGCTTCATACTCTACTGACGCCATACTATCATTTGCAAAGCACCGTTTCACTGCATTACAGACGGCGACGATATGCTGGGTGTGATCTAGACCAAAGTTACAACTACACCTTCGGAGCAATTGTACAGTTGCCTCATACCGTGGTGACGTGGATAGGTCCTTGCAGAAACCCATCCTTGTTACGTTGTGCCAATATTTCCTCAACCGTCAGAAAATCATCGAATACATGACCCGGTGCAGTCATTCTCTTTTGAACAATATCCGCCATAACAGTGTCCATTGGATTTGGCGGAGTGGAATTTTTTGCGATTTGCCGTTCTAACAACTTCTCACGCTTCAGTCTATGACGTAATAGTTGCCGCTTTCGCTCGTCCTTATTCCAGAATTTTCCAAGGTAAACTGTGTTGGCATCGTCATCGGTTGTGATGCCTGTCCTTTCAGCACAAAGTCTCTCAGCTCTTTCCTTCAAAAATCGCGATTTATTTGGTTTATTCGACTGCTTCCGTATATAAATATGCTTTCCATCCTTTGACCTACGAACTTTCCATTCCGCCTCGACCCCTGATTGGCCTTTGCCCTCTTCAGCTTCCATGTTTTGAATTATTTTGAACTCTTCCCATATCCGCTTCTCCGTAACGGTCCAATCACTTTTTGTATCAACTCTCACGTGCTTTGTACTTTTGCTACTGCTTGACTCTTTCTTCATTGCTGATCTGACGGGGCTTTCCAGTTTAATCTGACGTAGGGGCGAGCCTACAACATCAGAAACTCGAGCAGAACCATTAGAGCTGCTACCAGAAGCGCCATGTTTCTCTTTTCGATTTAAGCTGTCTTTACAACAGTCCTTCTTATTTAGTTTGGGTGTTTCACAGTCTGTCTCTTTCCTACTTTTACGTTCCAGAGTCCGTTCCCTAGACAATTCAGATTGTGAGGAATAGTCACTTTCTTGGCCTTTGTTCCTTCCCTTATCTTGGCCACGCAACCGAGACAATACATAATCTTTTAAAGTCAGTTTGACATCATCTTTAATTTCGCCTTTCTTTTCGATCTTTTTACTAGATTCCATATTTTTGTTGCAATCCACCATCGATTCAAAACCCGATTCAAAACAGCCAGATTTAGATGTCTTGTTTTCACTGCAGGCAGATGATGAGACTTCTTGCTGGCCAGCAGCCATTCCTGAAAATTTATTGGGTGTAGCGTCTCCTTGCTTCAGAGTGGAAGTCCCTTGGTAGGAATCTATTTTCGATTCAGTTTCATTATCCGTTTCCCTTAAACTGCCTAGCTGGCTACCATCAAAATCTGATTTAAAACCATTCACCAGTTGATCCTGAAAGAAAGAGACAATAATCAAATAAGACAATGTGCTTATCATTTTCCATGAGAAGACACATCCATTTAATAGTAATTACTGTAAAAACGTCAAGAAACGATCAAGAGATTGCGCAAATATTTTGAAAGTAAACAAGCTATTCTATAAAGGGCATACAAAAGCAAATCGAAAACACAGTTATTCTTCAGGACAATTTAATTTGTTTGGCCAAGACAAGTTCAATCCCTAGTACACGCTGTTCTATAAGAAAGTGTTTTTGGCCTAGTGCTGAACATTCTAAGCCTTTTCGTCAGATCTAAAACTTCCTCAAGACTTTCTAACCAAGCATCTTTGAATTTTCGTTGTGACTTTATGTATATAAACTTTCTCAGGTCTAAAAAATCCAGCAGTGAACTTTCTTAACCTTTTGAACAGTCGGGTACTACTTCCTTATAAACTACTTTCCTACAAAAAAACGTGTACTCTACTTACAAATTCAAACAAATATAAATTCCAACAATTTCCAGTTCATCGACAAATCAAAGAGTACGGACTCGCAGTATATGATTTGACCGCGCGTCGCATTCACTTCATTTCCGTGATAAACAACTACGTAGTTTCTGAGTCAGGTGTAAACACTTGCATCTCCTGATGCGAAGAATCTATAACTCGTTGTTAAAAGGCGGGAAAGGAAAACATTTGATACACGGCCAAAGGAAATCCTGAGAGATACAGTAATAGGAAGGCATGTAGCAGCCGAATAAGTCCCGTTAGCTGCAGCTTTATTAGTAAATAAACCGATTGTCTTCAAACATCTAATGAAATGAGGGTAATCAAGTATCGCCAATTAATTTTAATTCGTTTTAATTGTATCACCAAGATGCCCGAGGATTTGAGACCTATCACCACATAAC
Organism: Mastigias papua; assembly: GCA_964019165.1. NCBI lineage: Eukaryota > Metazoa > Cnidaria > Scyphozoa > Rhizostomeae > Mastigiidae > Mastigias > Mastigias papua. The sequence goes on along the minus strand of OZ025286.1, from coordinate 3,131,701 downwards.
TCTCTAATCAATTCAGGCCACTGAACTTAGTACCAGGGGCCGCATTATGAGGGAAATTAAAAGATAAAATTTTACCCCCATTTAACTTAAGCCCATGCTACCAAGCTGAAGAGGGATTGCACCACCTTTTCGTTGGAACAATCAGCAACACTTCAAGATATATCAAATGCAATTTTGGTATATCTGCTACTTAATAGACTGTCTTACTAACCGATCCATTGATCATCTTGATAACTGATCACTATGATCACTAATCATTTTGATTGCTGATCATTGTACTAGACGACTGATCAGATAAGGGGTATCCAAACTATGGCACGAAGAATTTACAGGGATTGACTATCCGACCCCTGCAAAGTTTATGGAAATTATACGCCAACCAAATCACAAAGATGACAGATTTACATGAAAATTGGAATCTTAAATGCATATGAATTTTATCATGTCTCTTTAGTCTCAAAAATCCATTATCAAATCAAAAATCAAAACTCAAAATAAAGAACTTTAGTAACTTTTTGCGCCGTCGAGCACTAGTTTCCTATAAGAGATCAAATATCGCCTAAATGTGTTGTACCACTGAACGGATGGTTTCACCAACGGAACAGTGGATATGATAAAATTATTTCCTTGCAGAAAGGGAGCCTATGGCTATCATCTTGCAAACGCTAACACATTTGCTATTAGTAACAATTCGACATATACAGGTCAACGAAACCATTACGTCACACAAAAGGTGAGGAGAAAGTTAAGGTTTGACATGCTGAGATTTCTCAACCAGGGAGATTTAAATAGGAGGAATTGTGGTAATGTTACGCCCATGGATCGAAATACTGCCTGTGCTGTCCAAAACCACACAGTAGATTAACACAGAATTACACTAACTGCCAAACTCCTGTCAAAATATGTAAGAATAAGCTACATTAATAGCTTTAAGCCACAGCAAACCTAATCCATGCATCCTCCCTAACAAGAGCTGCTCATACGAAAGTCAAAAACACATTCACAAAACACGCGAGCAGTGGGCAATGAAGTTCGGGCCTCATAAATATAATAACCTTCGGTCTCTCTCCTCAGGTCTTCAATTAAGCAAACCCTGGCTACAAGATCTAAATGTACACAAACTAAAGGAGCCTTAGATCATACCAAGTTTAGCGTGCACTGACAAACCAATTTATAATGTGATGAAATTGTGTAAAATGGTCTAACACAGTGATAAGCAGTAAAAGTGTGCAAAGTTAAAAACACGCTAATGCTTTAAAAGTGCTTTCATTCGATCTGTTGCAACAGGAATTCCTTAGATTGAGATGTCAAGTACGACATCCATTTCATTGACCTTCTTCGTGGTTTTGGTCTTAAGTAATAGCCAAAATAAAAGGCAAAATTCAGAATTTCAATCCTTTATTTTGTGTCTGTACCATTCTTATGGCACTAAATGTGCAGTGAAAATTAAGGAACTATTAAGGAACTTTTAGTACTACAATTTGACCATTGGCGGTCCAGAAATAAGGACCTTTTGGAACCTGGTCTTGAGCTAGGTTCCTTATAAAACAGGCGTGTAACTCTTCATTCGATCGTTAGCGAAGTGATTAGTTGATTAATCAGTGGACTAGACGATTGATTAGTTGATCGATCACAGATCGATTGATTCGCTGATAGCTTTAGTTACTCTTCGTTTAGGCGATTCACCCAGCCGAACGACTGCTTCAACTTGCTTATGTTTCAAATTCGAATGAGGTCAGTGGTTTTCGAACTGTAAAAAAATCAAACTTACATCATGAACTGGTCGGGCCAAGAGTAGCTTCAGATTTTCGTTTTGACGTAGCATCTTGGAAGCCTCTTCTACACACCTGACCTGCGCGTTGTTCATCTGTGAATAAAACACACAATCAACGATTTTAAAGCAATGACAATCATAAACAGTGTCATCAGCACAATAAAAAATTGCTTGCTATTTAAGTCCCTGGTTTAATTAAACGAACGGCAACTAAAAATACAGAAAACGAACAACCTCACGATACATCATATTCAAATTAAAGATGTCCAACTGGCGTGTCCTAAATCTTGTAGCACCGCATCAAAAGCGAAGAGAATTTATGCTAATGAAACCTGAGTAGAAAAGATTGAATAGGCCGGGCCTTTAAGTTACCCTTTGACACAGAGAAACATTCCTCATCTTGATCTGCGTAGGTCTATTCTGGTTCCTTATTGATGAAACCCTAACTTTTCTTAGCAGTTCTCGTAATTAGATACCACCCAGACTTGCAATACTATAAAAGTGTTCCAGAATTAAAATAGCCTGCACAACCAATAGAACAATAATAAAGTAAAACCATCATATTTTACCTTCCAAAAACCTCGAATGTGTTGTGAGAAAGACATCCGATTACCAGCGAAATAGGAACAGTTTATAAATATTGGCCAAAATATGCTAACAATCATACCCCATACCGATCAGTTATGCTAAGCCGCAGTGAGCGCACAGGCCATATACCTACAAAAACGTCAGGTTATCCGGTTTAACAAAATAGCCCTTGCCTTAATTATGACTAACTATTGATACTAAGACCCCCAATAAGAATTAAACTTGTTAGGCCTTACTGACAAGAAATCTCATCACATACTTTGGCCTACGGTGGTCATAGATTTGTACTACGTCCAAAACCTACAGTCGACAAATAACATTGCGTCATGCCTTCAACGTAGAAAAAAATCAGGCCATAACTCCTTGACTGCGTGAAGGCTGTGCTAATTCATTCGAATCAAATACTTGATCACCCTTGACTGGTTCAAGTGCCTAAGGTTGCTCTTACAAGACAAGCGCAAACTCAGGTCTATATGAGTTCCATATCGATTTGAAATTCGAATCTGTCTGCGGTCAAAGCCCTTGGAGCGCTCACAAAAAGCAGACCAACTGAAGAAGTCAGATCGACCCGAGATTCAATCCTGTTTCTCTGGTCGGTCTAAAATACCTGGAAGTACCGCTCCATGATATTGAAATTGAAAACAGTGGGAAAATATGAACACTGATAAACTACCTGGATAACTTGATCTCCAACAAAAACTCTTCCATTTTTGTCTGCTGCTGAATGAGGCTCAACCTAAAAGATGAGGAACAGAAGTGAAATCCAATACTTCGAAAAACTACCATAAAATTAAACTAATGGATAATGATAATAATAATGATGATGATAATGATGATGATGGCAGCGATGATGGTGATAACGATCGTGATTATTTATGGTGGTGATCAGGTGTGATTCATGATGATTGCAAGTGGTAGCTGATTGCGAATCAACAATCATTATCTATGGACAATATATACACCGAGATTGTTTTAATATCGTGTATTTTAAGTGGAAACTTCTAACGAACAACAAACAACAACCATAATCCCAAAGTCATAAGCCTCGTGACATACGTAAAAGGCCCTTTAAATCACAAATACCTGTCCATTGTTAACTTTAAACTGGGTCTCACTCATGTAAACAATCTTAAAGGGCTTACACGTTCAACTGAGTTGAAATCCTGGCCGTAGGGTGGCTTTCCATTCGTTCTGAAATGGGAACCGAAAAACTGTGACCTACAGCCGACTTCCTTTTCAGTTGAAGTTCAGGCCCTTACATGCTCATTTAGTAAAATAATTTGAAATCCTCTCATCTGCATGACATCATTAACTATGCTCATAAATAAATTGGCACATTTAAGATCACACTGTGAACTGCCATTGAACTCCTTTGTACATATTTCAGCTACGGAGGAGAAGAGGGGAAGCGAAACAGGACGTTCTATTGTTCCCGACAGTAACCGCGGCTTCAAGGTTGATACTTAAAGATAACAGTGTGAATATTGACAGGTATTCATCAGGTAATAAATTGTGCGGCAATCAGGGTGAGAAAATTCGTCCAGATGCTACTGCTTTTTCACACGATGTCGTTGCACACTAATACCGAAAGATTTTATTAGCAAGTGAAAATCGAACCAAACGATTCTATCTGTCAGTTCTGGACCATGAGCAGCGCCAAATGGCGACAAACAATACCGCACCATTTATGGCAAAAATAAGCACGGTTGAATACTGTGACCAAATTCGGCTGTGGAATTCGTCAAATTCCAATGGCACAGGAATTCCGTTTTATGTTCAAGAAGATATTCACAGTTGACGGCGAGGAGAGGGCACGAACATTGTCATTGTGAACCTATCTCAACATCACGCAATGCCTTCACAGGACTGCAAACCACCTTCGTTATCCATCACGAAGGATTGCGGTACTTTTGTCCCTTGTGCAACAATTAAAACATAATCCTAACGGGCTTCAAATCCCCAAGCAGAAAGAAATTCGGCACAAATAAATATACAGTAAAAGAAACGAAGACGTTCTTTTCTTCTTGAGTTAAAACATATCAACAAGCATATTGTTGCCTATTCTGATTTTGATATGCGTGCCCTTGAGTCCCAAATACCCCCCCCCCCATACAAATAGAAATACAAAGATAAATATATATATATATATATATATATATATATATATATATATATATATATATATATATATATATATATATATATATATATATATATATATATATATATATATATATATGTTATATATTTATTTATTATCAACATCATAAGTCCAGAACGTAAGTTATACGAAGGACGCAGGACACTACTAGTCAAGAGCTTTGTGTTAGACCACATAAGTTTGACAATCATTCATACAAAGCCTGCAAATAGTAAAGAATAGGCACTACAGAATGAAGTAACAAAAGGCAATGTCAACAACGCTATTTGCCTCTGGGTGGCGAGAGAGAAAAGCCACTATTGAAAATTGTAACTTTGTAGAGACGATTAGTAAAGGTGATAAGGAAGAGGCCTACAAAAGCATTGGAATGGTTGTTAAAAACAAACAGAAGATCAATCATTGATTAAATCTGCAGCATGAAATTATCATTCTCAGCTGTATATTTTGGGAACCACAATATTTCTAAATTGGTACCAAACAAATATGGTGGTTTCTATATGGTATTAATATTCAGTAATAATTGGCAGCGATCACAAGTGAAGATTTCAATGAAATTCTCCTGCTAAGTATGCAAAACAACAAGGAATCATTTGAAATGGGCTAGCAGTCTAAGCTTGTTTACGTATTGAACAACAGTTTTGGTAGGATGCAATATGTTGACCTATAAGGTGACATTTTGTATTACGTAATTCTGCAGGAGACTCAGTTCCATAAGAAGTCAAAACTAACGGGATGGAAACGCACTCATGTATGTAAATGCTAACGAAGATACCCTATACAGCTTAGATATAGCACTTCTACATGGAAACAAGAAAGGATTTTGCATGGCAAATATAGAGCACACATTGGGCCACGGTACTCTTGTTATGCTGGGGATATACGTTTGTAATTAGGTAATTTTTGCCCTGAGCCAACTTCTAAATGTAAAGAAGAAAGTATTTTGAAATAAGAGCAAAATGTTCAATTTCTGAAAGCAAGATAAAGCTCTGCTATAGAGTTCATCACCATAATCATCATCATAATCATCATCATAATCATCATCATCATCATAATCATCATCATAATCATCATCATAATCATCATAATCATCATCATAATCATCATCTTTACTATAATCATCATCATCATCATTCATCATCATCATCATCACCACCACTATCATTGATTTAGGCCACGAAGGCCACAGCCAAAACAAATGAAACCTGAACCAAGTTACCTACAGCCTTAAGCTGCATCTGGAAACAGGCTTTTTTCGCTGAGCCCTTAACCTGCCTAGAAGTTAATTGATTCTAGCTCTCATACTAAATATAATCACACGTATTTCAAAAGATGCTCCAAAATTCTTATCAACCCTATTTCAAAAGCTTGCTTGCTATACCTGCCACACCAACTAACAGAAAAATGTGATAAATAAGGTTTCCATTTACTAGAGATAATCTTTTCTTACTAACATCTAACACAATCTCTGATGTCTGACTTACATTTGACAAGTTTTATCAGCCATGCTGTCTGATAAGAATACCCAATTCAATTATCTAACCATTGCCCGAAATCATTTAAGACCTCGAATCGAACGCCTTAAAACCCCTAATACCTTTAATCATCGTCTGAATATTCTGGCCTGCAAACTGACTGAACGTCTTAAAGGGTGTTTGACATTCAAGAACCAAAATGAAACACACGATGAAGCTCTTCCTTCAGGGCTCTTGTCGAGATCATGTTTTCAGTCAACGGGGTTAGTTACTATGGTACATAATAAGGTCCCATTGTAAAACTATTCAATCATCGAAGATAAATGTAAATGGTAGCATTATACTTGTCACATAATATGTGCACATGTGGTGGACAAACTGACAGGGTCAAAATCATCTTATTTGATCCTCTTAAACTAGAGAGTGCTCCAGACCTTCAAAAAACATGACATACCCGCGTTTGACAAAGACAAACCAGACCTACTTACTCTGAGTCCAGAATAAGTACTGCCTACATATGCACACATGTAAAAAGTGGGCGTGGTCTTTTACTAGAATTTCTAAAGGTACAATAATAAATTCTGCTGTTGTATCAAAATCAGTCAACTTTAATCCACATCCTTAGCACACATGGTAATTTGTGTTAACTTTTATGACCAACTTTATACAGGTAAGTAGGCCCTATTTGCAAATCCACTCATTAAAGATCCACATTTTCCATTCACAATTCCACAAATTGAGATAGACCCAAACCTACATTTTAGGTTTTAAACTGATTTAAGTCTTAAGTCCTATAACAACCTTAAGACATGTAAAAAAATCCCAGTAAAAGAGAGGTTGCTGCCGATTGAGATGGAGGCAGTTATGATAATAAAGACAACTAAGGACCATACTTTCCAGGCTCGCTGGTACTTTAAGAGAAGGGAACTGCGCTTTCCAAACAAAAATTACTTTCGATTTCGATCTACAATGCAAAGGGTTACTCGGCCATACGTCGGGAGTAGTCTGGCCGAATTCTCCTTGTGCTAGATTGGCTTAAATACACTGTTCGCATTCTACAAGGAGCCTGATACAAGGCCTAGTTCCAACGTTCTTTATTTCTTGCCTTCTCTTGGCCACATTCTAGGACAAAAAAGTTCCTTAATGGTTCCTTAATTCTAATTTCACACTTAAAGCCATATGCTGCAAGTGCTGACTTTTAAGGCAGGGTACTATTGGCACTACCATGTTTGCCTATGCACCACTTGTTACAAGGATAACATACAATTTACGTGAATTCACTTCTGAATTCACGATTGTCTACAGTGAATAAAAATAAACTTAGTGGAAAAGGTCCTTAGGATTTTGTCACCAGTAGTAAATATTACGTTTCTTCGATCTAATGGTCTTCTACGTGCAAAGCAGTTCCTTATAAAATGAAACAACTCCTGCGCGGTGACGATAAAACTTAACTTCAGACATCTAAGTAACGCATAAATGAGAAAATAGTGAATACTTCACAAAAGCACGAGGCCATACTTGCGCGAAAACTTAGCAGCATAAATACTTCATGAGAATCAAGAAGCAACATCATGCATTAATGAAATCAGTATTCATGAGCTTAGGCTGGCTCCTAACATAGACGGCGCAAATCGAATCTGCACTACAAAGGTCGGTGATAGATTAGTGGTGGTATTTACTAAGCCAATGTTCGTCTATGTATTTGCGAATGGTTTTATCGCATGGCCTAAGCGAGTGGCGGCGCACTTAGATACGGTAAGAGCAGAGAAAAGCCGTATGAGTCGCAAAATCATAACAGGCGATTCAGATTAAGTGAGCTGCTAATCCTGGATCACAAATGGACGGAGAGTGCAACAAACACAGCAAGCCCAAGTAACTTCAGAATAAAAGTATTCTCTAAGGTCATTTACCTTTCCAATGTAAACACCAAGTCCATCTTCGTCTCCGCCATAACACAGACTAATTCCAAAATGTGAAGATGTGCGCTTGAGAATGACTTCCTGAAAGCAAAAAAACAACAAATTTTTTAAATTCAAGACTCTTACTTACAATGTGCTCTACAAGGATGTAAACTCAGATATTGGTCCACATGCAGAGGATGAAAATGTCAGAAAACCCGCAGGTGCAATATTGCCAAGCATCCCATTATCGCTTCCTTTCGCTTTCTCTACAAGGCCCTATCTTCTTTGTCAATGATTGAAGTGATCCATCGTAAGACCGAAATAAAATCTCATTAAAATGAAACCGGACCAGTTCAGGATTAAGTAATACAAAGAAAAGAAGAATGGTAATGGGTACTGAATTTAACCCTCCCTGCTGGAGCGCAAGGAAGTGCACTATAAATTTTACATATATCTCTTAAAAATCATATCGGTAGCTTAATAAGTTGCCAATGTGGGACCCCTTGAACAAAAGTCAAGGCTGATAGGCTACTTCTGTCTTCTCAAGAAATGAATCGAAATAAAATGAAAAGGGATGCCAGGGGGAAATCGCCGAAAGCAAACCCGCATTTAACAGAATTCCTACTGATCTGTAGGCATTAACTCATTCTTAATCAAAGCCAGAACATGTGTCCATAGGCAGAGAAACTGGCCAGGATTACACATTAATAACAGAACATCAACGGAGATGAAGAAATTCAAAAATGGCCGCAAAAAACTGCCGAAAGGATGCCTGGATTACGCTATATTTGTACTTAAGTGAACAACTCAAGGGAATCCTTCAGTGTTTACACTATTCGAAAAGCGACCTGAAAGAACACTTTCCAGAGAACAATGCCTATGGGCCAAAACTGGGACTGTGCTTAATGCTACCTTGATTAGAATAAGGGGGGAAAGGTGATGGGGGCTAGGCCTTCAGAGTACACCAGGTCATATCAAAACCAAATTCCTTCAGTGAGGGCCATGATGTCTGCATAACAAAATACAAAGGAAATACCACCCACTGTGGGTGGTGTATTCGAAATATCCACAGAATCACATCAAACCAATTTAGAAAGACTGAAGAGAGGTTGGCAGAATAATCAAGTGAACTGCCAAACATTATCGAGTGATATGATCCAATTCCTGTGTTGCATATGAACATCCATTGACGTAGAAGATGATAAACAACTGTCAGTTTCTCTTAAGTGAGTTAAATTGACTGGTGACTTACTTAAGGTTAAGGGCAAGGGTAAAGAGATTTTAGAAAAAAATACCGTTACGCTATCAGAAAAAGAAGCAATTAGAAGAGAATGTACTACAATCGATAAATGATATCAAGGATGAGGGATGAGGGGATAAGCTGACACTGCCTAAAACAAGGATTTAATTCTGAAAATATTCAAGGCAGTTGCTTTTGCAATAAAATTCAATACTATTTCATTACTGAATTTTGTGCAAAACAATGCAGAATTTAGGGTAAACTCTCTAAGAAATGGAAACTATGATTGATATAGAAGCACGGGAGTGGGTCGTGAAACATCTCAAAAACATCTTGCGAGCACCTTCCAAATTCCCAAACTTCTACACTATTGTTAAACAAATAAATATTGAAATAGCATGTCCCTTCTTAAACGAAAAATTAATATATATTTTTGGATGTACAAAAATGACAATCACGAAAGAAATCCTTCCTCGCCAAACTATACTAATGGGTTGAACACACACCAAGCGTTCTTATGCAAACACTTTTTAGGTGCATGTTTGCATGACGATTTTATCTCGGATGCGAATGCCACGGGGCAACCCAGGGACTGATTGCAAAGTAAACCGAGACGAAACTCTCAAAACATCGACATAACAAGAAGTGATAGATGAAATAGTAAAAGAAGTAGGGCGGACAAAAAACCCAGAGAGTGAAAATTTCATCGCTTATAAGATGCATAACAATATGACAGTAGAGAGTCTGCACAGAGTGATTCTAATGTCACCCTTTTTACTGATGTTCATCTAAATCCCAATCTGTTAACATTCAGTAGAAAATTCAAAACACCCGAAGTAGATGTTACGGGCTTCCTATGCAAATACCATCGAGAAATGTTGAAAAAGCACAGCAAACGGACGCGCAACGTTGACTATGGCATCGTCAATCGCGTTTGATACCTATAAGTGCAGTCAAAAGTATAAATTGGGCCTAAGAGAATATTTTAGTATGGTTGCTAATCAGCCACGTTGTATCTACCTCTGATGTAAAGGGCCTAGTAACCAAAACCATACAAGAAAAAACACCAACCTCATATTCATACTCATATTCCACATCAAGGTCATTGGATATTGATGTCACAGTGCTGTTATTCTCCTCTGATACTTTGCTTTCACCCGATAAACTGTTCATGATCGAAGAGAATGATCCATCAATCGATTCATCAACTAAGAAGTACGTACTCCTTCGTATCACTTTTCTGGGGCTGGCATTATCACCATTACCATTTCGCCTCAGTTTCACCTCGTGAACGGGGCTTTGGTCGTTATCTGGGCTAGCAGAGCCGCACGTAGGCGATGATGAGTGTACCTTGCTACTTTGGGAACCATTGCCGTAACCGTTTACTACTGTTGACGGTGTAATTGTTCGAACGTCATCACAGCTCTCTGACGATCCATCTCTACTCTCTTTAACTGGCGAAACTGATTCGTCAAGGCTATAAGTTCGATGGCTACGCGATGATTTTTGCGTCATTAAAGTATCATAAGCAGAATCGTAAAAATCTGCTTTCGTTGGTTCGCTGGTCTTCACATTTTCTGAAATTGATATGAGACTCTCTTCTGCCTCGCTGCCAGACATCAATGCCGAATCAGTCAAGTCGCATGATTTTAGTAATCCTGACTCTGTCTGCGTTGCAACGTTAAACCGTTTCTTGTCAACAGCCACGCTCCTTCGAACCAACATCCGCACTGCTCCGTGCGAATTTTTAAATGCATGCACTGCATCTTCATGTGAAGCGTTTCGCAGGTCGAATTCGTTCACCTTGAAAGAAAAATCGAATTGGTTACCTAGCACGTAGGAGCTAATACATTTATTGCACAGTCATCAAAAACATCCACACAACAGCAGCAAAGCTAACTCTTAAAAATGGTAATGTTATAGCCATAGAACAGTGATGCAAAAGGTGGCCTAGGTGGCCTAATACACTAAACTCTGCCTGAAGGTGAGTGACTTTCGCAATAACACTGCTTATTTGAAGTGAATATAGCGAGGTCATAAATACAGCAAAGCAGACACACGCAAGGTTTTTACTGAGTCAGTCAATTTGGACGGCAAATATATCTGTTTTATTCTGTCGAGTCTCGGCCTAATGATCACCTTGAACGCGAAACTCTTTAAGAGGAACGCAGCGTTAAGCAGATGGTATTAAAAGCAAACAGAATGCCAAAATGCGAGAGAATAAAACGTGCAGCCTCGACATGTTTCCGCTATAACAGAATTCCCAGACGTTGCGACAAAACGGTGCAGAAAACCGCGGAGAGATTCCGATTGAAACGGACAATTGCTATGCTGACAAAGAATTGATAGTAGACATTTCTTGCGGAGATTAACTAGAATGCAAGCATCCCTATAAGACAAGAAACCTATGAAAACACAGAAGATAGATCGCATCTCAACGGCAATCTAATAAAAAGATCGGATGCTCATCATCATTAAGGAGACACCGCAAGAATACAGTTTGCAAGCTTGTATATCAAATCAATGAACATGACACTTTGGTTGCTAAATGAATTACATTTATAATACGCACTTGCTCCTCCAATGTGAAATGCTGATTTGACCGCGTTACCATGACACAAACGATGTGCGGTGTTTTATGAGGCAGACTAAAAACATTCGCAAATGAACATAGTACAACGACGAACGATCTTGAAGAAGGTGCAGTTATTTCTACTTCTCCTCCATAGTGGTGCATCTCTAAAATATCTGTGTGCTCTGTGGATGTAATTCCACCGGCAAATAAGAAGCAATGAACAGGCCTAGTATGAGAAATCCCGCTATCTACCTAAGACAGGTCAAATTGTACTTGACTGTCAAGCAAAAACACCTTACGGGTAGAGTTCGAAACTACGTCATTCGAATTCTCGAAAGGGAGAAAACTGGCTTGATGACAAAAAGGATTGTTAGAAATACATAAAAGGATGACATTCTAAGAGCCAGAAAGACATGAATGGATGACATTTCAAGAGTCAGAAAGACATGAATGGGTGACATCCTAAGAGCCAGAAAGTCATGAATGAATGGCAGATAAAGAGCCAGCAAGTCATAAATGGATGGCAGGTAAAAGCGCATGAAAGACATGGATGGATGAATGGTAAAAGAGAGACAGGAGAGCGTAATCGGTATTGTAGTTCAGCAATACCAATGAAATAGATAATGGGACAAACTAAAAAACAATAAGTATTGGAAAATAAAACGAATATACGTCAAGACTAGGTGCCATAAATTCTTGTACATGTAAGGCAAATGCACAGTGTTATAATGGCCAGTGAATATTTTCATGAGGAGAGAATATGATGATGGTTTCCATTCCGAGATTGCAAATACGATGAGGCATAAAAGCGATAGCTACAGTGCAATAAAACGAAGAGAGTGTTAGAATGCAAAGGCGTTAAGCTAAAATGCATGCTTGTGGTGGCTAGAAAAACGAGCCAATAGCACTATCTTAATTCAACTGCAGTCCAGGGTAGCAAAGCAAGATAAGATTTTCAATTATGTTGACGATCTGATTCATTCTGCACCACGAGGTGAATACGCCGCTCGCCCACTGAGGAAGTCAATGCCTTGCTGAATGCTAAGAAACTTATGTTTTTCCACTGTATGATTTGCAGACATCGCCTCTGTAGCCGAGTTGTGAAGAGCATGCAAAATTAATGAATGACACGGAATGAGCAAACTGTATAATTTGGACATACGCAATTACGCATGCATAATTAAACATGGCAATCAGACACGTGCTCATAAAAATGATTGAAAACTGTCACGTTTCTGTCTGAACAAAAGTTCTAAATGCTAACACAGTCAAAATTGAAATTCAGAAATCCATCTATGCTTGTAAATTTGATGTCCCTCATGGGCGCCAACATAACGAGAATTATAAAACATGGACAGTTCCCTAAATAATTAACGATAACATATTTTAATTGATGGGGCAATCTAAGAAATTGTATCAGGGAATATCCTTTACGTTCAGATTAATTCATCATACAGAACTATTCAAAGTAAAAACGAAACGTGCATGTACAGCAATAAATACTAGGATAGAAAAGAACAAACGATTTAGCGTAAAGATCCACGTACACGGATGAGGCCCTTCAAAAGCTTTACCTGACAGTGGCAAGAGCACACAAGGACCCGCTTTTCAAAACTGTCCTCTACCAGAACCGTACATTTCAACGTACCGATGCCTTAGAAACATGCATGCGCACATAAATGGGGCATTATCAGAAATTATATTATAACTAAAAGCTTCATACTGGCTGACCAGATACAAAAAAAATAGTTCTGTTTCAACTGCCTGTTTTTAGAACAAACCACTAGGATAAAAGCTGTTGAACAGCACGAGTAAATCGCTATGAAGATCAAGCTCTAATCACAAAATTCTACCGATCATGAACGCAAAGCTGCAGAACGCATATAAGAATTACCCCGTGACTTGAACAAAATGACCACTTCCTTCTTTTTGAACTGATGGGAATACATGGCCAAAATAGGAGGAAATAGCTAACGACACAGTAATGACTTATTACTGATAAGGCAGCTGATTGATATTTTGAAACACTATAGCCAAAGAAAGACACCACACTATTTCTTTCTCAAGACAAATATCTATACATTCTCGCTAACTATCGGTCAGGAGACAGGAAACAAGCGACTGGAACTTAGCGTAGGCTACACGCTAAGGGTAAAACCAAACGCACACGGACGATTCTTGCCGCCAAGGACTGTGATTTTTCTCTTCAAGGACTGCGATTTTTGTCGCTGACAACAAAAATTTGCCTGCAGAAAGTTCCCAGTATGCTGCAGGTGAAATAGAACCGTTCAATGAGGGATCATTTATCCGTTACGTAACGCCTCTGACGGGGAGGCAGGGCACCTTGATTTGTTACGCTATTGTTAAATTCATATGTAGGGCTATGCCACGGAGCGCTACAAGAGGGGGAAGGAGGGTCTCAAAAACTGTTAATGCGGCGTTACGCAACGTGCGAATGAGCCATAAGATTCTGCTTACATAAGAAAAGGGCAAAAGGTCTACGTATGCGGTACGGTGAACAGTAAACATTGAACCTAGCAAATAAAACGTTGCCTCTTACTCTAAAAGTATGCACACTAACTACCCGATTCTGATCATGACTGCTTGGTTGTGCAGTCGAACTTATAGCTATATAGTCCTTGAGAGAGTTGCAGCATCTCTATTATCTGATCAGCCAGTATGAAGCTTCTAGTTATATAATTTGTGATGATACACCCATTTATGTGCGCATGCATGTTTGTATGAACGATTGATGTGATCCTTCTTCAAAATTGTCAACTTCTTATGCCGTATAATCCTTTCTCTTGAACCTAGCTATCATTTTCCTGCAGCTAAAATTGATTACCCTAATCACACCACTCTGAAAATCAACAATTCTCCGGTCCTACCAAATTGAATCTCAATCTTCAGCATTTGTTTGAGCCCTCGTTTTGAATGGAATCTCATACAAGTAATAGATTGGATAAGTATCAATGACATTAAGAATCAGAGCATTGCTGTTAAGTCGGTTGATCTCTGTGTAGAATCATCACAACTTAAAACGCTCGCCGACTAAGATGGACATAAAGAGGTGTAATAAGATTACGCGCGCGATTAATTAGGACGTACGAGACCTTTCCCCTAATCGTAACGACATCTTGTTATCAATCTAGGAAAGTCTGTTCATACTTTGGATATCTGATATGTTTTCCTAATGAAGTGAAAATGCTTTCGGATTGGTACGAGTAGATTATCTCGGTTTCACAACCAGATGAATCTCTTCACAGTAAGACAATTATGAAAGATATTTTGAGAAAAGAAAGCCACCAAAGAACATCATGGCACGATTTCAAGGATCTGTTCTACACTTTTACGCTGGGGAACCTCTAGAACCGGTCGATGGTTGAGAACCCCTGACAAAAAAATTCGAGTCAAACGTGATTTCTCACAGTCTGGCTACTTTGGCCTGGTCAAACACTGAATGTAGTGGTGTGGCGAAGGGCTCTTGAGTTAAGGGTGTAGCAATAATTAATCGACAGCTTTGAACAAAGCACTAAAATTACCACAAGTCACGATCGTTATTCCAACTTTTACAGGCAACCGAAAAATTATCGATTGGATCTGCAGGGTACCCCTCTAACTGAAAGAAAAACAAACGAGAATATATGGGTGAAAAAGCCCTTGATGCTCATAGTTCGAAGATAGTTCATTTCAAAGATAATTTAATTTAATCATGAACAAAGCATGAACTTCGGCAAGACTTCGAGTTGAAGTTAGCTTCTACAGCACCCAGGTATTGCCACAAGGAAAAGAAATAACTCTATATCATGGGAAGTCATGAGAACAGAAAAGGAATAGTTGAAACAAATGAAGAATAGGACCTAATATGTAATTCAACTGCGTTGCTAACGGACAATCGGTACCAGAAGGCCCAGACGAAATGACCAACTATTGCTTTTAACTGAGCTTTCTCTCCACTATCCCCATTGTTGATGAGTACTCAAAACACGAACTTGTGGATTGTTACATTCAAATTGTAAAAGGCAAAATGCAGCAGGCGAAAAAGGTCTGCTACGGACGGATATAGAGCAACACATTTCGTAACAGCCCCAATACACATATTTTAATTAAGAAAATCCATTTTGACCCAGTATTCAAACGTCCCTCACTTGTTCATGACTTTAGTACTAAACTTTCTTAAGATTTTCTTAGCAAGAATGTACGAGTTGCATGACACTGCAGTGTTACGCAAACTGACAGACGGGCAGTAGACAGTAATTTCACTGGAATACATAGAACAGCATAGGATAACAAAAAAAAGATGACAGGCTCGCATGGATATAGGAATTTCAAATGTATTTGGACGTATCAACTTTCTTTAGTTTGAGAAATCCAGAATCGAATTTTCTTACTATCTAAGTTGTCGAGCAGTACTTTTGTAAAATCTACTTTCCAACAAAAGATATTTAACTGGTAGAAAACACTTCTGTGTCCACATATCCGTCGTTCGAAGAAGCATGCAACAAACCTCCATCGATTGGTCGAGGAGTGACACGAGGGCTTTTCGATCATTGTTTGGCTATTTCCGAGCAAAAATTCCTAGCAACCAAGCGAATTTTCAGTTTGCTCATTGTAGACGGTAAACATACAAATGTGATAGACTATTTGCCAAAACCCACGAGTCTGTGGGGAATGTTGTTTACGAATAGGATATCAGTGATGTTCATTATACATATTTCTTTATTCAACACCATACGTTCGCTAGCACCGATCATATCTCCGGACGGGCTCCGGTATAAAAGGACGATAACGGAATTGCGAAAACACTAAAGTTCTACCGGATATCTCTGCCTATAAGCCCTCCCGCGTATAAGCCCCCCTCCCGCAGATAGGCCCACCAAAAAAGCCTTACGAACACAGATAAGCCCTGGGCTTGTAGACGGGGAAATAACGTATTTTGTACACCTTGTTTCTTATAACGAACCTAGCACAAGGGCTAGTTCTAAATTTTCCGTATATCTGAAGCTCCTTTTGGTCACATTTTAGAACAGAAAGTTCCTTTATATTTCCTTAATTGTAACTGAACTTAAGTACTATAGACATGGTAAGAGGTACACTCCATGACGACTACCACCCAAAAAGAAATCAGTAAGGCCCCTAATAAAGACAAACTCCTTTAAAGTGACAGCAGTGCGCAGGGAACTAGATCTTATATTTGGGAATACAAGGTAGAAGGCGGTGCTACTCTTCCGAATATGCACTCGTCCGAATATATACTCTTGGTGTGAAAACCGCTTTTAACACTAGCTGTCTACTGGCACTGACTGTCTATCACATGGAGGTTTTTCAGTATGGCAATAATGTTGAGCCATAGATGAATTTTCTGAGAAACCATACACATACTTTGTTAATTAAACAAAAACAGAAACTTTCCTTATCTTGTTTGTTCGAAAAATCCTGACCTCCAGAGCAGATCTTTAAATTCTTTGGGTTACTCTGTAGTCCACAAAGCCAAGCTTATCAGCAGAGTGTGAAAGTGGATTTCGAGTGTACGTGACGTACGAGTCGAAAATAGGATGAATCTCGGGTACCAAGGCACAATTTTGGCGGCGAGAGACCAAGGGAGTCCTAACTGTAAGTGGTACGTTATTCAAAGGTTGGAAGCATTGCAAAGAATGGTAAAAAGGCGATGAAAAACTGGAGAAGAGGCCGTACCATCATGCATAATGGTTCGCTACCACTGACATGTGTATAATTGTAGTAGGCCTCGAAGCTTTACTATCAACATAAAGTATCAAGTGAACTGTTCACATTTGCTAAAAAGTGACAATGCCTACTAGATCAAATCCACGACATTAAACAGTACCTACTTTGAGGTCAACGCGAAGGGTCAATGTTTGTGCTAGAACCTACACGACAAAAGTGCAATCAAACACAGGATCTGCAAACGTGCAAGCTGAATCCGATAGCAAAATATTTGCACATTGCTTGCATAGGCAGCTAGAATTCCCCTTTCACCCCAAAGTAAACAGCTCTCCAAAGGTAGCGGTGTCGATCAAAGGCCCGTGCCATGTTGTATGCTGTATGTAAAAGGTCTGCAAACACAAGTCACTTTATGTGGCATAGATACAAAGAGCATGTGGTTTCATTATGTACATGAGCAAATTTACAATTACTTATGTTTGGTAAATGGTCTGCCCAACACACATTATCATTACATCTTTTTACACGATGTTCATTCAGTCAAAATGAAACTAAAAAAAGACATCGCACTACAATCAATCAAATAGGCAAAAAGATTGCTCCTCCAAGGATCATCACAGATATTTTCTATGCTTCTTTTAAACTGATCAAGCGATCGTGTATTTGTGCTAAGTCTATTGGAATATCATCCAGGCCTTGATACTAGAGTAACAGGAACCATCCATGGCAGATATAAGGCTTAATCGAGGAATAAGGGAATTTGAAATATTCCTTGTCGTAAAGGCTGAAAGCTCAGGCATCTCTTGGTAATTAATCCATAGGCTTTCAGGACAGGGTTTGTTCAAAATCTTATACATCACTAATAGCCTGTCACAGAGGACTAAACCTTCATGCACTTCAGTTGTACACTAGTCATAGGCAGTCGCATAGAGCTAAATTTTGGACAACGGGGCTCTTTCCAGTGTAAAGAGTATGACAAAAACAAAACGCTGACAAAATCTTCCAACACTTTATTGCAAAACTGGTGGGAAATGTATATCACCACTCATAGGAAGTGCAGCTGCATTCCAACCTTATTAAGAAACCATTTTACTACCCTGATTCGTACATTAATATTACCCAGGGAAGAGAAATGTCAGTCTAGCCCCCGTCGAGACGCAGAAGAGGTTCTGAGCGCCCCAAGCCTTCTCTCTTCTATAGCCCCGTTCATGGGTGCTATCCCAAGCGTATTTAGCACTTAGAGATATGGTGCCTTACTAATGCAAAATTACCTTTTGCAAGGCTCATGAGCGCGCATTCTGAATGATGCACAGAAATCTCGAGTAATTGATGCTTTCAAGAAAGATCTAATCAAGAAAGATCTAATAACAGAGAAATGCATAACTTGAGCTGATGAAGCAGGACCGTCTGAACGACGGGATGCTCTTTTGATGCTGCAAAACTAGTTGCGTAAAGATAAATGCTTGTGGTGATAGAATAGGGTATAACAGAGGTAGGTATTGCAAGGTCCACTCATTGCATTGGGAAGGTGTGCCAATCAGGGGTGTTCACAAGAAAAGAGTGCAGATGAACCATACACACGTGACTATCTCTGCATCTTTGATAGTACGGCCAAATAAGTCAGTCGAAGTATAAAGACAAAAGAAATTTTAGAAATGAAAACAAATTACTGTAGACAGACACAGAACCCAAAAAGTGTACACAAGAGTCTAAACCAGATGGTGGTAAATACCTCTTCACCAGTTAAACCATTACCGCATAGAACCAAGGTTGTCTGGGTGTAAACAGAGCGTATTCAAACTCGACTCCCAAAGATGTCTGGAGGTATCTCAGGACTTGCAAATTAATTACGCAATTTACTTGCCGTTCTTCCAAGACTGATAAGATGAAATCGGCCGACGAATAAACAATTTTCGACTGACTACGCGTACCATAAATTGAGTTGAAGCCTATTTGTGACTCAGCGACTAGATCAAGAAATCTCTAAAACACATCAAGCATAATCTACCTTGAAGGCGATTTTGATTTTGCCGCTGTTTGGCACAGTTACGCAATTGTTTATATGAACAATGAAAATAAAACAAGGCGCAGTTAGTAAACGCCTCAGACCGTAAATAAAACTAATCACCTCCAGGACTCTGTCGTTTAGCTGTAGCTTCCCGGGCTTGCCTGCCGGTCCGCCTTCAGCAATCCGTGATATAAAGATACCGCTCGAGTGCTTCCCTTCCTGAAAAAGAAAGAGATTTTCATTTAACTAATCTACAGGAAATTTCAACTTATTCACATATAAATATGAAGATGACAGTTTCTACATGGAAATAAAATTCATCATATACGGTCATTTATAACTTGAAAGTTGTTACTCCATTATCACTAAGAGCAAGGGCATCATTTTTCTACGAGCCTACCCCCTGTCCCCTGTCCCCTGTCCCCTGTCCCCTGCATACCGTGTGAATGTCACTAGCACAAGCCTATGTGAGGTCCGGAAAATCGAAAGGAGTTAAGATTATATCTCTTTTTGAAGCAGAAAAGGAAGGAGAGGCGGGCAGAATGACCGTAAAATATCAAGTCCGTGTAATTAGACAGGGGATGAGAGAGGTGGAGTAAGATTCCTCCCCCTTTTATAATACATTGCCAACGAGAATATGACAAAGAACACTCCTGTATTTGGCATAGGTGTATACCACGACCCTTGACACTGTTAGCGCTGGGGCTTCCTGCTACGGCACGACTATTCCTGTTATCCACACAAGCTCCAACTTACCGCATACAGAAAACTATTCCCTGGCCTACTTCTATTTTTCTCTAACTACACACGTCAGATGTCATACGTACGTTGAGTACATCCGTCGCACGAACGTTCTCCCACCAGAAATCATAACAATCCGATGCAATCCGACACCGCCGAGCACAAAAAACAAAAGAATTTCCTGTCAAAGGGGGCGCTCACTGAAATTGGGAGAGGTCTCTCTAGTGCAACGCGCTTAACTGTCTAATGTAAATGAATACTGCTAATACGTGTGATGGCATTTCCAGAAAAAAACGAAGCGTGGGAAAGAAACGTGTAGTCTCTACATTTGATGCCTACTTAACCACAGGCCCGTTGTTGTCTTGATATGGTGTAAGAAATTAAGGATATCCTTTCAGCTTGGCTAATCTTTAAATAAAATCCGAACAAAAGGACGGGCCCCAATTAATGGAAACAGCAGATAATTTCACATGATTATCTAAAACCTGTCGTTGTATATGTGATCCTGGAAAACGGGTTCATAATGCAATTGAATATCGTGTTTGGAAGAAAATAAACACTCGCTAGGTAGTTTTAGAACTGTAAAACACTTCAATAAAGGGCAGTTTTCAAGAGGTTGCTGGAAAGGAGGTAAAACGCAATATAAGTCCGGGAATTCTTCAGCGTGGAAACGTTGGTACGTAAACTACACCAAGAAACGTTTAGAACAGAAACTGGAAGGAAGGAGGTTACGTTCTGAGGATGAGATCCAATACACACGTATTTTATATAAGATAATGGTATATAAGAAAGTTGCACCCGACTTCGCAAAAAGATAAGAAAGTTGTACCCGACTTTTCAAAAAAGATAAGAAAGTTGTACCCGACTTTTCAAAAGATAAGAAAGTTCAGCATTGATGTTTGAGACCTAGGAAAGTCGATAAATCAGATAACTTCAAAATTCCAACATTCATGCTAGCCTGTAATCTCTAACGTGATTTATGCAGATTTCTTGTGCTAATGTATTCCATTGCTATGTTTGTGCAGTGCCTGTCTGTCTGTGTGACAATGTAGTGTTATGCAAACCTGAAAATTCTTAGCAATATATAGGCCTAAGAAAGTTTTAGGTACTGAAGTCTGGAAGAAGCCAAGAAAGTTTCAGTACTAGATCTAGCAACTTTCTTACAAAAAAATGTGTAACAATCACTATAAAACAACAGACAATGCAAATGACATCATCATAGCATTTAGCGTTGTTTGCATGAAGTGGCATTGCTACATCTGTTTGTACTGATTTCGTATTTTAAAGCAATGGAAAGATAACGAAGGAAAAAGGAAAACGCATCGAGGATCGTAAAACTGCGTGAGCATGATCATCTGATCCAAAAATAGTGCCAACAATCCGAGCTAAAATAGAAGAGAATGTCTAATTTCGGTGAATGAATTTATAGCATCAATCATTTAATAGCAAGGCAGACACCAATACCACAACAGTGCTGAACCATCTGTCGGCAGTAGTTTAACAAAAGATGCTAAACAGTCTGTGCTCCTGAGTCGATTAATGAATATGAGGCTGGCACCAAAGGTGATTGCTTCGCCTTGCGAGTCATTTAAGAAGCTGCCCTGGTTGCAACCAGACTGTACTTAATGTCGAGTTCTGAAATGTGGCATATTTTCCAACAAAGGAGAGTTCATTTCACAAGCATAAAGAACACTTTCTATTTCCAGTATGAGCAAATTACGCCAAGTAAGCAAGGTTGTTGTGAAAGCTAAATGTAACATACCCAAAAGAGTCTTTCAAAAAGGTTTAAAGACGACAAAATGTCTGAGAGATAATCTAATAATCAAATGTATAGACTACAAGGCAGACTAAAATAGAAGCAAAGCACAGCAACTCGACTAGAATTTGCAGGTGCAGGTCTGTCCCCAAAACATGGATCAGTTCTGAAATACCAATCCGCTTAACAATGAAATGGGCAAGCGGAACGCACATGCTGCCCACGCCAAAGAACCGGTGGCGCAGTACCCTCGTTGCCTTGCGCAAGACAGCCTTGATGGCTAGATAAGCAACCGACTCCAAAATGATCCTGAATTGCGATAAGAGAACAAATAAAATTAAAGAAAAATTTCTGTCTTATCATTGAGATTTTTGTGGGTTCTCCGAAGCAATACAAAGAAGTTGAATTGAAACAAGAAAGCTAGGAGCGTTGCTGGTCAGTTTTCACCAACAAATCTGCATAAAAAAAAGCACTTGTAATCACATTTAATATCCATAAAGTCTGAAGTAAATCCAGAATATACCAATATCAGGGACAATCCTAGAGGACGGGTAATGTCAAAGGTCTCCGGAGTTTTTGTCTGTGGGGGCTTCCCAACAAAATATTCCATGCTTTACGCTAGCTTGCAGTATGGCACAATACACTATGTATACTTTCTGTATATTTAGGATAAATCTATCACTCAAATGGACACTGAGAGACATGCAAGAAACCTGTCTAAAACAGCATCAGATTGCCTGCATCTTTCGTAGGGGTAGGGGTAGGGGTGTGGCTAGTGGCGTAACAGACTGGTGTGGGGCGTTTAGGAGTATTTTGTTCGGGGGACGTCTCAAACTTACAATTTTTCCTATATCTGGACAAAATAACGAATAAGGACCCCGTAAGAACTATGTACCATCCCTTGAGATAAGACTGAATATTGGGATCGAAGCCTCCCTCCCTAAGACATGCAAAAACTTCCTGGGAAGTGGATCAGAATTGACAGTGCAGATGTGGGGTGGGGGGGGGGCAGACGATTCAGCTTGGCATGCTTTCATTTCCATTCTCAATTTCATTTCACAGTAAAACAGTAAGATAGCTTTTCAGTCTTGGCGGTGTGAAGCGTGAGTTGTAAATCCAAATTTAATGGGTTCTTTATTGTCTGAAAACAAACAGGCACCGGCTGATGAACAGTTAGAAGGTGGGCTACAGGTGATGTGGGCAAGCACTCTGCACATGCCCGTGGGCCTAATAGCTTCAAAGATACCGAGACAGAGATAAAAACAATTATTCCAAACACATGCAGGCAAGCGAGAAAGCAGAGCAAAGACACATCTAGAGATCAACAAAGAATAAAAATAGCCAAAGCAACTGAAAATAATTGTTTGCCAAGGTGCTTCCTGTGTTGTTTTATGTGTGGGTGGAACGGCATTGCTTTCCTGTGGCATGTCTCGAAACCATGCGACAAATCAAATCGAGGACAATTGCCATAAGCCTCTGCTATGGCACGTTCTCACCGATTGTGAATAGAACAATCCCAAGTATGGACCCAATATCTACTCTCAATTCAAAGCACTAAATTATCTTTCGCAATTTGTATCATCGTCTTTCAACAAGGGATTCGAATATAAAATATTATCAAACATTCTATTGCACGCTGCAATATCAATATACAGACTAGCTGCTCCTCCGCATGTGCATCAGAGCTTCCATTTCCAAAAAGGACCCAGTCATCAGGACACCATATAATCGTACTTTCTAGGCAACCCTACACTTCACACTGTTTCTAGGGGCAACCTAAGGATAAATGCCCCAGACAGTAGATATGTCGGGATTTTGACAAATAGGGAGATGATTCTGGGCACAACAATACGCCTAGTCGGCAAGCCTATTTACAAAAGTCGGCAAATTAATCACCGATGCTCCCTTCTAAAGATCTGCAAAAACCCGCCATGGATTCTATGATAATTAGTATTACTGTAAGATGTTAGGGGCACAAGAGCCTTTGGATCAGGCTCCAAACTTGCATACCATACATCTTGCGTGCGGGTTGAGTACTCCACCCTTTCCTCCATGGATTGAAGGTACTGTGGGGTGGCTGTATTCTAAACAACCCCCCTAAATGCTGAAAAGTAACCTATGAGATCCCTTTGTGAAATAGCAAAAACGTCACTACTAAAGGGGAGGAGCTGTTGGGAAAATATGACACTTTTGTTTACAAAGAACGTGATTATCGCGTTACTACGAGACAGGAGGGTAGAACCGAGCAAGCTTTGTCAAAAATAACGTGACGTCATTAGCATGCTGTTCCGCTGAAGTAGGAAGGCGGAATAGAGAGGAAGAACGCTGGACCGAATGACACCAAATGCAACAACTATACAAAGGAAATATACCCGGTCTCCTCCTATGATATTCAGGCCTAAGCTTCCATTTTGTCTTTCCAGCATCACAGTGAGATCGACTTCCTCTGTCTACGAGCGAAAGAGAGATTATAAATGCATGGAACTGAGGTTTGAGAGGATCACCATGATCAAATAGAAAGGATAATTTACTACAGTATTAAAAAGCTAATACGATACCATATTGGGCGCGACGATAAATATGACAAACTACTTCCAGAAGCATTGTCACAACAATGTTTATGCCATAACATGAAAGTCTGTAAAATTTCTTAGACAAAAGCCAAGTGCAACTGATTGACCTATCATATTCTGAATTACTGTTAATGTGTAAGCTAACAGTCCTAAAGCCGAGGGCTACACAGTTGAGCGCACTGGCAGGTTTGCATCCCGTTCAGGACGATTAAGGATGGCAATATGGATCGTAATGTGAAGACTAGGAGCTATTGCTAATGGTGGCAAAAATCTGACAACTAAGATAAAGAGAAGTGACGTGATTAACCGGTGATCAATGCTAATGACAACAATAATGGCTGGTGATTACTTTTGATTATGGCCGATCGCATCACACGGATTCATACATTGAAAGTGACGTAACTGCTGATGAATCTTGACATAAATAATTAATGATGATTTTTCGGTAACAGTGATGATAGGCGATTTGATAACTGAATTGGAAATGACAAAGGATTGAATGCACCTGAGAGACGCAGGGATGATGAATGATCACAAAAAACAATGCTGATCAGCACAAAAATAAAACAACACAAAATGAAGCAACCAGTTTGGACAAAAACCATAAAACCAAGGATTATGTTCATGTAAAGTAAACATATCATAAATACGGTTCAAAAGTTTATCAAAACGCCCATTGTTTGAACTCTAATGCTTTGCAAGCCGTCAAATCCTCTCGTTTAGAAAACCAGCGAAACGACTCAATACGCTAAGGCTGGGTGCAAACCTGGCAGAGGAAAGACGAGTACACCAAGCTACAAAAATACCCTGCTATGTACATTTCTTGCATTGAAAGTCCTGCTTGCAGGGACCAGTTCAATCGGGAAAGGTAACGGCCAGAGTCGGCTAGCTTTATGCGCAACAAAACAAGGATAAGTTATGTACCTTGAAGATTACGAAGCTAGCGGCGAAGAGTGAACTGTGTATCTTTATCCTTAAAAGCGTGCACGTAAAATGTACTTGAGATTAGCACAGAACAAAGAATTGACATCGATACTAATAACAACAAGTTGATCACTGATTTTCATTGTAGATTCATTAAATCCGCAAAAGTGAATTAACTCTATCCGTTATTTTACTACACACACATCGCTGGCTATTTGGATTTCATACGCCGGCTGGGCCATTGATAAATACGGAGATATGATGATAATAATTGATTTCTTGAAAGGCAATAGCAGCGGTGATCATGATAATCATCATGATTAAGGCGACGATTGAAATGCTTCGCTGCTGATAATTGATGTGTACAGGCAATAAATGGAATCACTCGTAATGATCATTATTGGTGATTGTAGTGATGATGATGATTAACACGATTATGGCGATGATTACTATTGGACCGATCACTAAGTGATGATCCCATAGGTGAATGGATGTTTGCAATGAACCACCAAACACCAAACAGTGATTGATATCGGCGAGGGGCACATCACTCGCACGAACCTCGTTCACATTGTGAAAAAATCACAAAAAATAAAAAACTCACAAAAATCACAAAAGAACTATGTAAATCATAGCAACAGTTATCAAAATCACAAAAAGTCACGAGAATCACAAAAATCACAAAGACCAATATCACAAAATCAAAAATCAAAACATCTTGTGCACTTTTATACGAGTGATACACCCTCGGATGTCGGGCAGCAAACTGGTTTTAATGATAATGTTGACAGCCGCCTTCAACTTTCTATGAATCAGCTGGCTCATACGAAAAAATAAACCGCCTCTTTTGAAATCACACCAGATTTTAAATTGCTAATCGTGTACCCTGGCGCGGGACTAATCACACACTAAAGTGTTATCACAGAATAGATAAGCGGGCTTCTTTAGTCTCACTTACAAAATGAAAATAAAAGTTCCGTCAGGTATACAACTACTCTATCTTATCACTCCATGCACTCCATCTACTTTCCACAGGGTGGCCTGGGGGCAAAATATATGCCCACTATGACGGGGATGCTCAGGCAAACGTACCTAACTAGCCAATAAACATGGCGTCAGCATAGTTCAATGGCCCTGAGTAGATCTTTCTGAAATACCAATTATAAATCTAATGCAATTAAATTTTCTATCACATTTCTGATATCGGTATTATGAAATGTTTCACTTATATCGTGGATTCAAACCAGAACAGCCGCTCGAATCGATAAAAAGCCACTCGTAAAACCATGGATATTTTTCTCTGGGCTCTGACTTTCACGGTCACTTTTATCCGGACTGCCACTGTGTCAATTCGAATCACAGTTTCCTAGTTGATCTCAAAATGTCATAAACTGAGAAATGTGATTTCTCGCCTCATCGAAGTCTCTAAAACGGAGGGCAATAATTGGAGAAAATCCCTCGTGATTGAGAGCATGACATTACGACCCCAGCATGACGAATGCAAATGGACAGAACTACCCTGTTCCTATCATCCTGTTGTGACGCAAAGCCTCAACAGTATTTGTTTATGTTCTCAGATATCACTATACATGCGGTAAAAATAGATAAAATACCTCATGTAAATGAAAACAGTGAACTATCTACATGCTATTGTTTTGCAAACGCAAAGCTAGATCGCTTATAGCTAACTCTTGATTATAAATTCCTCCAAACGAGAGCTTGTGACGATAGCCAGAGCTCGCATATAACAACAACGCTACTGGGGGCGTCCTAAATCAGGCGGTAAAATCAACTGTAATTTTCTCTTTTGCAAACACTGCAAATGATAAATATACGTTCTTTGTAAGAAATTTGTACGTAAGAAAAAAGTATCAACTTTCCTGTGTAAAAAAATGCGTATATACGAATGTACGTAGCCGGTTTGATTACGGTTGTCCAATATTTGATACAAATCAGTACAAGTTAACTTGAGACTCGAGGCCTTAATATTACGGAGTCGTATACTACAAAACCATATCACACTTGATTCCGCCCCAATATCTTAAATACGTAATCAAAACCCGGGGCTGAAAGTGGTGAGAACCCGGGGCTGAAAGTGGTGAGAACCAGGGGCTGAAAGAAATGGAAAACCATCGAAACAGGTAGTACCTTACTTTACTACTATAACATAAGCATATCTCCACATCGGGTACATGCTGACAAGCAGCAATACGCAAAAATGATTGCAGCTAATTTACCTAATAGATGATAAAACGAAACATGCGCTCACCTCTCCAGCTCTGTTTCTTAGCTCCCCTTCCAAAGCAGCTGTAATAGTCCGTAGCTCCCTAATTTCCAGTTCGTAATTCAATGCCTCTTGCTGCAGACGATTCTCCACGTCAATTAACTGATCCATAATACCATTCTCCTTGGTTGTCAGTCTAAGCGAAAGTCTATCATTCTCATATTCCAAGTTCGTTATTTGGGTTTTCTGTGTCCTGACGGTTTTCTGCAACAACGCTATGCAATCGTGCGCGTTCGAGTAGTCTATCGTGTGTTGACACCTTCTGCAATTGTTCGATGACTTCTTTCCATCAATTGATTCACATTCGTCCAAATAACCCTTTTGGCATCCATTGTTGTCAATATTGTATGGACAAATCTGCAAATGTAGATCTTCAAGGCCGAGTTTGTAAATAGCAGTACATCCCTCTTTGTGGTAAGGACAGTGCACATTGAAGTTCAATAACAGTTGCCAAACAGTCTGCGACCGTTCCACGCTTTCATTCGTCGATATTTTCTCATAGCAATACGGGCAAACTTCCCCTGACGGTCCCCTTCGCCAAGAATCCCAACAAGTCGAGCATATGTAATGCCCGCATGGACTGCATACTGGTTCCTTTAAAATTAAACAGCAAAGTGAACAAAGAGCCTCTTGTGGCAGATTATCAACAAATCTCTCCGTATCAACGCCCATATTTTCTTTAAAATTGAGATAATAACATAATCAATCCAGTTTATATGGGTCTATTTGTTCGCAGCAACGAGCATCTGGTTTTTGCATCGATTTCGTTCAATATGACGCAATAGAAAATCAACAATTCGTGTTCTGGCACTCAATGCATTCGAAAACTCTTGTCAATAAATCTCTGCAACGCCAGGTCGATGGAAAAGCTCCGATAAATGGCTGGTAGATCAATGTCGAGCTTCGATCACCAAAGGTTGTTACAATGTGGCAACTATACTATCAGACGCAAATTGAGTAAACATCCATTCGAATAAACTGATATAGCGGAGACTAATTCAAAACATCAATGAACGGTATGACTAATACGGCAAACCGTGTTTTTCGTCTCTGATAACAAACCCCTTTTATCACTTGTCCGTTCTGCCCTCCTCTCCGTGCTATCGGCCAAATTCAATGATTTAACACTTGATTGATAGAGGGAAGTGTACGCACTCTCTTCTCAGCTATGTGGTCACCCTACTGTCAATCAAATCCTATCCTATTGTGAGCTCACTTTGACAAGGCCAATCTAATTACGCTTTCCCATTGGCCATTATTATCGGCTTTTTCGAGTTGCAAATAAACAAAGCGATCTGGCATCAATTGTTCTCCCTACGAATGTAAACATCGGCAAAATTATATCAAAAAGCCACCTTACCATACGACATGCTCTAAAAAGTGGTATACTTCAGTGGGAACGGGACACCTTTCACGGATGTAAACAAGGACAAAAATATACCGCAAATAGTCCAAGGACTTCGTGCCTACAGCCTCAATAGCCAGCATCAACATTGATCAAAGATCCTCTTAAAACTACAAGTAGATTAACGCTCATCTACACGCTTTTTTATAAGGAATCTAGCTAAAGGCCTAGTTCTAAAAGTTCCTTGTTTTCGGACCTCTTTTTATCAAGTTCTAGTACTAAAAGTTCCTTAATAGTTCCTTAATTTTCACTGCACATAGAGTGCCACAAAAAAGCACCGGCACAGACACTAGAAAAGAATTTAAATTCTGAATTTTACCTTTAATTATGGCTAGAACTCAACCTCAAAAGCACAAATGCGACAGGAAATAAGTTCTATATATGCAAAAGCATAATTTCAATCAAGAAGTATCATGTCTATTCCATTGATATCATCCAATGTAATGTAATCTTCACTTGCATCTGAGTAAAGTACTCGGACTTTGAAAATGAAGAGTTCCTAAGGGATTCTTCCTTTAGTAGTATAAGTTCTTTAAATATTTCGGCTTTCTACATGTAGGTTCCTTATAAACTGGTTCCTTATAAAATAAAAAAAAAGCGTGTAATGCTGCAGCCATTCATAGATCATGTCCCCACAACAAGGTGACAAGTCATCCTCACGAAGTCACATGGCTTAGAGCGAGGGTTAAAGAGAAGTCCTCGTAGGTCAGGGTATATTTAACAATAAGTGACAAACATGGGAGTTTACATCTGGAAGCGGAGCTGAAAACAACGACAAGTTCATGTTTATAATGCACAATAGGGAAGAAAGAAACACGAAAATAACTAAAACCCATAGTGATCAGAACTTGAATACTTTTACAAATTAAATACTTTAATATTTATATCAGATTAAATATATACTTTACATATTGTGACTTGCCTAGAAATATGAATATAGATATTGACTGTTTTCAACGCTGAACAATTGACAAAAAACCAATCTCAAAACACAACTCACCAGCAATTGGCAGCTCGCGAGTTCGCTTATCAACGCCCCCTCTCACCGACGTCCTCTCTTCCTCTCGTACATACGCAGAAGTCTCAATATCAAAAATGACGAAAAATAATTTACTTATTATTCAGTGACCTGATGCACCTTTTACTGAATCAAAGATGCCGCGGAAAACTTGAAACAATTGTCCACCTTGTAAAAACTTGCTACAATAAATTGACCAGTTCTCTACAAGCTCTACAGCTTAATGTCAGCCCCTTTTGAAGGCCGCCCATTTATTTACAAGAACAAAAGCATTGGATTCACGTTGTAATGACCCCCTGTGACCCAGGGCATCAATACAAACACCAGTTGAAGCAATCTGTGTAAGGTACCATTCCATGAACTCGTGTCAAGCTCTGTGTTGTCTTATTATCTGCATTATCTCTATCCTTATCTGTTCAGCTGTAAGATTCTGCCAACGTTGTGCCCGTATATAACGTGAATAAAATGTATTTATTGTAGTTATATATTTATGCGTAGACAACAGGAACACGCGTGTCAAAGGACTGGCTGACTTTAACTGTAGACCCAGCTATAAAACAAATTAGTGAAAAGTTGCTCTTAAAATCCCACCCTACTACGATGTATTGGTACGTCGCTTGGCTTTGCTACTCCTTTCTTTGTATAAAAATATATTCTATTATGTATTCTGTATTAAGACTAAAAATCGCTGCAATTTAAGAATAAATTATGAACAAAGCTGAGCTCAAGCTTCATCAACACCAGGCTGATCAAGACTTAGATTCCTTGTTCATTTGAGTTATTTCAGAAAACAAAGCCATAGTGAGTTGGGTACGTTTATAAGAATCAGTGGCCTATACACACTTTTTTATAAGACTATTGTCTATAAGAATAAAAGGCTCAGAATAACTGAAATTTAAGATTAATTCAAGCATAGATGGAAGGCTCGAGGTTCATTAAAGCTTAGGTCTTTTGCTGATTTGATTTTTGTTTAGAAAGCAAAACAAGCGTGAACGACACTTATTGGGTCTTTGAGTCATAATGCAACTCGGTAACTCTTTGTGGAGTGTCAGTTACACACTTTTCATAATAAGAATATAATCGATACGAGTATTAATGCTGAAAATAACTGAACTCTAAGAATAACTTTAAAATATTCTTAGGCTCGAAATCAGAAAAATTAAGAATGTTGAGGCTGAGCGAAAAATAAGGTATTCTTACACAAAAGTGTGCAAGAAAATTGAGTAATTTAACGAAGCTTTTGCCTAATACAGAGTTGCATACACGGACGATACTGAGGAATACTTTAGTGATAGTAGATTATGTTTGATGCTGTAGACACCAAATGTATTGCATAGGTCTGTCCTTGCTTTTATGTTAAAGTAACACGCGAAAGAAGACTTAAATTCTCCCCATTTTCAAGCGAAATTGCACCTTTTTCCGCTCAAAAATAAATCAATACTTATCTTAGGTTCAAAATAAATTTTTTTAAGAATCTTAAGGCTCGGTGACAAATTGGGTATTCTTGTAAAAGTTTGCAATGACTAAGTCAAAGACAGCGAAAGGAGGAAACTCTTCGTGGGGTGTCCGTTAAACACTTTCTGGTGTAAGAATACAGTCTATGCGAACACCAGAGCTGAAAATCGTTGAGATTTAGGAATAATTTAAGAATAATTTAAGATTAACCTTAGACTCGAAATCAATAAATTTCACAAATATAAAGGTTCAGCAAAAATTAGAGAAAAGTGTGTATTAACTAAATGGGCGCAGATGTAGAAATGCTCAGTAATGGTAATGTTAATGTCGTGATGAGTACATGTTGTTGGGATCAATTACTATGATAAACTCTGAGCGTTTATTGATGGTAACTGTGATGTCAACATGAGCTCTGTATATTAACTCTAACTATAGGTTATGCCACTTGCATTGGTTCAGAGCAAAGAAGATATCATTACTAGGAGCAGTTTTTGGGGGATCACGGGGCAAATGTCTCCCCTGGAGTAAACTACATGGTCGGCAATTTGGCATAAATCGGGACGATTTTAGGGACTAAAATACGGATAGTCAGCAAATTGGTTTTACAAAGGTCGGCAAGTTTCAACTGATGACCCGAACAGATTTTCAAAATTCCACCACTGTTGTTGTCATTACATAGTCCTATTAATGTAACCTAGGTCTCTCTCACCATGACATAATAAGACAGGAATAAACTCGGCCATATGCTATTTGATATATATTGGCACAAGATCTAAAAACACTTCGAGGAAAATGGTCCCCAAGTAAATAGACTTCAGGACCAAGTAATTCCCAAAACGAGGCGATCCTGGATTAATCTAACATTTATGAACTGACAAGCATAAAAGAAAAAAACCTAAGTTTTTTAAAACTGAAGAAATTCTAAATTCTTTTCCCGGAAGGCAACTATTGACGACACATTAAGAGAGTCCATGTTAAGTCGGCTTGATGCTATGGCAGGTCTCCAAGTAAAGCCAGATTTGAAGAAGAAATGTGTCTGAGCTGTCTCAAAGATTGAAGCAAAGAAATAAAACACCTGGTCTTGATCGTTTCGACATAAATCACCACCATCTACGTGACATAACTGTTAAGACTAGGCAGTAAACCAGCTGATGGATGGCAGGGATCGGGCAGAAATGTGCGCAATTAGCGAGTGCATTCATTCTGTAATCAACTGTATTCTAAGGCAGGCTCGGTAGCTTTATTACACGTCACGCAGGCTTTTCTCCTACTGCCCAACATCAGATCGCCAGAGAGATAGACGGCTTAAACAAAATCGCTGGCTCTCAGTCAGTGCTGCCAATACACCTAGTGAATATATACAGGGGAAAATGTTGTACCCGTTGAGTCCTGATTTGTATATTGCCAACGAGTCAGTGCTAGAAAGTTCCAACTGGGGACTGCTAGGAAACCAAATCATCTTGAAATTGATTCCATATTTGACAGTGATTCTACCGTTTGCTTCCGCGTAGTACGCGGAACATTCGAGAAATTTTGCTTTCGCAAGTATAGTGTCTTAAGCACCCTTTCTTTTAAATTCCCGGACTCGGAATAAAAGAGCGAAATGACTTGGAAACAACTTTAGAACACTGATATTGTCATTGGAAGGACTAAACTGATAAGAGCAAGCAGCTGGCTCAAGAAAATGTATGTTAATCTATTGACAATGACAGCGCCAGCAAGAAATTTTGCACCAATATCACAACAACCCTGCTCTCCTTATATCTCAATAAATGAGATTAGCAGCCATCAATGAGAAGCGTAAACCAAGAACAATATGCTACAAGGTGTACTTTTGTTAGCAAAGCCACAAAACCGGGATATTATCAATAGAAGGTTGTTGAAGTAAATATATTATAACGGGAAATGCTCACTGATATGATAGAGCTATAGGAAATGCACAAAGCGTGGCAAAAAAGTAATGACGTAACTAATAGGGTTGAAAAAGGGTGTAGTTGGTGATAATTAGGTTTTATCATTTGACTATGGGATGATGATGCTGATGCTGATGCTGATGCTAATGCTGATGCTGATGCTGATGATGATGATGATGATGATGATGATGATGATGATGATGATGATGATGATGACGACGACGATGGCGATGATAATGATGATGATGAAGATAGTGATGATAATGGTGATGATGATGGTGATGATGATGATGGCAATGATGATGATGACGATGATGAGAGTGTGATGATGGTAATAATGCTGGAGAGGATGACGATTTTAACAACGATAATGATAATGGTGATGATGATGATTGTAGTGATGATGATGATGATGATGATGATGATGATGATGATGAATCTTATTCTGGCGAGGATGATTATGATGCTGATAACAGCGACAAAGTTGATGTTGTTCAAGAAGATTCATGCAAAAATTATGGTTTATAGCTAGCTTCTGGTAATGACTGTCTATAATTGATGATGACTGATAATGCTAATGATTACATCAAGCATCCCGATGCTTCAATCACACAAAAAAACTAACTAACATGCTTTCTGGCCAATAAACGTACTATTCATTTGCACCTAATTTGTTATTTTCAACAAAAGGTACCGCTTATCCAAAATAAACCAACAATACAAGCAAACTGTATAAACGTTGAATCTATCTGCTAAATACCCTTCAATTCGACGCATTGTTGATAGGATCCTTTACGGTAATTGTCGGCAGAAGCTTTTTTTAATGTTTAATTTGTTATTGCACATATTTAATTTGGTGATGAAACTTATGTTGGAAAGTGCTCCGTTGCATCAAGAAAATGAGCGAGAGGCTGTTGTCGGATGGCTCTATGAAAAACATAGCTCAACACCACAATTGTACGTTAGTACCCAGTCGACTAAGTTGCCAGTCCCCAGTCCAGTTGACAAGCAGCTGTGAGAGTTGGTTCCAGAGAGAGAAGCTTTAGGGAACAGATATGTTATAGCCTAGCTTTACAGGACACGTTTTTTACAAGGAACCTAGATTAAGGCCTAGTTCTAATATTTCCTTATTTTCGAGTCTATTTTGAAGACCACATTTTTCTTAATAGCTCCTTAACTCTAACTGCACTTTTAGTTCTATGGACATTGTAAGTGGTCATTGCTACGATAAGGCACCCGCCGACGAGCCACTTGCTACAAGGGTTACACTCTATGTTTACTGTTCAATTTTAAATGTTTAAGTCATTTACCCATGCTGTTCAGCAACTAAATATTTTTTTAGTAACATGTTCAGTCACTAAGAATTGAACATTGTTCAGTGAAATGTTCACTTACTGAACATTGTTCGATGAAATGTTCTCTCACTGAACATTGTTGAGTGAAGTGTTCACTTACTGAACATTGCTCAGTGAAATGTTCAGTCAATTTGCCCAAGATCAAATTCATGTTCTATCCGTATTTTGGGTCAATTATGCACTATTGAAACTTCTTCATCAACAAGTGACAACTACCAAATCCGCCTCTCCCTATCTGGAATGGTACAAAAGGGCTTCCAACGATGTCAATCTACGGAAGTACCAACAATATCAGCCACTTCAGTACTATTGAACTTTCCCAGAACTCAGTACGAAAGATATAAAGTATGATGTCACGGGTTGACCCGTTCTAAATGTCAAAATTGTCCAATAGGATCATCATAGTGGAAAGCAGCTAGGCAACCCACTATAGTTCAGAATCAGACTTCAGAGTTTGGCAAATTGTGCGTTCAAGATTTTTTTCTTAAATGATACTGAACACCTAGAAGTGGGCGTAGCAAGGTTTTGAAAGGCGCATCAGAGCTTGGTATAATTATTTAATTTCAATTTAATAGCAAATATTTTCAAACTATCACAGAGAAGATAATGAAGAAGAGATTGCACTAACGTGGATATAAAATTTTTCGAGTTTAGAAAATAACGCAAAAACTAGTTTTACTATGTATGCCACAAAGTCAAGTGCACACGCTAAGACTAAGTGCACACTTGCATGCCTGACTTTTTGCTCGTGTACCCGTGAGACCTCGTCGAAAAAGACCATACTCTGCAGTCTGAGTAGAGGAGTTGGCCAAACAAGAGGATTAAATGAACATTATGACTCATATCAAACAGTCGCTGAACAATTTTCATAGTAATAAAAGAAGTACGATGAATTGCTTTCACATTTCACATGTGCCCTAAACAATGCTCTCTAGATATTGGTACCAAATACATTAACCCTTTGATGGTCGTTTCAGTCTCGTTTTCTTAACATTTTAATGGCAACCTGAGATGCTCTCGCCATTGAAAGGTTAACAACTGGTGGGTGATATTCGATACAGACGGTCGACTGTGGCTCCTGCAAGACTATGCATTTTCAATTCAGCAAAGCGTAGGGTTTAATTGAGAATTCTAGCAAGGTCAGAAGATTTTTTATGTATCCAGACAGGTTAGGGCATATGTGTACAATGTGTCTACTATTTGTAACCCAATCCTGTTCTTGAGTACAATCGAATTTTTCATAAATGAACAAGGGAACAGATGAAAGTAAGCTCAAACGAAGAGCTCTGTTGCTATGCTACAGGAAATTGCCAACTAGCTGTAAAGAAGTGGAGAGGAGTTGTGGTCCTTTTGACTAGTCAAGGGTCAATTGCAAAGAAAATGGAGAAATGGAAACTAGCAAGTTGCATTATATTTAGGGGCCAAATGGCAATGAAATTCCTATAGCCCTCATGAAATAGGAGCCCATCATATTGGAGTGATAGTCAGACCACCGGATGGTAAAACAGGACTACCAGTGGTTGGTTAAACTGGGCTACCGCCTGCTGAACTAGAAATCTATATTGGGAGGGGGAGGGAGAGGGAGCAGAGGAGGCCAATGAAATTCTTAGGGTGGCATCAGTGGCTGAGGAAGATAGAGGCCTAAACACATCACTTATCAGTATGGACATAGGGAGGCTTTAAAGGTAGGAGGCTACAAGCTGTTTGCCCGAGCAAATGATCTGTTGCCCAAATGAGTTGTAGTCTAGTCGTATTTAGTTGCAGTTACATTCGGCAAACTATTGCTTTTTTAAGAAATTTCCTGAGTTGTATGCATTTGTGCTAGACTTATGGGGTTGTAGCCCCCCCCCCCACCCACTCCCCGCTTCCTACGCCTATTGTCATAGGACAATGACGAATAGGTATTGTTGGCAGTCTCAATGCTCTGGTAGAGGACACAATGTTTCTAATCTTGATATCAATTCAAATGGCAAATGTCCAGCAAATCATGACATAGCAAAACAAACGAACCCACAAATATCTAACCATACTTTCAAAAGGTGAACTTCGACAGCTTCGCCCGTCACCCTGATTATGAGATCAAGTTTGAGCAATGATCATTTAGAACACACTTCAGCATTGCACGTCGCACGGGCCACATACAGTCTTTTGGCTCTGACGGATCCAGAAAATTTTAATTGAAATCACAAAATACAATATTATGTACTATCAACTCATTTATAAATTAAACCAGATTTGATTTTTAACTTGGTATTTATTCAAGTGCACAAAATGCAGTTAGTATTATTTAAATGTGACCTAGGCCATTTGGCCCGGTCCTCCCCACTGTTTTCTGTTCCTAATCATATGTCCTGAGGGAAAACATAGCTTCCCATCCCCGGTCTAGAGAGAACTACAACCATAAATTTGTCCTGCCAGGCCACCAAGAGAAGATCAAGTAAATACGAGCGTCAAAGTTGAATAGAACAAGTTTCAACCATCAAGTGTTAGCTCTGCCACCAATTTTTAACTAGTAGTGGGCGTTCCTCGGAAATTCGTACCCACCCGTGAGAGATAAAAAGTCAATCTACAACACACATTGCATACATAATATCAGAAATGATGTATCTCAAAGCAGTGATAGTTTTTCAATCATGAAGGATTCGAAAAGAGGGTTTGCTAACTTTTTTAAGATTGCGTCAATCCGATTCAGACTCACTCGGTAATCAGTACCCGATGTAAGTCACATGGAGCTGGCAAATTTTCAAAATCTCACCCTCCTGTCGTCCAGCTATCACAACATACTTGCTGTGTTCAGAACACTGACGTAATGCGTATTAGCTGACCTCTCCCATTATGCGTGACATAACGGTGACCTCTAGATCAGGGGTGTTCAATCTGGCCCGCGGGCCAATTGCAGCTTGCAGTCTGGGTCCTATTGGCCCGCAGCAAGGGTTTACAATGCATTTCAAATCATACGCTTAATTTACTATGAACCTAGTAATGCACATTGCATGTGTGGCCCGGCTCATTGTTAACTATTCTGCGCTTGGCCTTCGCTAGGAAAACTTTGGACTCCTCTGTTGTAGATGATCTGACGAGAAAAAAGAGCTACCCCTTCAGCCGGGACATGCTCTGTGCAGTAGGGCGACTTATTAGCTTGTAGCATGGCCTGTAGCTGTTTATAGTGCAACAATAGCACACTGACTCTTAGGCAAGAACAAAGGAGGTATCAAGAGTGTACACAATGAGGTGGCTATCTGTACTATGACGCATGTAAAGTCTACACATTAAACACTGTTACTCCATTGTTGCTTGATTTTGTAAAGATTTACATATCATTGTAAACGATTACATTGGTGAATTGATAAGATTAATAAGTCAATAATTAAACAGGGAATACTTAGGGAAAGTAAATGAATCGAACAGCAAAGCATAACATTCTTTTCAAGCGTTCCGTAGGACGAAGTGAGTTCTGACGCAAATTTACAAAAGTGGAATGTAATGTCGTGGGAGGTGGAATATCTAATCAATATTTGGATATTTTCTCTGATCTACGCGGAATGTATAAGCCAGCTTGGCATTGTCATGGGGCGTTTATCATTTTATTTACTTTGATCTTTTTGCAATATCTTAATACAGTGATAGTGCCTTCAAGGCCAAGTGACGTCATCAACAGTACAGAACTGACACTTCGGGTGGTCTGCAGTCAAGTAAGGACAAGAAAGGACACTGTTTAACAATCATTATGATAATTGTGGCCTAGAGCATAGCTCCAGAAAATTCTCAAAACCATAGAAAGGGGAAGGGTTATCTATTGTTATCTGTAATCTCTTGAAGAGTCAGACGAGACCAGAGAACCTTCAATCCAATGTGGAAAGGAGCCTTGTCGGAGTGTATTCAAACAGTCAAAAGTTTCCTTCGCTAGGCGGCAATTGTGAGGTTTGATTGGACAAGTGGAGAGAAGCAACTATGAAGTCAGATTGGACAAGTGGAGAGGGGCAAAGCTAGTTTAGACTTTTTTATGACTGAGGCATAGCGTTTGAGAATGAGTGACAGGTAAAGTTTGAAAAAAAACTAATGATCGGAAGCCAGATGAAGACCTAGAACAGAGCACAACACTAGAAAGGCATATAGAAAGCACACCTAAGTATAAGGAAAATTTATCACAGCAAATTTCGCTGAAAATGCGGGAAATTGGGTGGAGTCCCTATGAAACGTTTTATTGCCGCCCCTTTCCTGTCCTTTCCTACTTAATGTATACGACACTAGTTTTTAAATATTCATTTGAATGAACATTAATTAATGATTGCTACTGATTGTACATTGATTAGTGATTGATATTGATTGAACACTGATTAGTGATTGCTATTGACTGAACATTGATTGGTTATTGCTTTTGATATCGCACTTGATATCTCATATTACCATCTCTTAAAATACTTAACAGCACAAATAAATCAGAATAAAATAAATTAAAATAAATAAATCAAGCGAAAATAAAATGTAACAAATAGGGAACTTTAAGAACAAGGTCTTTCCAAATTTCAGTTTCAATTTACTCGGAAGAATGACGATATTTTGTGGCAA
Source organism: Mastigias papua (assembly GCA_964019165.1). Lineage (NCBI taxonomy): Eukaryota > Metazoa > Cnidaria > Scyphozoa > Rhizostomeae > Mastigiidae > Mastigias > Mastigias papua. Next base: position 3,092,307 of record OZ025286.1, on the reverse strand, counting down.
GTGGGGGAAGTTACTACGCAATTTCCTGATAAACTCACGAGTATCTTTTTGGCATTTTCCAGAGGATATTCTTACCATGGTGCAATGCTAATTTTAGTTTTTCGCATAAACTGGAGGCGCAGCTTGCGTGTATGATTCAGGATGACAGAGTTGCAATGCATGACCGAAGCATCCTGTTTGTGAATACTGCCACCGATCGCGTGCGCTTCTAATACACGTACGGCCTGGTAGTTTTCCAGGCTCGATATCAAATGCGGTCTCTGGAAACTCCCATTTCCCATTATGTATGTATGATACGAGAGTAGCATCTTAGGTGTACATCTTGCTTTAAAAGCTTAAATTGAGTACTTGTTTTCAGGTACTAGAAAATAAAGTAAACACTCCCGGCGTCTCATATGGTTTATTAAAACAGTCTTTAGATTGTCATTTTAATTGTAACGATTTTTGAAAGCAGAGGGAAACATAATTATGTTAAAGTTCATAATTTGCTACAAAGAAGACCATGAGTCTAAACCTACGGCAAAGGAGTAGTATACAGAGACATTTCAAAGCCTACTATCAGGTAGTTATCACTATTACCCAACTGCTACCATAAGTATCGACAACTACAAGCAGCTCTTGGTGCTTACTTTTCACATGTAAGCATGAACACACATTGATATGTATGCATAGTACCTTTAAACGTATAATCTTGAAGCTATAGCAACAGTAAACATATATGTATACATAAACATATTGTAAATATATATATATATATATATATATATATATATATATATATATATATATATATATATATATATATATATAGTTATCAGGTAGTTATCAGGTTTTATATATATGCCAAAACGACTTAAAAGTTGAAATTTTTTCTTCATTTTCTATTTATTTTATAACATGTAAATATGTATGACTTAGTACTTCTAAGCTTGAATTCAAAACTCATTGATTGCATGTTATCTCTCCGTTGCATCAAGCCAAATGCATCATGTTTCCGGATTTCTTGCTTAGAGCACTGTATTCAATTGATTTATTTGTTCGTTGATCTGTGCAATACAAATCCTGTGCTGAAAGCTCGCTGTACTCTAATTAAACCCCATTACAGCATGGGAAAAGTTCTGAGGAAAAGACGGTAAACTACACAGGACCGGACTTCCTTTCATGTTTGGCCAGATTCGCCGGGCGCAGCACAGCATATCAACTCAATCCATCATTATGTTGAACCCTATAACTAAAGACACCGCTAAAAGTCATCAGCCCAGGGGCAGGTTTAAGGAGAATGCTGGCCCATAGGACTCCAAAATCACATGAGCAACGGGGGCTAGAATGTCACAAAGCAGTAGTGTCACACTTAACGCACAAGTCCAGGCACATCGAGGCAATGGGAATTCAACAGCCTGTGTGAATATCCTGATAGGAGAAGGCGTTTGAAGTTCAGTCATAACATATTACGTTATACTTGAGCACTGCCCTTCCTTGATGACACAGTATTGTTTGCAAGGGCGTATAGATCAGTCGGAAAAATCGGAAGAAATTATGCCACCCTGAGATGCTAACGTCTATAAACGATAGTAGATCATTCCAGTTATTTCTATAATATCTCATCATATTCCAGCATTTTGTCGCGTTGCTCGCATTGACGTGATGAAGGGGCCTCGTGCAGCTAATGGACTGGGGGTCAACCCCCTGACTGTGGGGAATTCCTCGAAAAGAACACAGTTCCATATGCTTTCAGCGGTTTAGTAGCCTACTATTGAGATTTAAAGGAGGGTTTTGAATAAAAATCAAAGTAACAACAACAGCAACAAGTGACGTTGCAGATAGCAACTGCTGTCTGGCTTTGCAGTAGATTGAAATGTCTTTCCTTTGGAAGTATCACTTCAGTATGGTGTACTAGTTGTTATCAATACTAATGATCTTATTACTAGATTCTAATGAAGCTATGCACGGCAGACTGCGCTGATAAGTAGACATTTTATCAGATTGTAACTATATCAACAGAAATGTGAAGCACATTTGACTAAATGCTATGGGCCTAACGGCCAATGAAAAAATTAATGAAGCACAAATTCAAGAGCATTGATGAACATTGTGGACGATAGTCTAGACAAACGTCTCAAGAAACAAGGGGAATAAAGATAGCCAGGAACCACTGTTTCCTGCTCACAACTAAAAGAGCTTTTTGAAAATCATAAAGCAAACTAAATGCCGCGCTAATGGCAATTATTTCATAATTGTCTGGGCTATTTGAGCCTCCGGTCGAAAGAGGTATACCAGGCACGCTTTCTAACCACCGTGCGTCTAGCCCCTTCCCGTCGTTCTGAAATTACAGTAGCCGATAAGGGTAAAATTTCAGATATGAATCAGGCAAAATTTGCAACTGCGAGTACTCTCGGTTCACTTTTTCATCCGAAGACTTGTGCCAGCCTTGTATTACACAAGGAAGAGATAATGATTTCAATGAGTTTAGCGGAATAGTGGATTAAAAAGTAAAGTGAGCGGCTAATTTCTACAACGTGGCTTCTTAATTCATAGAAAACTAGGAAGCTATAACAAGGAACCTCACCGTGTGGAGGTTTTAATAGAGCGGGAGACTGTTATTGGATGACAAAAGGCACAGCACTCCCAACTGCGAAGTTATAGAAATCTGAGCTAAATGGATTGCGCAGAAGCAGAAAAAACCTGAAAGAGACACCTGTAGCCAAAGGGAACGGAAAGTAGTCTTGGTGGCTTGAAGGAGCCAGTAATTAACACTACAAAAATCTAAAATCTATTTGAAATATAGCCTACCTATTTAAAGATAATAGGATTTAAATTGTTCTGGCTTCTAAACAGAGAAATGTTGCAACGAGCGACAAAACTGCTTGAATATAATATAATTGATCTGTAGAAAGTTCAGGATGAAAAGATTGCCTTTGTAAGAGGGAGAACAAGACTCCGTATAATGATTTAGTATATAAGATTAATCAACAAGGCGTGCTTTGCCCAGTAACTGCTTAGAAAGGTTCATGCAACAATGCTAAAACTGACGATCTTCTCAGCTACGGCAAATCTAAAATCATCGCTGAGATATGATTCGAGCAAAAAGCTGTCAAGTGAATAAAGCAAAATGCTACTAGTAAGAAAAAAAATTGAGCAACAGAGAAATTGAGATATCTCCAATCGAAGAAGAGGACTGTAAACAAACGATGAAAGACAAATTTTGTACGAGTCACTCATAGTTTACTGTCTTAAACATCGAAGAAGTCAAGAAGTTGCTTTTCATGGTAGAGTCATAACACTTTTTCTTTGATACGAAACAAGCTTAAAAGAAACATGAGGTTGAAATTAAGCAAATGCAAAGAAAAGTTGAAGGGAAATAGGCAGGCTGAGCTTCAAAAGTACACTTGAAAAACTGTTTTTAACAAGAAAATTTTTACTAACCTGCAGACAAAATACAAACAACACCCGTCTCTCAAGTGTCCTAGCTCAAACAGTCTAGTTTTCGTTTCACAGTTGCCTGGTTGTTATGGAAAACTTTAAGAATTTTAAGAGACTTTTAAGAAATATTTAAGGTTAGATTTGACAAAATATTAAGAAAAGTCCAGCCTAAAAGCAGACAATTTATCAGCACATGGCTTTAAGGAAAAAACCGAAGTGACAACAATGCTCTGTAAATGACTGAGCTATCAAAAATGGATGAGATGATGAATGTATAAACTTACCGTGAAAACTGGAAAACTATGTCTTGATGGTGAGTGTATGAATGAAAAATGACCCAAATGCTACTGGAGACAAGCAGTAATGAAAACATTCAATAGCCATCAGAGAAAGTTGTTGTAATCTAGACAAATTACGCGAGAATATCTGTGGGATACTTCGCCTTAGGCCTACCATTGATTGTTGAAGGAGTGAACAATGCTAAGGGAGGGGGGTATAAATTGGGACAAGAGAAGGTTGTAAGGTTAGTATGGCAATCGTTGCAATGGATTGCCAGAAAAGCAATAGCCAACAGGAGTCCCGAGAAAGTCACAACAATGACGCAGTATTAGGCGCAATGTTGTGGAAAGGCTGTGAAAGAGGAATGTAAGGAAATATACTGTTGTATGCAAGGCAAGTCATTGTTATTAAATGTTAATGTGAAAATACAACATCACCGTTTTTCGAAATAATTGTTATGTATGGAAACACAAAACAACTTGGTAGATTATACATCCATGCATCCCTGTTGGTTAATCATTTTCATTTTCATTCACAATTCTGGTTGTGATTTTATATGTAAAACATGCTGATTCAACGACATAGCAGCTAGTTCAACTGGAAAAGGCTGGGAACCCGCAGAAGCTACAATGGGGATCAGAGGCAATGGGAGGGTGGCTTCAGGTGTTTTATTGCCACGCACAACTTTATGTCAAAAAGGAGACAAAGGAGGATTAAAGGTATATATTTAGAGTGCTACAAAACACTAATGTGTGCTGAATCACAGATCCTTGGCAATCACTGAACCATCAAGACAGTACTAATCAATTGGTCAATCAAAAAATCACTTGTTAACATAGCCAATCAATCAAGAAATCGAGTAACATACGCCAATAAATCATTAAAATCAACCAATCAATGAATTGATGAGTCAATCAGTCAAACAATCACACAATCACACAATCAATCAATCAATCAATCAATCAATCAATCACTATAACCTCGCCACAAAAATCACAAAGAACATAGACCAGTTGAGTAAATGGAACGGCTACGAAAAGGAAGGGCTAGCACCCTCTATAGCTCAGCGTGTTTAGTTTGCCTACTAGAACCCCCCCCCCCCCACCAAAAATATTGCTCCACCGTCCCTGAAAAGTTGCTGCTGTTACATAGTTTTAGCAGCTAGAGCTAAACTGACCAGTTTTGGTGCACTTATGCCAAAAAATCTCTACACTTATTAATCCCAACAAGTGAACTACGGCAGATTTTGCATACAGTTATATAATACTCACAATTGGATGGCTAAAACATACATTCAGGCCCATTGTGTGAGGTAAAACCTGAGGCACTAAGCCAGAATGGATGATGGCGTGTGGCAAAATTTTTCAGTTAGGCATAAAGAAATGATGAACCTCTAATGGTCAAAATTTTGTGGTGTTCCTCTCAGATGATAACGCCCAGAGACCAAAATAAAAAATGCTTACGGAGCCACACTTTAAAAAAATCTGGGCGTGGTCTTTCACTGGAATTACACAAAGGGCGTGGCAGAAACTAAAAACTAGCAAAATATCTAAAAGGCAAAGCAATATAGCTCAATGCCATTTAAGAATCAATAGATCCTTGTATAAATCATTATCGCATATGTTAAAATGTGATAGTTTTCGTAACCTAATTGTAGTGAATAGGAATCCAATATTTACAGTGTTTATGACCTAATTTCAGTTAATAGAATACCCTATTTGAAAGTGCACATTTTCTCCAATTACAGGTCCATAGATTCGATTTACAACTCAGCATAGTCAGTCAGGTCCACACTCCGTCTAGGCCCTAAAATATACAATGCAATGTTGAATAAACGAGGGATTCTTTTCCCAACAGACTGTATATGCACGGTCCTGTAGTCAGCACAGTTTCCTCGGTCAACTGTTGAGTTAGTACTTCATAAAGTTATGACGTAGTTCTCCCGTCGACTTAATTTTTCAAAGCAAAACGGAGAATGCTGGACATACTTCTACTGAGTTCAATTTCAAGTAACTAATGCCAAAAAACAGGACAATACACGTTTTTCGTATAAGAGCTCATAAGTTCATATACGTACATGTGAATTTCAATTTCTACGCAAGCGCATCATCTCTTTCAACAACTTGTATAGATCTCTTGTGCTAATCTGTGTGTTCTAGAGGTATGTTTGTGTAGTGTCTGTCTGTCTATGTAGCACTGTATTGCTATACAAGCTTGAGTACGCGTGCTATTGCTTTGACAGCTTTAGGAAAGAACTGAAATCATGAGAAAGCTACGAATGCTGCAATACTGGGCCAAAAACTGTCTCATAAACAAAGTGTGCATCAATAGAAACTACACCACTATGACCCATCCCAAAGAACTTCGGTGAAGCAGGAATGGTATCCTAAAACAATCTGCCAATTCAACGCCTACCAATACTTGCTTTGTTTAGTTGGGTGACTGGTACCAAGGACAACACCACTAGTGATGCATTCAGGAATTATTTGGAGGGTCGGTGTGGGAAAAATGCTATACAAGCAGTAAGAGACCAGATTGGGATCAATATTTGACCAGTCGTGAGAAAGAGTCTTTTGATTTTTTAAATTGTTTACAAATGACACAAATACTGAATATTTACAAACAAAAAAGCATGTGTCTTGATCAACGATCTAATCGACGATATAATTTCTGTTGATTAGATCTAACAAAACAAATTATAAAATTAAAACTGTGCAAAGCTGCGCAAATCGCATAATTGCCACGGGAGTGAATAATGGGTGCCTTGTGCTATAGAAGGTGTGGTACAACGGGAGAATACACTCCAACATTGCAATTACACGTGCTTTTGACGGAGTAGTAGGCCCACTGCGCAAATAGAAAAGAAGGACCTGCCCTCTTTGCGTTGACTGTTTTAAATGAGCTGGCAGGGGATAACCACGTTGACTAGTTTCTGAGTGAATAATCAAAAAACTTGATTAAAAATATCTCTTTTTTCCATAGTAATCAATAAACAACTTGCCCAAATCCATGTTTTGTGCGCTAATACTAAATTGTATTAGTTCAATTTGCAATTCAAATCTGTTAGGTTTAGAAAATATTGACAGTTTTGAATTGATTTGATTCCGTACTGCTTTCCTCACGTGAAATTGATTTACTTATATCATCGTGCTTCTAAATATGATAAGATTAATTATCTGAGGTTGATTAAACAAAGGCAATCGGATCTGCTTAGATTGATGACGATACTAATGATTAAGATGAAGATAATTACAATGCAAACGAAAGTAGTACTTGTGTTGATGATGAGAATGGTGTTTCTGATGATAAATACTAAGGATATTGTGATGGTGATTAGTCATATCGTAATGATTATGATGATGATGGTGATTCTGATGATGGTGATGATAATGATGATGATGGTTATGATGATGATGATGGTAATGATGATGATGATAGTGATAATGATGATGATGGTGATGATGATGATGGTAATGATGATGATGGTAATGATGATGGTGATGCAGATGATGATGATGATGATAGTGATGATGACGATGATGGTGGTGGTGATGGTGATGATGATGATGATGCTGGCGAGGTTGATGATGATGATGATGATGATATTGATGATGAAGAATATTATGATTGATAATGACAAGAATGATGCTGTTGATGCTGAGGAGGATTGCGATCATTGAGATGATTGTGGCTAGTTTTGAATCATACTACATACTGTACCAGCAGTACATTGAATCATGCTTTTCATCTACCTCGAATTTTACCCACAATTCAAATCGTAATATAGGGATTCATGTGGAAATTCAAAATGTAAAGAAGTCACTTCATCCAGAACACAATTAACAATGGGAGGCTCAAGTTACTCGGTCGATTCGATCATCCCTAGCCCTATTATCTGCTAAGAAGATAGAAACTCTTTAAAAATTTAACAATGCTAGATCCAGGATAACATGCACATGTCTTAAGATCTGCTGGCCTAACCTCCTTCAAAGCAACCTTTGAGATCAACACTGCACAAGAGGAGCAGCGAAGCAAGAGACCAGAATTTATCTAGTTGAAAAGGCTATGGCTCTGCTAAGGCTTGACATCTGTTCTCCATAAGCTACAGAGAGACTTTGAGAGTAACTTTTCTATCTTGTTACTACAATAGTCGCCAAAAGTCCTGGGACACATTGCACTTCTTTTATTTTGCACTAAGTTTTCACCTTCTCCTGACCCCAAACAATGTTGCTTTTTGGGAGAAGTACGAGCGATAGTGGAAACATTGCACCTCCTAAAACTTCGAGTTTCTCATAGACAAAACAATATTTACGAAAAGGCTGAGGGTAGTATTGGTCTTTGTTAATTTTTGTGTTCCTATGAGTTTTGGCCGGTATTGCACCTGACAATTAAACATACGAATTCCTTGTCATAGAAGCATGCTTTTTCATCATCATCCACAACTGATGAAATGCCCAACACCCATCACCACAGTTAAGTATAGAGATCATAAACAAATCACACTTCCCTCGTATAATACAATTGAAAATAAAACATAACTATGTGCCTATGGAGATCTATTGCGTTCAGTTGGATTCAACAAAGGCCAGATAAACCCTTTCACCAATCTTCTAATCTTCCTTTGAAGGATTTCGTATGACAAAGATATCAACTTAAAGCAGCCGAAGAGATCAAACTAAGAGAAGCGAAGTATTGTGTTCTGTTAACACTCCTTATCACAGCATCTTTAAACGTACTAACTACTGGGACAAGTCCTAAGTAGGCCCAATTCTTTCCCAATTATGGCTGGCAAAATTAAAGAAGTTCCCCCAGCTGTTTGGACCAACTCAAAAAGCTTCTTGAGGGGAGAGTGGAACCCTTTAGGGTTGATCTAGCATCATGTTGAAAGATAGTGTAATTTTATCATTGTGAAAGTGACATGTGAGTTGTCTACTATCTAATTGTGTGTCTACAAGGCGTGGTCATAAAATTTCACCCCATTTTTGAAGCCCTTATGAGAAATTTCTCAACTAGTAGAGATTCTTTAGAAAATGCTATGCCCCATACTCTTAGCCTATTTTGAGTCCACAAGGTAGCACTAAAAGTTCCTTAATAGTTCTTTAATTTCAACTGGAAATTTAGTGCCACATGGACATTGCATGTATAATGTGTCAAGATAGGAACAGCGGTCGATATTGTAAGCTTCAACACAAACCGCCCTAAAAAGCACTGCTTTAATAATTCTCTGCTGTTTACAGTGATAAGCAACATTTGAGACTGAAAAGGTCTAAAAGAGAGACTTTGTTTCTAGTAGTATAGGCTCCCTACTTTTTTGGCCTTCTACAAGTAGGTTCCATACACAGCGGTTCCTTGTAAACCGTGTAGCGTCACATTATCACTCTTTGAAGGGAGGCTCTGAAGCCTTTTGATCAGTGTGCAGATGTATGAAAAGTACACAAATTTGGGCAACGCCAAAAGTGAAGTAACAACTATACAAAGTGAATTTCACAGTTCAAGTAGCAATCAAGAGATCTGTTATTAGAATATATCATAGAAGATTGCAAGGGCTCGAAAAAAGCGACACGAGAAACTGACAGAAAGCTCCTTCGTCACTCAAAAGTGCCAACACAAGTAAGGAGATCCATAGATTGATTATGTTCGAACCTCTATCACTTACAAAATGTGAGGAATTCCATCTACAGCTTGCTGACCTGTTCGCAATTGACCCATTATCTGTGTCAAGTACAGAAGCCACCTATCAGGTTACTAGGGTAAACCTCCGTATTCTTAGATGATCAACGGCTTCATCATTATTTTGGTCACAACACAATTTAAATATCAGACAGATCATATTGGGATGGTGAGAGAGAAATGCCCCATGGGCTATTTGGAGCTGACGTCTATAGACATAAGAGACAAATATGCACAATTGTAAAATGGATTTGGCCTGCATTCTACCAGTGGCAACAGTGTGTAGTCCCGTTGACCTTTCGTGCCTTGGCAGCAAGACAAGCACCCTTTGAAATTATCTTCACGCTCAAGAAAGTAGCAGAGAATAACATGAAAGCGATAATTTGTAAGATAAGGCTCATATTTGTGGAGGGTTTAAGCAAGGCCACGTGGATCAAAAGGAAAAAATTGTCACTCAGGATACGATCGAAAAGTGATATCATCAAACAGATTGCAAACGATTTCATTTCCCCCCGCAATGCTTCCAACGATCTATGAGGCTGTGAGCAAGTCTACTGCAATTACACTGCTACATATTAAATAAGATCCGATTCGGTGGAGAATACAGAACATATGTAAACTGCCAACAACATGAACAATGAATTTTGGAGTGGAGTGTCGTTTAGAGCAGGGGTGTCACAGGTTCCCTAGTGAGGGCCAAACATATAAAAACTAACGATGATCCGGGCCATTCACTACCTGTGCAATGTGCGTTGCTAAATTTAAAATAAATCAAGTCCATAGTTATGATGCATAATAACCTTGGTGCAGATGAATAAAACCTAGACTGTAGGCAGGAGATGGTCAGCGGGCTGTAGCTTGGGCACCCATAGTTTAGAGAGGGCCTTCTTTAGACCTGCTTAGATGGCAACATAAAATATATAAATTTCATGTAAAGAAAAAGGCAAGGGTCCAAAAAATTTCTGTTGCTCTCGACTCCTGTCCTCTACCTTTTGGCAACTGGCGCCGCTACTGCTTGCAGCACAGACTGGTACAAAAGATGCAAGATATATAACGCCCACAGCTGATCTTCTTAGTGTTCGCCAATGGGGCTTATGTCCTTAGTTGTGCCTCAAAGTATTGTTTGAAAATAGGCATACGATTAATTCATCCGGTATCTCCTGGTAGGTCGCGCCAACTGTTCGCAGCACTAAAATAAAGGGTTCCATTTTGTGAGCTCAAGGCTAGGGCTTATAACCTGAAGCGCACCAGAGTTCCAAGTGTTATAATCAGGGAGTCAAGATCTGGGTTCGAATCTAGTGTTCATTCTTGTCCGGGAATTTTTCGCTTAACATCTATCTAATCACAACTATTAATAGCAGTCAATCCCTTTGCCATCTAACGAAGAAACATCATGTAAAAAAAACCGCGACAGCATTTTCATGAAGATATGCACTATCTGGGCCTATAACTTGAGTTCCATCAATCATAAAAAGCAGAAAGCCAGAGGAAGATTTATCGTCCATACAGGAAGAACCACAAACCACGTGTAAATTTTCGGAGATTGCAAATTGCGCGAAGTAGTTTTGTCAGTCCTTAATCGATATGTCCTGGATTTTTAAGACTAAGATATATTGCTCTTTTTATGAAGTTCTTGATTAATTATCACAGATGAATGCCACTGTTTATTCAAAGGAAAAATGAGGTTTACGGAGATATGCGATACGAAACCAGATCTTTCTCGTTCGGTTACAAATGCCAGCAAGATTAGCAGAATGTTCAACAGGCAATACACGTCTTATAAGAAACTGGTGTATTTAGAAGTGGTACTCAACTGCTAAACGAGTTACGAAGGTTCAGTACTGAGGCCTCAGAAAGTCGATCAGTCACGTGCACGTATTTTGTGAGAAAGTAGTCGGTAAGAAAGCAATAGTCAACAGCGCAAAAAGTTAACAAAGATTTGTGCAGGAGTTTTGAAGAAAGTTTACAAGTTGATACAGATAGAAAATTCAAACTTTTAAGCACATTTCTGGTCGCGATCAAGCTCAGGGCATTCTACTCTCCAAAAAGGGACGATTAGCTATATCGCTCTTAACAGCATTGTAGATTGCCACAATTTATTAACTGCACGTTTTTTTCTATAAGAAAACAGTACTCGACTGATCAACAAGTTAAAAAGTTCATAACTGGAAAGAAAGTTAACAAGTTGATACACACTTGAAATTCCAATGTTCATGGTTTTTGTTTAATTTGCATAGATTTTCTTTGATTGTCTATGTGTTTCAATGTTATGTTCGTGTAGTGCCTATTTCACTTAGCCCATCGTTTCTTTTCTTTAATTTGCACAGATTTCCTATGAAAATCTATGTGTTTCAATGTTATTTTTGTATAGTGCCTATTTCACTTTGGAACACTGCAGTGCCACACAGACTGGAATATTCTTGCTAAGGAAGCCCCTAGGGAGTTTTGAAGCTAAGAAAGCAGTGCTCGATTGTGCAAAAAAGTTAAGAAAGGTAAGTACTGGAGAGTTGAGACCGCAGAAAGTCGCTTAGTTTATTACAAAATGTAACGTTACAATGCAGGATTCGTTAAAACCAAATGGAAGCGCTGTTTGCAGATACAGAAGCAAGTAAACAGAGACTGCGCCTTAGATGCAAGTTGCGTGTGCGTATGCAAATTGTGTAAAGTGTTTTAGACGCAAGTTGTGTGAGCTAATGCGTATCTCTATCTGACATATAACTTTTGCAGTTTTCAATTATTTCGCTTTCGATATTATCAGCTGTATCAATTGTATAAATACCCTATATATTCTATAATCTATTTATATTTCATTGTCTAACTTAAACATTTATGCTTTAATTTAGAAACAGGGTGCATTGTAAATGAGCGTAATCATAGCAGTTCTTGAGTGGGTGGGAGAAAGCAAGGTAGGCACGTTCTACCTTGTCCCTTGCCAGCCAAAACTTTCTAGGCAGTCTTCACAATTAGCTACAACCCTCTGCTTCTAAAATTCCAACGACAGTGGTGTGAGAATTGGCCTCAGGATTGTTTCGTTTTCGCAGTGTCTGTAAAAGGTACTTGTGTGGTACAGACTGTTCTTAAAATGCAATCAGCAAAGTATTTCATGCGACTTAGATGGGTTATCAGAATGTGTGTCTCACCACAGAAACCGATTACTCCACACAACATCAGACGCGAATGATAGAATTTTGTCCTAAGGACATCTCTGGTAAATGAGTATTTTTCTAGGATACAAAAAGCCAAACGGCCTTGTAGAACAGGCAACAAATATCTTCACAACCAAGGAGATAATCACTTCAGGATAAACAGGGCGGGAGAAGTGTATCATGATTGATTCCAATACAACCTATAAATACCACTAATACTATCAGTCTTGGAAGTTCCCAACGTGTTAATCACATATATTTCACTAACTATGATTTATGTTGATCATGCCAAAGTGATGATGATACTACTGAAATCATGTGGGTCACGGTCATATCACATCGGACATGATTTGAACAACCAAGATTTCAGTGCCAAATGGGAATAATCGGTCAATAAAGTTTATCAGCAGTGCCAGAATCGCAGATCCATTGACGACCATCAAGAAACTGTAATCAACATCACAAATTATACTCAGCTCTAGATCACAATCGGCACACAATGTCAATGGATTTAAATCAAAATCACCACATATAATTTACTCTAGATCCTAATCAACACACATCGATGGCGTTAATCACAATCATCATACAACTTCAATGGTTTTAATTCAAAATCATCACACATCATTGGCTCTAGATCATAATCAACACACATCAGTGGCGTCAATCATGATTACCACACAATGTCAATTGCTCTAAAGTAAAAATTATCGCACATATCATGTGCTCTAGATCATAATCAACATCTATCAATGGCGTTCATCATAATAATCACACAATGTCAATGGCTGTAGATCATAACCGTCAACACACATCAATCGCTAAAAATCAAAATCATCACATAATGTCATGGAGCCTAAATCAAAACCATCCAACACATCACTGACCATAGACCGTAAACATCAACACAAACTAATAGCTTTAATCCTGATGATCAATGGCTCTAAACAGAAATTATCACGCAAAATCAATGGCTCTAGATCATAATCAACACACATATCATTTCGTTTAAAATACAACCATCATGCCAATCGGAACTGCTACCATCATGCCATCATAGTCATGATCAGAATGATAAAATCGCTACCCTCAGCTTTTAACCATACTGTTATGTCCTTACCTATCTAGGTCACCCATGGTTTTGTCACGTTATTGGTCACAGAATAGGTTCGTCTCGCAAAAGTAACAGATTTCTCCAGAGCTAATTGTTGGTTTGTAACTGTATAAGGCGAGCCAGCCCTAAAGTTCTCTGTTGCTAATCCTTCACCTCATCGTACCTATATTGGGCTTATCTTTATAAAGATTCATCTTATACAAAAACCCGTTGTATTCTTAACCTTTACGAGAGTAGGGTTTCCAAGACAGGCATAGCAATGGCAGAGAAAAAGCTTCCAATCACAAGAAGAGATGTAGAAAATTTTATAACTGGATCGCAAATTGACCGTCCACTGAAGAATAAAAAGATCTATGGCATGCTATATTAAGCAAAATGTAGCAACCTACAGTCACTGCTAAGAGTGTTTGGAAAACCCTGCGACAACAACATTTTACATGATAATGAAAAGGTTCCCGTGAAGTAGGAAGAACAAAGTCCCCTCTCTCCCTCAAAACAAAACTGAAAATTTCTTTTTATCTAACTGTTCCTAGAAAGTGATTCGACTTGCGTATAAACCTGCATAAATCAACACTTTTTGGGGTGGAGGAGGGAGAAGCTGCTTAGAAAGGAAACAGAGGTACAGTCACATCTAAGTTGAAGTAGAAAGCACTGGATGATCATTGGAAAAACCGATAGCAGTCTCGGTTTAAAAACATCCCGAAATCATAAACGTGTGGTTCTGCAAAACAGGAAAGCAATCCATTGTCCTAGAAACTCCAACAGCGGATAATAATGTATTTGCAGAAAATCTGCATATTTTATCACCAGATCACGACTACCATCAGAGAATTTAATAAGGGCTAAAATAAAAGGTTGGAGGTAGGCTAATAGGGGAAATGAGATTATTGACCAGTGATTCCATAACGAGATTTTCACAAACACAAAACACAAAACTTCCTTGATGAAAACAACAAAACATAGCAGAGCAGTAAGGTACTATAATTTTATCGCACAATTTTTAACAGTCGTTTGCTTGATTACAAACTTCAATGAGACCGCAAGGATTGGTTGCCAGAACTTTAGTTGTCTACGAAGACAAGAAAGATCTGTGTGATGAGTAGAAATGTGCCCATAAACGATGCGAGAGGAAGTACTCTAAGAGGTCAACCAGCTCTTTTGATATGACGCCTACGCTGTCTCCAATCCACAGCCAACGAAGTAGGTAACTGACACAGCCAGAGACTTTCCATTAGACATCAAAGAACAGCACGGGGAAAGGGGAGTGATGGCAATAAGGCGCACTCAAAGAAGCCAAGATGAAGTGCAATAACAGCTTTGCTTTGTAAACGACGCAAACAAAATGACAAAAACATACCTCAGATAGAAGGTCTACGTTGGAGGACCATACTTGGATTTATGCAAAAAGACTGCACGTTCGCCGGGTCTATGAACAATGGAATTCTCTCTAAAACAGCCGTTGATATTGCCTACTGTCTGGACACACAGACAGTTATTACCCTGTTGCACATAACCAAAAGGCTTCGAGATGGCCAGCCAATGTGTTTGCTGATCAAAGTTAGCAAGGCACACCTAGCACTAATGGGCTTAATTGACAACAGCAAAGGCCCTTTGATTGAGCGAGCACAATGTTAAAACAATGTGCGGAGATTTTTATCCACAATATCATTACGTGCATTAACACTGAGTGAGATATTAGTTAAAGTTCATAAAATAAGAATTATTACTGAGACTTAGCAAGTTACCCGGAGGATCTTACACATCGGGTAATCAGCTTAGGAAATGGGATGATCACATCATCGCACGAAATTAAATAGAGTTATCATGATTCCACCGCAGGGCTGGATTAATTAGTAACACCACTAATGATGGCACATGGGTTGGTCGATGATGTTATCTGAACAAACGAATTAGTTCGAATTAGTTTTCTGCCCATGTTGTGTCGAAGATGTGAAAAACATTCAATGAAATGTGGTCAGCTGACATGACGAGCGAATGGCAGACCTATAGGTTTGGCTGTGGATTACATGTATGGACAATATTGAATGTAGAAAGCGTGAAACACAAAGAGCGACCACGCGGAGCTGGAGTTCATCAATAAGAAACAATGTTTCAAGGTATCTCCCCTTCCTCTAAATAACAACTGCAGATGGTCGTTGTTAAGTCTCGAAAAATGTCTGAATTCAAAAACACATGACACTACATTACGTCACCTTATAATATAATAGTAATAATAACTTCTTTGCTTACGTTTGGCCGTTTTTCTAGCTACGGTGCTAATTTATGCTAACCAAAATTAAATATATCTACGTTACAATGATTTATTCTTGATTCTTACTGGCTTTAAGAGTAGCATAGTTAGCTTGATAATAGCACAGTTTTACATGAATCTTGCAAACAATGTGAGTTCCAATCATTATGTACCTAAAAGAGACAGGAGTCTTCCTCATCAAAATGTAAAGACCACTCAGAAACAACAGATGTCAGCGGTGGTACCACAGGTTTTAGAGTCTCATTTCATACCACAAATGAGATATGCTCCAATGGCTCATTAAGATTAAAGTCAGCATGTTGATTAAGAAATCTCCTGTAGCATAGTCCGTTCAATCATTGGACCACGTAAGTCACATGATACACAGTCACATGATAAGTTACTTCTTGAAAGAGGTCGAGTTCCTCTGAATTATGGCACATTACTCTGGAATTTCATCACACTACTTTGTCCTTCAAATTTACAAGGGAAAGTGATCACTCTGCTGATAAATGAGGGTGGGGCAAATATGATAAAAGGAATCTAAAAAGAACGTGCAGAGATATGCACAATCACAAGAGATACCAACAAGAAGCCAAGCTTAAGGCACACAGTACAAATTGTCTTGGTATCCTCAGAAGGTTGCACCATAACCAAATAGCCTAGATTTCGTCCTGTGTACATCCCGATGGAAGCATAAAGACCACTGTTACATCGAAACTACATTGCTAAAACAGGATCACCTTTTGCGAAATTGAATGGGGTAACCATTCTTGACAGGGCTGACTCATCAGCAAATCCAGTTAGAGTTTTTGCCACAAGTTATATAAAGAATATGTTAGTTGACAGTCTAGTCCGAGTAGTAACAAGCTTAACTGAGTTAACGAGTAAACGGGACACATCTGAATCCGAGATCAATTTCTAGTATAAGCAGCACTCATTTAGGATCTTTAATGGCAGGCAAGATCAACTTCAGCATCACGTACATAGCTTCAAATGTAATTCCACGTATACATGTTTGTTTTTCATATGAAACTTGAATCTGCACTTAGTACGAAAAGTTTCCTAATTTGGCAAGAAAATTTTGGCACTCCAGTAGTAAAGTTTCTTACTTGGTTTCTTGTTTTCGGGACCTAAGGTTGTCTTATTGTTTGGAAGTTGAGGATTTCTAGATGGATATAAACCTTGATGGTCACGAAAAAAGCCCAAGCAGATTAAATCAAAAGTTACAATTTTTTCTAAAGAAAAATTTAGCGAAATCATGGATGAAGAATTTGCTAACAAAAGAGTTGACCATCTATAGTCTTTAGTTAAGTTTTATTAGATTTTTTGAGCATAGCACCACAGTTTCTTAAAGTTCTGGCCAGCTTAGAATTAGTTTCTTATAAAACAGTTTTTATGAACTAAAAAACGTGTAAGTAAAAGAAAAGGTTAGCCTCATATACGCTGCATGATACCAATCTGCTCCTGGATGGAAATCAGTGACTATTCTTAGGAACGTTTCCAGCACCACATTATGCTAACACAAACTTTGGCCACACCCTGCTCGAAAGTTTTTGGTGACTACACCCCTCAACTATGCAACACTGCAGGTATTACCCTCTGTTTCTTTGACCTTACGTTAAATGGTGTCAAGTAAGTAGGCAGGACAATCCTGGTCTACGTACTCGACCATGGCTGTGATCCAAACAAACATCTCCAGGCCATGACCCATAGGCTTTACCGGCTAATCCAAGTTAGTGTCTTTACATGGCACACGTAATTCAAATACATTGTCACTACGTGTTCCTCTTATCTACACGCCTCTTCTAAAGACACTGCAACTTGCTCCACACCAATTTACTTCAATCCAGGCGGTGGTCTTTTTCAGAAAAGTGTCCTGAATAGGAGCAATTTAAGCATCAATTTCACTTTATCTTGATTTCAGCATTTACGAATAGTAATATCCATCGCATCTCATTCAAATTCTTCCATAGCGTTGCTCCTCTTGCTGAAAAAGCTTGGCGTTTTGTTTCTCTTGATATTTGACGAAAATTCATTGCCAAGGAAAAAAGAACTCAACATTTATATATATATATATATATATATATATATATATATATATATATATATATATATATATATATATATATATATATATATATATATATATATATACTGCACTGCACTAAGTTGTAAGACCGTCATGGACATCTACTCCTCCTTACTATTTACGTCATTTCAGCCATGAATAAGCCTCCATACAAAGAACGAAATGAGGTTGAATATTGAAGATCATATTCCTGACAATAGGTGCTTGTGGCGAAATGCGGCACCCATCCCACTGAAGCATGTAAAATATCTCCTAAGGCTAAAATCGCAAAGTAATTCTTTGTGATAACCGTATAAAGGCATGCATTCAGCATTATCAATGGTAAAGTTGATTGTTTGATTGGCTAGGTAATTGAACGATTTATAAGATGATTGGCTAGTAAATTGGTCACTATGTTGGTTGATTGAAGCACTAATATAAAAGGAAAGCCCTGTCTGTCTCTTATTCTCTATAAATTCACCTCCCAGACGGGAAAATCATAACGGTTGTCTAGGACCTGCGATAAGTGATCAACAATCAGATCTCCTCAGTCAACAGTTGCTGACTCGATTTTACCTTTTACATAAGACCACACTTCATATTATATATATTTAAATATATATATTATTTCACTTTCAGTTCATTTTTTAAAATCAAAGCAGAGTAGAACATTCAGCAAACCTATTTACAATGAGCTCTGCTAATGAAAAGCAAAAAATACTTGAAACTTAAATCAATGGTGTTATAGCTCTAACGTAAATTCATAAAGTGCTGCTATGTATCCCGCAGAAGATTATCCAAATGCATGTTTTGCATATGATATAAAGAGGCTAGATATACTGAAATTTAGAGCTCATATTTAATTTGCTTTGGTCTCTTTAGTGTCTTTAGTGTTTTTAGACTTAATTTTCAGTTTATAGTGATACTTGTCAAGTAACACGTTGATAGCAGAAAAAATATTTTCCGAAAAGCCATACCCGAATAATCACTTGTATTACTAGTGTTATTATATTATGCAAAAAACTTCCTGCAAATATGTTATCCAGTGAATACAGAAACATGATACAAGGATGGAGTTGATACAGATTTGCTGTGGACACTAGAACAGTATTAGGAATGTTGGATCCCCCAAATTATCCCTACAACTATGGCATCGAGTATTGGCAAACAAAATCAATTCTAGTCATAGCATCCTTTATGGAATTTCAAATAGCCGGGAAATTTTTCAACTAGGGCCAAAAGGGTGGCTAGAGACTTTTTGGTCACGCCCTGGTACATACATTGGTAGAAAGTAGGCACAAAATTCACGTTCATGGTAACAAAATCACACTACCTTTCTGCATCATGCTAGTACAACCCTAAAAAGTACCATTCCCTCTTTAAAGGTTTTTGCGAGGGCCCAACAACTAGGGGAAATTATTTAATTATGCCAGCCGTAATTGAGATAGGATTGGACCTACTGGGGACTTTTCATCACTAGTTAGTACGTTAAAAATGCTCTGATTCTAGTTCTTAAAAAATAAATGCACATAGGAACTCGTGGTGACCGTCATGTGGTATTGGCATTATGGATACTAGCTTCAAATAATTCCTCCTCACAACTGCTAGCATCGTTCAATTTATTATGTAAGCTCTAATCCCCAGTGCAGGCAGTGACGACTTCCTACCATTATACGCTGTATCAAAGAGCATCTTAAATTGCCTCCGTTCTGGCAAAAGCTTGTAAATCTTCTGAATTCTGTGGCACAGGACTTTTTGAATTGTAAACAGGGGTTTAGCCCGATAGTTACTGTCTCCTACTTTATGGTGCTTTATTGTGCTATTCCCTAGGTTGAACAAACTCTGTAGGCTGTGAAGGAGGCAGGAAAGAGCCCGGCAATTTTGCTGTAATCTTATATCAAACAATTATTGGTGTAATACGGATGGCTTAATTGAACGAATCCGAAACGGGATTAAGATGCAACAGAATATGCAAACAACTAAGCTTTTGTAGATCTTAATTGAAGACAAAGTCTTGCGGCCGAGTGGTGCATTTGCCTCCACTCTGCATTAACTTGGTGCTTTTAGGATCCGTATTAATGTGGGAGGATCAACTTTTCAGAAACAATCTGGTAAATGTGAGAACTTATAGCGATGCAGAGAAAGCCGCTGGTCTTGCATACATCAAACAACTTTCTGCCCAATGACAATGGAGCTGGATGAAAGCCATGTGAGGTCTGAAAGGCCTGGTAAAGCGAACTGATGAAGGGCCTGGTAACCAGTTTCGTATACTCTAAGTGTGCAATCGCAGATGGGAGAACTTGCAGATATTTGATACTATTTTCTGGTCCCTGAATCTTTAATCGCCCCCCCTCCCCAATCAATCGAATTATTAAAAAACTAAACTCCGAAAGTACTACAATCTCCTTTGTATTAGGCGACCTAGAGAAGTAGCGAGCTGCTGGGACGCCAGATTAGAAAACAATGTTTAGGTCTCATAATCGAAACCATTGGGGCACTAAGTGCGATTCGATAACAATGAATCGAAAGTATTTACGAAAGACGGACGTCCGCAGAGGGCAGTTGGCTGCCCGTTGATTTCCATGCGACTTCCTGGAGAGAAACTAATCTTGACTGCCTGGCTACTACAGCCTGGTTTCGATTTGATCGTAAAGAAACGTAAGAGCCGTAAAGGAGCTTGCAACTGTCTGCAACTGCTTGAAATTGATCATCAGCATCTTGAAACTTTATAAAGAAACAGAACTCATTTTCTACCTGCAACATTCAAAGACTGCAAGTGACAACCTGGGATCTCTTGGAAAGGGATGAACCTGTTCATCTATAACGGGACCTTCCGGCTGGGGAGGTGCAATCAACCGCAGGCAGTCGCAGGCTCCTCATGGTTACATGGCAACCAGGCAAAGAGCTTCGATCTTACCACGATTTCTATAACCAATATCTTCAACTATACCCTCAAATACGCAAGATGATAAACCTATACGTGTGTTTACTTTGCTTATTGGTTTCTTAGAATTCGGTAGACTATTTTAATAGCTGTGGTTCTGCCAGCCATTGAAGCTTGAGCTAATTGTCTAGCTAAATATGAATGAATTGCACAAGACCTGACTGCATGTTAGCCATTCCAGAAAAAGAAATCCCTAAAGATGATAAGGCACACCACCAAAAACACCCACTACTTTTCTTCAAAGTTGATATACGAGATCAAACAGAACGGGTGCTTGCAGTCGTGTTCTGTCTCATAGCTAAATTCCACTACCAGTATCCTTGGTCATCGTTGCAAATACTATTTTTGTAGGAATACCAAATTTTTCGCTGAGCCTCAATATTCTTAAAATTTCTTTACTTTGAGTCTAAGATAATTCTCAAATATTTCTTAGATTTCAGCGATTTTAAGTTAACACTCGTATAGACTAAATCATTATAACAGAAAGTGTCTGACACTTCCCGAAGAGGTCCCTGGTCGCATAATAGAATAAGAACTCCCAGGCCGACCAAGTTGAACTCACACTAGCTTTGTTCTCTAACGAAAACTGAAATCACCAAAAGATCTACGCTCTGATGAAACTTGAGCCTTGCATTACTCTCAAATTATTCTTTACTTTTAGCGATTTTGAGCCTCAATATTCTTACAGACTGTATTCGCATGAAAAATGCGTGTAGACCCTGATGCAACCCTTCTAATAATCGAAAGTCCGATGTTCTATCGATAAAAACATGAAGTTCTAATACTTAAAAACTCTTTGCAGCAGTAGTGTATTTGAAAATGTGAAGATTATTCAGTATCAAAACTGAAAGCTATATCGACTCCTAACGTGTTTGAAAGATTTTTTTAATACTCTATTCGAACCAGATTTAAGGCTTTACTAAAGGCATGATTCAAAAAAGTTGTTAACACCCTACCTTCTCCTGTTGGAGCCGAGACAGGCCTCTCACAAGATCAGATCGTATCGAAGTCTCTCAAATCTTCTAAGGGTTGCCGTATTCCTCATGCAACAACTGAAATAAGGAGTAAAAATTACGATATCAATGTTTAGGCTGTGATTTAATCAACTCACTACCTGGTAATTGAAAACAGCAATTTATATCATCGGATGGCAAATGGAATTCATTCGAAGGTCACCTACGGGGGTGAAGACGATCAACAGAAAATCTACTGCTTTCGCAACCAAGCGACTACCGTGATGGGGGTGAGCTTGAACACATTAGATAGGAAATCCATCCTGAAGTAGGAGGCGGTTAATAGCAATAGTCTATGAAACTGACGTAGACAAAAAGAAAGAGTTGAAAAGTCTATAATCCGCTAGAAAAATCATTACTTTACTATCTCTCTGTCTGTGCATTACCTCGAATGACTTGCAAAGACTAATCGGAAATAAATGATTTTGAAAGTCTTGCAGAAAGAGTGCCACACTAAGCTGTGAAATGATTGGAAAGTGAAAAACGAAATTATCCGATTACTCAAGGTTCAAGCTTTTTCCACATTAATCTTATGCCAGATAAATCCTATTCTAGATTAATCCAAACCAAGATTACTAAGTCTGCATGAAATTCTAGTAAGTGTCACTTTAAACTACATAGTCTAATGCTTAAAAATCCAAAGCAGTTTTCTAATGCAAATCTGAACTGCAAGCATTATGGGTCAAAACTCCTGGAAGGAAGGAGAATAACCACTATCACTACCCCCCGGAATGACATGCATACCTTCGTCGATATCTAGAGCACCTGCAACAATTTTGATAAGCCAATAAGGAAGGCACCAACAGAGAGAAAGAAATGATTTTAATTGCTGTTTAGAATGCCACCGAGAAGGGGTATTAGCAAAGGTATTTGCATCAAAGTGTGAAGATACTGCGTTGAAATCACTGCATCTGATAGAGAAGTTGGATTTACTATTATCGGATAATCGGTGCATGTAGGCCCCATTCCATTCGCAGTGCAGTTTTATCAAACGTTATCAGCTTTGCTAGCATTTAATACACACATTTGATTGAGCAATGATCTGAAATTCCATATGTATATCCCTTTTTCAATCTGTGTACACCACTTCTGCCTCTCCAGAGAGTCAGAGTGAAGTGATCAACGCAAAGAGCTTGTTCTAAAGGCAGCAGCATACTGACAAAGGACTAAATCACATTCCATATAATCAGTTAATACTATTTTCAGCGACAGTACAATAAACGCTATAATATTCGTAAAAATTTCGCTAAAAAGATAAATGACAAAGCAAGGTACACTGGTTACAACCTGAGAGCAAATATATAATCCTAAGGAAGATCATTAGCAAACAAGTTTAACTACTTGATACTTCAAGCTTATCCTGAGTCTGAATGAAAAGAAGCCACCAATGATATATATCACAGTTGGAGGAAGTCAACGCCCGACTAATCATAATAAATCTCATGAACTGAATAAATTTCCCGGATTTTTTCACTGTATTCAATCTTTCCCTCCTTCTCTCCTTCCCTCTCTCCCTCCTTCCTCCCCTACCTTCAACAAATTCAGATTAACATCTCTTTGATTCAACGGTATGTGCGATTTATGTTGATGATTAGTTCACCTGCTTAGAACAAAAATAAATTTACTTATGCTCTTTGTTCAGTTTGTCTCTTGGGAGAGCGAAAACATTAGTTTTTCCTTTGTTCTACGCGTAACCATTAGTTTCTCACTTTACTTTGCCATAATCTAAACCAAACTATCACGCCTTGCCTATTCTTTGCTTCGTAATTAATTGCTATTATCACCAAACAACTACTACGAATTTCATTATACATAGATGACTATTTCAAAGGCACCCAGTAGTCCATAGATGATTTGTGATTGATCACACAATCCTTTACTGGCGGCTGTTTCTCTCACAGAATCTCGCACTTGTTTGTCATACGACCGAGAAAAGAATAAATATTGCAACGCTAGATAACTCTCCTCACGGCAAAGGTCTGCTACAGACATTCGAGATGTAAAGCTTGAAACACTGGTTGATGATGCGTAAAAACTAGTAAGATATTAAATATCCCATGCGATTTCAAGCTTACCTGTATATGCAACCATTTTGCAGAACGGAAATCTAAGCTACGATATCACAATTCATCGCCCAAAGTAACACCTCTACGTAGGGACAGCCTAGGCATACTGTCAAAGTTCTTGATGAAGCACCTAGATTCATCTAAGAATATCGGATATCAGACTGGATTAATGATTGTAGGAAAGAAGCAGAATTTGAGATCCATTTTACTTGTCTACATTACGAGAGGATTATCATCACTAGAAAAGCGAATTACGAAACTAAAAACATGTTGTAAAGAATTAATCTTGTTGATGACAATTATTAAGATAACTAATCACAAATGAGCGATGGAAAGCGCAGACCTGAGCATGTTTAGAAAACAAAGCAATAACCGGACAAAATATTATACGACGCCAATTGTGGAGAGAGCATCGAGAATAGCTACTCGATATAGGACACTAAAGTTCCTCAAAGACAGATTCTCTTTGCAGCAAAGGCATTCAGAAATGCAATAATAGACAACTGACAGTAATGTCTTTGAGTGCTTTTTAGGCTGATAACACAAAGAAATTGATAAAAGGACATAAAGGCGTGGTAGGGAGTCATTAAGTATGGGGGAGAAAGGGAGAAAGGGTGGAGGGAATTGAGTTGGGTTTTTAAATTTTGATAAATGTTGGTACTGGGGTATGAGATTTCTAACAATGTTCAAGCTAGGGTATTTTAAATAAGCAAATCTCAGGAAAAACTAGAAGTGGTAGGATGCTAGGTATCTGGAGAATATCCAGCTATTATTGAGATGTGTAATAATCTCAACATATGCATTTAATACTTTTGCATAACTGGGGTATCAAAACATTATGGGTCCTCAGACTGGGGCTCCAGATAATCTCTGCATGTTTCACTGAGGACAAAAATCATTGGAGCTATTATCTGATTGCCTCCACCCCTCTTCTCATACTTAACGGCTGCTCCCTAAGAGGTATAGAATATTTTTTAAAAAGTAAGCATTGCAGGGTATATTTCTACTTGCAAATCACCCTCGAAGATCAGCTATACCCTTAGTTCCTTTTTTAGCTGCTTTAGCAGTTTTCATTAGATGTCGTTTATTCTAACTATACCTGTATACTTTGCTACTTAGCTCAAGGGATCTTTCGAGTATAAATAAGAATAGTAATTATAATAAGACTAAAGATGGAATAACTAGGAAGAAAGTAGAATTGCGAAAGACTGTTATTATTTTTCGGCCAGAATCCACCGGGAAGTGCTTGAAATTAGAAGAAAATTGTCCTGTCAATGCTCAAGAAGATAACTTCACTGATCAAAGGAAAGAAAAACTACATGAAATCACTGTGTAACAGATATAATTATGGAAACAACAGTTGATAACCGCAGCTGCTAGAGAAGACATCTCTAGAGGAGAATATGAGAGACTACAATAAATAGCAGTTATATTTGAGTCAGTTGATCACGGGGGTCAATAGTCCACTGAAATATGAGTAAGCTTCTGAAGCTAATGTAACTAATAGACTATAGAGCTGTCATCCTTAGAGGTGCACTTGATATGTCTCTTCTCCAATGGATAAATATCTCAATTTGCCATCTCCCATAAAAGTGCTTTAATGTAAAGCAAATATAGAACTATCGCTTTCCATGAATAATTCAACGTATGAAATTTGCCTAGAACTTGAGGTATTCCTCACTTTTATCATCAATTCCTTCCTAAACGCCTAATGATATTTAAACGAACTTTACCTATGAATAATTGACGAACTGAAATTTGCCTACAGTCACTGACAAAAGTCCTTGGAGCATCCAATGAATAATGATGTTTATTTGACTCTACTGAATTCCCGGTCGTATGTGAAAGCTAGCTATCTCCTCCCCCCATAAAACAATGCAAAGGCAACAACTTAGCAAATTGAGTTCTATCTGAGATCGAATCGACTTGCTTGCTGCTAGTAAAGCCTGCTTAACTCGACATTCTTCAGAAGGGGAGCTGGCAGGGGCTACCCTGTTTCTACCAACAACTACTTCCTCGAGGCTAAAAAGTGTTTTTAACTATTCATGACGATGAATCTGTATAAGCCACTGATCTCGAAAACGATTTTTTGAGATCAGTTGAATAAGCTGCTATGTCCGAAGAAGAGCTGGCCCTGTTTGCGGTTGCCGTATTCCTTAATCTGCCTCATTTGCAAAAGTTCAATAGAGGCAAAATGTATGTTTACAAAACTAATGACAATGCCGCTTGTTTTCGTTTCTAATGTGATAATAGCAAATTGCATTTCAGTACTTTATCCATTGCCAAATGCTGTTTCGTGCGCTATGCCAACACTTTAGCAGATTATAGCAACATGTGGATAGTCAATTCCACGACAAACTCTCCATGCTTAAGAAGGTAGGCCATCAATATTCATGAGGAGGGAGTAAAGCATCAGTTTTCTTTCTCATCAATTTTCTGATCGTCTTTGGCTAAACCACATGCTTTGCTCCGGGAATTAGATGGGTAGAGATTGGTATGAGAAATATATCACACTCACTAACCGTTTTACAATGGGTTTTGTTAATTCCAAAATCGTGTTATGATTTGCTAAGCAATCATCGCAATTGAGAAGACACGAGCTTTATACAAGCTAAATGCATCATCGCAGTGCTTTTCAAACTAGTAACATTACTTTGAAAAGGCGATCCCATGCAACATACCATAAGAAATCAGGGTCCCTTGAAGAGACAAATATATGATATGATAAACGCAATTTCAAAGACAACAGCTAGAGCAGTTATATGCAACTTAATAAAGCAACGGGTCGAACAAGCCACGGCAACCTCTCGTGCGCTCCTGAAACTCTTAGCTACATGCGTATTGAAAATGCTCATAAGGGGAGAAATGTACTTCTCGTAAATTGAGCTTCCCTCCCTTTTCACGCGTACTCAGTGTGCTTCTTTGACATCATCGCCATATTTTTGGCAATAATTCTCGGTAGATATTTTTCAACGAATGTTCGGCCCTCTTTATTGCAACTTCTATTGCAAATATTTCCCAGATCTGTGCCTAAGCATTATACTTTTTCTGTCACATTTTAGCTTGGGAGATGCTTTACAAGCCATTCTAGAGGGTAAAAGTTTAAATATTTTCTGGCCCATCGGACATAACCACGTTAGGTGCTTCTACACCACTATCAAAGTTATTTGCTACCCATGTGATGTGACGCCGTTCATGCAAATGGCAATTGTTTTTTATCCTCAAGCTCTGTACGCCAGAGGAAGAGTAGCTCTAATTGGGATTCCTTTCGATAAATTAACAAATTTGCTAATGGTTCTGTTGGCTAAATCCTGCCTTGCGCCCCCTTTCCTCATATAAAGAGAGCACGCAACGCCACATATCATAACTTCAGTGTTTGTAAAACTTTTGAAGTTGATTAAATTCAACACCTACATTTGAAACCACAAGAACCATTTTGCTTCGAACTCGGGACCCGAGCTGGCTCTGGAAAGGGCCGACTCCCAAGAACATTCTACATCTACCGTCAGTCCTCCTCCACATCATTGGTAATAAACGTCATTTAACTTACGTCAACCAGAATTGCAATTGATCATCACTGCTCTGCAAATGATCCTGCAGGTCGAACTAACCTGCACAAAGCTTCTGAGAGTATAAATTTACCGTTCTCTAATTCAGCAATAAAACATCCGCTATAAAAAGATCAAATATTGAGTTGACTGGACTGCAATTTGTACATGACCGTATTGTCTCGAAAGAGCGCCATCCCTTTTCCCGCAGAGCAGTTCATCATGTTGCTCCTTCAGGACGTGTTGCTTCATGCCTAGTGCATTTTCATTGGTATGTCATATTTTCATGCCGTTACCCCTTACAATAGTTTCATTGCCTCTTGATATCACTCGGTTGTTTTTGTGTAATATGTGCTACATACAGTATATTACAACTGTGGCCGCGAATGCAAGTCGCTATGGTGATAGTCATTCAGTGTAAAATAGTATCATACAAAGTTGTGCTGAATGATGTCGTTGAATACAATCGCTATTTTCAATTACTTTATTTGCTGATTGCTAAATGAACGCCCCCGTCGAATGAGCACCTCCCTCGAATAAGCGTCCCTCTCAAAGGCTGACTTTTATATGAGCGCCCGGGGGGCACTTCCGAGGAAATACGTTAATAGATAAACGTTTCTGTGCTAGTAGGGTAGCGAATGTAATATACCGAATTTTCCTAAAATGTGAAAGTTTCAGGATGGAAAACCTACTCCCAAATGAACAAGACAATAGGTTCAATCGTTGAATTTAATGAAATTGTTTACTCTTATACAACAATATGTACATACATACACAGTTACCTTTGAACTCTGACCTTTAACATCTAAAACGTCCCGGCGGTCTTATGACTACAACACAGGCGACCGAGTTCGAACATTGAGGAAAGCTAGCTGCGTGTCGTGACGGCATTTGAACAAATCTGGCAAAAGGCAACAAATTAGCCGGTAATATATGCGTTAGCATTCGTTAAACACAAAGCCGGCATCGTTTGATGGTCGCAAAACCTGTCAGAGTATGGGTAGGTCAAGTAGCACTTTAGATCTTATCAACATACAGTTCTATACCACGTGTCGTTGGCGGCAACTTCAAAGCAAATTAAAAGACACAAGTTGTATGCCTTCACCTGTTCTGTTTGGACAAACATTGATTGCTTCAACGGATTTCCATCTCTCCACTCACTATTGTTACCTCAGTGCTCTTAGAAGCGGAAAAACTTGTGTTTAGGTGTCATGCAATTACGATGTTATTCAGAATCCATTTGCTGAGAACAACTAAGGAAGTCAACTTTGAATCCTAATGGATACAAATGCAGGTGGCCTATACTAAACTTTTTTCAGCAAAATCATCCAGGATCCTTGCATAATTACCCTCAACAGAAAGAAAGGAAGTCACGGATTGAATCTAAACGAATTTTCAATACTCATTTGTCTTAAAAGCTCTAAGCGAACACTTGCCATTCATGGGCTACATCTGACCGCTAGGTAAATATCTGTACATTTCTACTATTGTACAATGGCTTTGCAAAAAGATGTACACCATACAAGGGATGTTTCATTACCATGATCACCGAGCAGGTGTAAAAACTGAAAGGTGTAACAGCTCCCAAAAAGATGACATAAGGCGATTGTGTTGTTAAAATGCTACTTTTGAACCTAACAGAATCGAGAAGTTATCAAGACAGCGTCTTTACACGTTTCTTTATAAGAAAACTTTCCTTCACCCTGTACTAAAACTTTCTTAGCATTTTCGCGATTTCAGTACTTATACTTCCTAAAGGCTTCCTTAGCAAGAATATTCAAGTCTGTATAGCACTGCAGTGTTGCAAAGTGAAAAAGGCACTATACAAAAATAACATTGAACACAGATTTTCATAGGAAATCTGTGCAAATTAAAGAAAAGAAACGACAAGTTGGAATTTCAAGTGCGTATCAACTTTTCAACTTTCCCAGGTTTCAGAAATCCAGTTGTGAACTTTTTAACTTGCTGAGCAGTCGAGTGCTGTTTTATTGTAGCAAAAAAGTATAGTCAGTAAATTGTGACTATCTAAAATGCGGTTAAGAACAATGGCTAGTCATCCCTTTATGAAGAGGAGAATGTCCTGAGCTTGATTACACTATAAAGGATTGTAAAGAGCAGAGTAGGCATTTCCCATCGAACAGCCTCATTTACATGCATGGCTGCTTGATCATTTGAACGTCTTCAAACAGAACTGCGCTATCTTGCACGATGAGATTTCACTATCACCGGCTGTGATGATCAGTAGATAATGTCGAAAATTATTGCCAAAGCGACAACGCCATCAGATGGGACACAAATAGTAGCCGAAGAAAAAAGATATCCAGCAAGAAATTTGTGCCGTCAAAGAATGTATATGAAAAGAAGCGTTATCTTAGCTGGAGATTATTGCAACAACCATAAACAGCTGTAATAATGTAGGTGAGGAATAAACGTGGGCACAGAACAACACATAGAAAAGAAGGGGAATTAGTCAAATGCAAAACTATTCAGTTGGCGTGTGTCTATCAGTTCATCTATGAAAAATTGTACAAAACCGATGGAAAATAGGTATTGCGTACACGTTCCATTACTATCTGCCGTTGAATCAACCTGAAAACGATTGGAGATGCTGTTGTAGCTAGAGGGTAAAATTAAAAAGACTTCTCCCGTGTCGAACCCAACCATGGCTGGTCCTCCTTAATTTTTATCGACACCTCCCCCAGGTATAAACTTGTAGCGCTCTCCCTGTGAACTTACAGGAAATGCGAACTCCGCAGAAGAAAAGCTATGAGCAGAACTGAATCAAACAGAATGGAGGCAACATCAGAGAGTGACTTAAAAATCACCTTTTAGAATAGATTTGATAGTCAGATTGCAATTTCCTGCTGTACATTACAAACACTGCCCTCTTAATGGATCTAAAGTGATTATATACGACAGACAGTCTCGTTGGTTGGTTCCAAATTAACCATAATTTGGTGCCAGCTTCTGGCGTGTTAAGAGCACAATTAACAGTTGACTTTAACCATGGTATGTCATTAATTAAGAAACTACTCTCAAATACCATAAAACTAATGGTGCCTACAGACCTGCAACCTACTGGTTCACCCATGCTTTCAAAAGAAACCAAATGAATAATGCAATGGGAGAATATTTCATTGGCCAATGTACTTCGGATTTTTTTCGGTACTGGTGTCGTTACTGGTTTTATTATTCTTTATCAACACAAAGCAGGCCACCAACGCTAGTACAGATCTTTCAGTTGGACTGGCACTACTCCAAACACTACGACACAAGACATCTCATTAGGAAACTACAATATTTGCTAAATGTCGACATTGCTTGAGGGGGAAGGGGCTTACGTTTTAATTGCTGTCACAAAAAAGTGACAGAGTAAGAAAGTCATGAACATCAAGATCAGACAGAGGAGGGAAATTGGAGTGATTAAGTAATGGTTATAAGTAGAAAATTTGCACTCGTATCATAAACTACATAATCTTATGTAGTATATAGTTTCCTTAAATAGTATTTGCAGTGTTAATTGCTATATTAATGCATAATATACCAATGCTAACTAATGCTATATGAAATCAAAATAGAGAAATAGCATTTGACGTCGAGATACACTAATACCTCGGCGACAAGACTCTGCAAAACAACGAAATCTTCAATGTTCCAATGTTCCTTTGCATTTGTGCGTGCGCTCATCACAAATATTAATATATCACAATATATATATATATATATATATATATATATATATATATATATATATATATATATATATATATATATATATATATATATATATATATATATATATATATATATATATATATATATATATATATATATAGAGAGAGAGAGAGAGAGAGAGAGAGAGAGCTGCAACGATAAAAGGAGTTCAAAATTAAATGGATTTATAAGCGATGCGAAGGGAAGTGATTTTTCGAAATGGTCACGTAAAGTAAAGTTCAGAATGAAGATTAAAGGAATGGGGGTAAGGACCCTCTAACACATTCTGTCTGCAGTCCAGCCAGAGTTCGTTTGACAACATTCAGCTAGATATACATATTCACGAATTTCATGCAAAGAAAAGCTATGACTGGATGCAAAATAGGGCGCCAGAGAGAAACACCGTGCTTAATAATTAACACATTGCATACTCAACGCATAATACTTGGAGGATAACAAGGTTTGAAATGAGAAAAGAAGGAATCCCAATATGGCGTGCGTCTGATCCAACAAGCAAATAAATCAGAGGATACTGTCAGATTTTCAATTCTCCATGAAACTAATCAGCAGCTGTGTATGCTTATATGATTGAATTTCTATTTGACAATATCCAATAATTTGATATCACTCCATAGAAAGGAAGGCATGATTCCTGGATATATAGTTTAGAGCAGTAATAAGGTAAAGTTTCATGATAGGACTCCTTCGGATTGGAGCATTTTACATCTGATTGTAAGCTGCTGACTCTCGAAACCCGACGTAGAAATATATGTTTAGATGTCTAGACAAGGAACACGTAAATGCATAATATGCTACAGAATGCAGCAAATCTGTATGCCTTCATAGGCACTCTAATTGAGGTTTATGCTCCCAGTTCAGTCAATGCACTTTCACTAACCGTAGGGGTATTTTTCAACGTTCGGGATTTATCAACACAACAAGCAGAATTCTGGCCTAAGATAACTTAATCTAGCAGATCTAAGGGTACAGGTATTTGACTGATAACAGCGATTTCACTCACTGACCAAAATCAACCAGAATAAGTATGAACGATAAATATTATTGTAATTATTAACAAGACATCAAGAAGATGGCACTGTTATCGTTCTCAACGACACTATTATTTAGAAGGTAAAGCTGCAGGATGAAATCACCACAGTACGAAAAAAGACCACATTTCATGAACTGATGAGGCAACGTAGGTACACTATGAAAAACTTCGATTAGGTAGAATAGTTTAATAATAAATAATATAACCAGAGGGTACCTTGTGGTGGATAAGAAAGAAAACACGTCACAACTTTCTCAAAAACTCAATGTTCGACTAAGGAAGAGTGATCATCAGAGTGAAACCTATTGTGGTGATAATTAACTCTGATACTGAATGTTTGCTCGAACAATCGAATATATAGTATTTTTTGGAAAGTTGTGACGTCTTTTCTGTCTTATCTATCACAAGGAGACTTCTGCTTTTATCATCATTTATGAAATCCTAATCAATAGACTCGACGAACTTATTCAAATTTTGTACATTATATCAACAGTACGGGGAAAGTACATCATGTGAATCAGTGCCAGGACAATACGAGGCAATTCAAAGATGGCAACTGAAATATCTTCTTTGTCTTATGTGAACTTCATAGGCTCTTGCTGTGGAGCCTAATTGCAACGTGAGCCTCCATGGACATTAAATAGTCGCGCTTACCAGTTTTGAAGAAATGACGAATGAGTTTCTAGGAAAATGTTTATGGCAAAGTGTATTGTAAATTACTGTCGAGGCGTGCGACTTCAACTTGACTTAATTGTAAACAAATAAACATGTGAATTGGTGACTGCACAACAGCTGTTTAACAGCGGCCTCTTTGTAATATAACCTCGCTTACAGCTGAAATAAAGGTTCTTATTGAGGAAGGACGCCGCCCACTTTTGTGCATAAATAAAACTTGTCGGCGTACCACTTACAGTAGGCCTACACTAGCAAGGTTTTTGATGCTATGGGAAAGTGAAGTTTAAAAATCATTGTCTTCACTATTATCAATACTCCCGATTCTATCGGCCGCCCCTTTCGGGTGCCTTGAGGAAATTCAAATAATTTGCTCAAAGACAGGAGATAACGAAAATGAATTTGCGGATAAATTAAAAACTGATTATTTTGAAAGTTGCTTGATGATAGAATTTAAGAAGTAAAATAATGAAACTCCACAAAATCATTTTGATCCGAAATCGTGTGCCATTTAAACCAGGTATGCTAAAACATGTATATATATAGTCCAGTGTGGACTACTGACCTACAATAACAAGAATTTACTAACTCTAGTTTTTAAGGATACAACATGGTATTCTGGCAAGGAGGGAAACAGAAAGATACTATAGGAAATTGAAAGTTCGTAAGAGAAGAGGCGGTAGCACGGGGGGACTTGGGGGTACATTTCCCCTAAGTTTTCGTCAAGATCAATTCTGTAATTCGTCCAGATTCTAGTATATAAGGATTGAGGACGTGGGAAATTTCTAGCAAAGTATCAGCAATTGTTGCGCCAAAGGAATTCCCGGTCGCACAGCAGTTTGTTACCCTTCAGTTGCACGTTTTATTGTACGTTGTACATAAGGGCGTGGTTCAAGGGCGTGGCCCACCAAGATTCTGCCAGTCTGTGGTGGCTGGCACTACCCCTTGAGTGAGAGGGTTACTTTTCTCAAAATAGGCCACTCTTCCCATGAACCCAGAAAGCGTCATCCTGTCCTGAATTAGCAGGTATTTCATTGGGACATAAGCCTCTTGTCTCACTTGACCGAAAGGCTAAAAGGCAACTCCCGTATGTATTAACTTTATTTTCCCTGAGTTCCAAAGGGCCAAAGTTAAAACTTAATAGTTCATGCTTGGATATCGTAAAGCTAAGCTGGTATATTTTTAATACATTATAAACATAATCATCCTTTCCAATAACTGCAGAGATGCAAGACAACACTTGGAATAAGAACATGAATTTAAAAGATTTTCAGTAACAACTGTAATATCACACAGGATACAAAGGCCGTGAGGTACCACAAACGATGTAATGAACAATACAATATGTTGTCACACCCAATTGGACGTAATTGAGGTGGAGGAATACATAAAAGATACCTCTATATATTGCTACATTGTCATAGGTTTTCCGTCTCTATTCAATCTTGGTATTTATGTTACTTATATATCTCATAACAATTAAACGACTTAATTATACCTAAATAGGTTAAGCCGCCCACAAAGGGAATATCACTTTGTTGAGAGACGTTATGGTACAAACAGTAAACTGCAAATCGATATTTGTTCCTATTAATGCACTTCCGAGAAGTTTCCAATTATAATTAATTCTTACTTAATCCACGTGATAATTATCTACGGTTAGGAAACTATCTTCTAAAAGGAAACGATAGATTAGTTTGTTTCCAAGTGAACAAGCCACTGTGCGTGGTGGTGTATATTGAGCCGAACACTGAGGTCTATGAACATAATGCCATCTATGAATCAAGAATATTATTCCCGATCCATTGAGATGTGCTCGACCCATCAGAGGCTCTACCCAATCACACCCTTTCCAAGCTATGTTACATAATTCACGAGCTCTTCCCATAAATCATCTTTCGTTCTGTTAACTATGTAACGCTCTGCTTTCCACTTCCTTAACTTAGCTTGTTTCGTTTCAAATCTAACATCAGCGAACTTGATCTCACCTTTCTATCTACTTAGCCCCTTCTTTCTTCCTTTGTCGGGGCTTTTTAAAGGCCCCAAGGTCTTTCCCCACTAAACACAAGAAATACTGCTTGAAGTAACACGGTGAAAATATAGATCTTGGGCATGTACACTTTTTATAAGAATATATTCCATAAGGTTGTCAAGGCTCAAAATTGCCGAAATTTACGAATAATTTAAGAACAATTAAAGACTCAAGCTTCATCAAGGGTTAGATATTTCCCACATTTGAGTTATCTTTAGAAAACAAAACTAATGTGAGCTTCACTTATCCGATCTCTGAGTCATTACACTATAATGCCAATCGGCAACCCGTTGGGGAGTGTCAGTTACACACTTTTCATAATAAGAACATAGTCTATATGAGTATTCAAGCTCAAAGTCACTAAAATTTTAGAAAAATTTACGAATATACTTAGGCTTAAAATAGAACAAAAATTAAGAATATTGAGGCTCAGCGATAAAATTAGGTATTCTTATAAAAAATTATGCATGTTCCCCTAGTAATGCTGGAAAGGTCTTAAAATAGAATACACAGCAAGAGCTTTTAGCATTCTAGCGTGCAATGTGCACCTTTTATGAAGCAACTGCAACTTAGGGAAGTACTGTTAAAAATCTGGTACGTCGATTCTGGATAACTTGCGCCGAAGTCATGTGCTCCATGGCCAAGGAAGCAGACTCTATTCTAAAGAATGAGTTCTCGTGGCCTGCTTGATATTCACAAGAGTCCTCTTAACAAGATTTGGTGCACTATACTACTGTGTAAAGGAGAAAATCACCTCGCTACGACTATTCGGGGATAGAACAACAACCTTTGAATGCAATGTAACTGGCTTAAGAATTGTGACAACTTGAGCTTGTAGAGCCTTCTTTGGGTGAAGGTCGGCATTGTTAGGAGAAGGAGGCTATAGCAAGTTAAGAACTCCCGATTAAAGAGATCTATCTCATAAAGCGCAAAGAGAATTGGTCCGTTGATAACATGCAGAGGTAATAATCTTGTTTCAGGAATGCTAGGTCGTGTCTGATTGTTTGCTTGGAGAAATCATTAGAATTAAATCGCAACTTAACCGATTTATCATAGTCTACGATCTCGGCTAATCTTGTTCAAGATGCTTGCAATGCCTGTATCTTAATTTGTTAAAAAAGACAACAAGAGCACATGTTGCTTTTTTATTAGAAACCTAGCACAAGGTCTAGTTTCAAAAGTTCATTAATTTTGGATCTCATTTGACTACATTTTAGCACTAAAAGAGTTCCTAAACAGTTTCTTAATTTAATTGGAAATTTAGCAATTACGGATTTAAAGAGAACCATTTTATGAGGAGCCTACATGATGGCCAAAAAACCTCAGAAACTTTTGCTAGTGACTACAAAATCCCAAAGGAACTTTTTAATTTCGCATATATTGTGTTTAATCTCAGTAACACTTGGTTCATAGGCGGGAGTTCGTTGAAATTTACCGTTTCCACATTGGCCTGTCATCTTCAGAGTGAACAGTTACTATGCATATAGCGATGTGCAGGTAATCTTCAGGATTTAGTAAGGAATTTTTAGTACAAAGATATGATCAAAATACGTCCAAAAAATAAGAAACTTCTATAACTATGTTTTGTCCTAGGATAGTTTCTTTTTTTAAAGAAAACATGCATAGACATTATAGGTATTCAGTGTTAAGACAAGGTACTGTGAACACTGAAAGTTTCAACCGAGAGCCCCCCCTGCGGGCCATTAGCTACAACATATTACACGCTCTTTATACGATTTTGGCTTCTTAATTTCTTATTGTTGGCAGTGATAAGAATAGTCGAAATTGAAGGATTTTTTCTTTACTAGACGAGTACAAGCTCCTTGGATTTATGGCCTTCTTTACAGCCTCGTTATACAATCGCTCCCTATGAAAGAAAAACGTGTAGATTTTGGTTTCACCTATTATTCACAGTGCAAAATCTTACCAAATCTTGCAGTAGTGAATAATGTCGAAATGCTTTTATAAATATTAAAGAGTATCATTAACAGAAATTCAATCGTGTGCGAAGTTGAGAATATACTAGATTGCCTTCATTGCTTGTTCCCGACAAAGTTGGAATCTCCATTTCGTAGGCCTATCTGAACTTGCAATCTTGTCTAATCTTGTTAAGGGAGAGATAGATGGTGTCTTCTCATCATTGTAACGTTAAAGCGGATTTATTTCAAACCCTAAATGGCTACGCGAGTCTGAATTGTATAAATAGCATTATGATGCAACGACAAAGGCCAGGCTTCCAAATGGATATGATTACAATTCCAAGGCTATTATCCTTGGCTTCATCAAAAACGATTTTCAAAGATAAAGCGCTAATGAACACTTCTTTGTTTATAACAATCGCCCTCATAGAACAATTTGCCGCTCTAAATTGCTGAAATCAAGAATTTATGTATAATGCTAGCCAGGCTAAAATCTCATCATCTATTTGATCTTTAACTATTTAATCTTTAACTATTCGAGTTTTATCTATCTGAGTATGTCTAAGCCCATCAACCAGAGTCTTCTGTGTGAATAACAATGTGATTCTTATTGTCATGTTCTCTCATTTCGTTTCGCTTCATGATGAAGACGGACAGTAGCAGGAATTATAAATTTTTTTCAATCAACTCTTAAATTTCAGTTAATGTTACTTGCAAACGAGCTAATAACAGCATTAGGCTCAGAAAGAAACTTTTGTATGAATATTTGAGGAAGCACAAATTGCCAAATCAAATTTCCTAGGTGTCTCCAGCTATTTTGTCAACCTAGCAAAATTTAAATTTCCTTAGACCGTTTAATTTTTGCGTCAGCCAAATTTAGCGAAGCAATAGCTTAGATTTAACGCAAGTTTGAGTTAGCGAATAGTTGCTTAGATTGATTAAGATTAATACAAAAGTTAGACAAAATTAAATTTAACGCAATTTCAATTTGGCGAAAACATACCCTTTCGCTAAAATCGCTAAAATAACATGACGCAAAAATTTAACGGCATTTTGGATTACATTGAGCTGCGAGGGATTCGTACGGTAGCTAAGTCCCAAAATGTCCATCGGGACAAATTATTCGACAAATACTCTTCATCGTCTCATGAAGTATCATTAATTAAACATTAAATCCAGTCTCAATAACATGGCAGTGCAACAACTGATAATAAGAACTGGTTATTGAGCTGTTCTATGCAACAAACTTTTTGAGGCATTTTACATCAAGATGACAATCATATCTAAGCGGAAAGATGAGTGCCTCAAAAAAAGTCAAGCGTATGATATAATGGGTGGAAATAAGTATTAAGACATACTGGCATACCTGTTCTACTCGATGTATCTAGGTATTTTTTCTGCAACTTGAATTAAAAATTCACCAACTACACCGGTCGGAATCCTATAATCTTTGTCAGTAGCTGCACCAGCTATCACTCCCCAGCTTCAATAGGTCTGTGATATCCCTGACGATTCGCTACACTTATGTCGACTATCTCATCCACGCAGACGCACAGCAAGCTTGACGACACAACCAGAGCAATAATGACTGTAGACTTTGTCCTACTTAAATTAAGCAACCACAAAATCAACATGCGCTAAGTGCACAACATGGCATTACTCATTAAGATAATTATCTGCCGTAAAACTACAGATGCCAGACAATAGCCCGCCAAAGTTACTACATGTATAGCTGCATTCTATCAGGCCCTGAACAGCGTCTAATCATCGTTATACCTGTTCCCATATGAAAAAAGCGCAATTCAAATTATCTTCCAAAGGGATAAAAAGCCGCATTCTGTTCGCGCAGGTTTTCATTTGTACATACTTTTTAATAAGAATACAGTCTATAAAAATATTAATGCTCAACATCACTAAAATTAAAAAATAATCTAAGAATAATCTAAGAATAATCTAAGAATAATCTAAGATTAATCTAAGAATAATCTAAGAATAATCTAAGAATAATCTAAGAATAATCTAAGAATACTCTAAGAATAATGCAAGACTCAAGTTGCATCAGCGGTAAGATATTCTGCTGATCTGAGCTTTCTTTAGAAAAAAAACAAGTGTGAATTTTCCATTTATCCTATCTGGGAGTCACTTTGCTATGATGGGACTTGGCAACTCTTCGGGGAGTGTCAGTTACAAAGTTTTTTAATACAGTCAACCTTGCATAATTCGGATCGGTTTTATCCGGATTTTTGTATATTCCGGACAGAATTGCTAAGCCCAATTAGTTTCCTATTACAGTGCAACACTGAAAATTTTTCTACGTAATCCGGATTTTCTGTAATCCGGACAAAATCAGCCAGTCCCGTGTGATCCGAATTATGCGAGGTTGACTGTATAATATTATAGTCTATACGAGTATTAATGCTCAAAATTGCCGAAACTTACGAATAATTAAAGAATAATCTTAAGCTCAAAATAAAAAAGTTTAAGAATATTGAGGCTCAGCGAAAAATTAAGAATCCCTACAAAAGTGCGTACTTTTAACCAAAACTATGGTACTTCTCAATATCTTACGGGAGTTGCAAAGGTCCCCCCGTACTGAATGTCAAAAAAAATTGCAAGCATCTAACACAACCTTTAATACCATGTGACTTTGTAAAGATATACGACAATTCTTGCTAAAGGTATACCTTGGTGTGGAAACAACTTTCATTGCAAGCAAATACGGCCTAGAAAACTCAATCATAATTGACTGTAGATACAAATGGTTAGTTCAGGGCATACCAGAAGATAAAGTATGGTTAAATAATAACTGTATTAAAAGTTAGACGGTCATCTATTCCACAAGAATGGTGCTGCTATGCCACTCTCTTTCTCATAGGGCTTAGTTCAATTTTGTACAGATCAAATGCTCAAACTCTCCTCATGCTTGTATATGCGTATGTCAACACGTAATAGAATCATAGGATCGTATCAAACAGCGGTAGAAATCGATGTATGTTACATGTCTTTGTAAATAAATCTTATGCTTTGTTCAATTACAAATAAAGATAACTTATTAAGTGAAAAAGTGAGAAAATGAGTGGCCCTACCGGGAATCGAACTCGAGACCTTTGCCTTTGTACATCGAGTGCTCAACCACTGATTCGCATTGGTCTGTTTATACTTGTCCTGAACCTCGACAACAAACACGCATCTACATACCATTTGTCGTCACAACAAACCTATTGGCCAACGAAGAGCTATATATTTTTGAAATTACCGATTAGTGATGAAATCTCACAAGAGCAGTTAAGATTCCAGCAGATGCGGTAGCTGCTGCCTTAGACTAAAGATCATCCCGAAACAAAATTGCATTATCTATGTGATTGGAAGAAATTGAAAAACAGTAGCAACATTACACACCTCTTCAGACGTAATACATCAGAATAGAATTCCTTCCTCCAGTCAGTTAAAACATGCTTGTTCAAGTTTGAGAACTATTGCCAGCTTCTTTTTAGCTGAGCTATAGATTTAAGATATCTCCTGGCAGTCTTGCTAATGATGTCTTCTCCGAACAATCCAGCTTTCCACAAATATCCGATGATCAACTCCAGCTCAGAAAAAATCACAAAATTCTTCAACTATTGTGAAAAAATACAACTTATTCCACATGCTCAGTCCTTCTTATCTGAACGTGAGACTAATTTCACATCTCCCGTAAAAACAAATGAGGCCATTCAAAATTCAAAGCTCATCACAATAGAGATTTATAGAGACTCCTTGACATCTTGACGCTTAAATGGAAATGTGGAGATGAAACTAGGCTTAAAATAATTAATGGATTCTGCTAAATTGGAGACACAGATATTAACTATAGAAATTATTTGCTAGAAGAGCCAACTTTGATAATTGCTGTCAACCTATGAAAGAGTCCACCAGAGCAGTATACACTGACGATGAGTCGTGAGTTTTAATCTTGTTTGAGATACAGGGAGGCACAATGAAGACCTTATTTTATAAGCAAAATAATAGATTAAGGCCATATTTGGAAATAGAACGTGCTAAAATGAGTACTCGGCATGAGCGGTAGAAGAACCTACTGCTAAACCAATGAGGCAAATACATAAAGGAAGAGTTGTAGTAAGAGCTGTAGCATTGGTGACCACGAATGACTGCACGTAGGGTAAGATTCATCAAATGAAAGTAAGGATTACCAATCAAAGCATCCAGTATAAGAATTCCCAATCTAAGTGCTGGAATCTAAGAATTTGTCACAAAGGAGTTCAACCAAAGCATTTCCAATAAAAAGGATATCCAATATAAGAATTTCCATTTCAACGACTTGCAATCTAAGGATTCAAAACTAGGTAATCCCAATCCAAGGATTTTCAATCTAAGTACTTCGATTCAAAGGAGTTCCAATCTAAGAGTATCCAAAAGGCTGTTTCTTTGCAACTATGTTATACTACGACATACAGGAGCAATATTCCGCACTTTGAATGACTCACCGTTTGAATATGAGCTGGTGGAGAGGACTGTTGGAATCACACTCTGAAGTTAAATTGCTACGTTAGATTATCCCCATAGTCATACGATTAGCCTGTATGTGTACAATATACACGACATAAGTCTACGAGACGGGATAAGGAGATGAACTCTCTGCATCTTGGGGAACTTCTTCCTGTATAGGATCTACTAGGAAACATGGAAAAGAAAGCAAGTTCCAAACCAGATATCAGCAATGGTCAACACAATCAGGATCACTCCACTAATCATTATTTCCAGATAAAGTGTTTCATCTCTAAGAGTAACTTCTTCTCTGTCAGTCGTGTATTATTACAACATGATGTCACATATAATTATTTAGGCGACTTACTAACGATTAAACCATCCCACCTTTTGCAACAGGGAAGTGAATGGTGTGAGGGTGTGTAGGACGGTAAAACAGATAAAAAATGTCTATTGTTCATTGTGCTCTTAGCTTCAGTTGCTTATACCTCTGTTAATATCAATTGGGAGTCATTAGTGTGAGTGAGTGAGTGAGTGAGTGAGTGAGTGAGTGAGTGAGTGAGTGAGTGAGTGAGTGAGTGAGTGAGCGAGTGGGCTTGTATGTGAGTAACAAGTGAGTGAGTGTGTGAGAGAGAGGGCAGGAAAGACAATGAAAGTACTCAAACATGAAATAGAAGAGGAATTGATTTCAGTTTCAAAATTATCCTAATCTGCAAATCCTTTATAAGTCGCAGAGATTTATGCCGTAGAAGTGAGCATATTCAGGAGATTTTCATTAAGAATTCGAGATTTTCTCTCGAATCCCCTCTGAAATTTTATAGCAACGATAGTTTTTCGTAGATCCTCCCCAAAGGTAGCAGGCTGAAATGTAAGTAGAACATGAGCTCAATTGAGTTTTTCTGATAATGAATACCTTGAATATTTCCAGATCTTTCTCAAATATTTATAATCGCAGGGGTTAACCCACTAAGGTCATGTACGTATGAAGTGCTTATTCGAAGGATGGTTTTATCTTCCTACATAAAGTCGACGGCTGGAGTGCAACAGCAAGTAGATACCCGTTGCCTGGGGCTTTATTTTACCAACGACGTGACAAGTAGCTCGTTAAATCTGTAGAACTCCGAAAGCCTGCAAAACGGAGAACCGCAGCGAGATATCAAACGATGGAAAACATTTGAGAGCTATGAGTTTCAATTGCATGTTCAGTAGGCTTTTCGAATTTTAATGATCATGAAGACTAATGGAATTTCCGTTGTGACATGTTCAAAAACAGACAATTGCAGTTTGTACAATCGGCATAAGTGACAACACATGATTGTACCTACACTGACATCTAAGTCTTTGATAACACCGCTACGTATATTCAATATAGCGCCATAAAAGAGCAAAGTAGAAATGTGCCCAGAATGTACCAATGCTTTGCAATTGTAGTTTGTACAATTGGCATAAATGACAACACATGATTGTGCCTACACTGACATCTAAGTCTTTGATAAAAGCCGATTGTGCCCAGAATGTTCCAATGTTTTGAGCCAGTTTTAAGTTATATTTGTATATCTCTTGCTGATTTTCAGTAGGTAGATTCTGATATTAAGTATATACAAAAAGCCATTGTCGTGGAGACTTAAATGGCCTATTTAGTGATTGCATGCTTTTGATGAACGCATCGGAAAAGTAAATTGCAAATGGGTGAAAGTCCAAGAATCCAAGAAGGACATGAAATTGCTAATAGATCAAAAGACACCGCCAGCAATTTACACATTCCCACAATCTGAAGGTCTCCGTCTCAGGTAAGGAAAACATGGCAATTCAATGCAGCTGC
The DNA here is from genome assembly GCA_964019165.1 of Mastigias papua. Lineage (NCBI taxonomy): Eukaryota > Metazoa > Cnidaria > Scyphozoa > Rhizostomeae > Mastigiidae > Mastigias > Mastigias papua. Next base: position 3,049,090 of record OZ025286.1, on the reverse strand, counting down.
AATAGCTCAGTCTCAATTAAGTATGAAGTATATAGTACAACAAAAGGAAAGTCTGCTCTATCGCTAATGATCAGTTCTCAAAAACATATGACCGACACTGTTACGCAAATAATCAAAGGTTGAAATTTCTTGTATATCCATCTGAAAAACGGGCTGTAGTTTAAACATCTTGCAGCGAGCTCAAAGTATTCGGGAATCAAAAAAACCTCGAGGACCCTCAAGATATGTGATCGTTGCTTGATATCCTATATTGATCTAAGCATTCCAAGTCTTTCTGTTTCATGCTTAGGTTCCGTTAAGACAATCTTAATGTCCAAGTTTCTCATCTTATCTAGCTGTTAGCAATCCACCAAGAGATCGAAATGAGCCAGGAGGTCACCCAAACGGTTTTTCCCTTCGTGACGGGTTGGTCTGTCGCGTTTTCATGTCCTTTTTCCTCAGTGTGTTGGTATTTTTTTTTTGGTAGTAAGTAATGTAAGGGAAAGGCCAATAGAGCCTATAACAAAGCCCTGACAAAGGAAGAAAGAGAAAGGAGATTTAAGTAGATAGGGAGATGAGATCCAGTTTGTTGATGTTAGATTTGAAGCAAGATAAGTTGCAGGATTCAGGAAAGGAAGTGGAAGGTAAGGCGTTCCAAAGTTGATAGGTTCTTGGAATGAAAGAAGATTTGTGGGAAAGAGTTCGTGGATTATAGATAGTATGGCTTGGGAAGGTTGTGATTGAGTAGAGCTTCTGATGGGTCGAACGTGCTTCAGGAAATCAGGAATAATACTCTTGATTTCCAGTGAGCAATGACCATGAAGGTATGGATAGAAAGTGGACAGATCTGCAACCAGACGACGATGAGAGAGAGATTGGAGAGATTTTGTGAGGCTTGGATTATTTATGAGGATGGCTTTGGACTGGACTTTGTCAAAAAGATGTAGAGAAGATCTGGGAGCACTCCCCATTGCCCCGAGGTGTTGATAAATGAACACAGACAAAGAAAGATGCGTTAAGAGGAGCTCCCATAAAGTTTCACGAATAAAAGGGAAACCATTTCAGAATGACGGTGAGAGTATTATGGCATAGAAGCTGCTTTGGTGGTTTACATGAAGAGCTCTAAGAATTGACTGTCGACTGTTGCGTTTGCATATCTATATTGAATATTAAAGAAAAGATAAACATTAAATGTTATGTTTAATATGATGTTATGTTTAATATGATGCTATGTTTAATATGGCCCGCATGAAATTTTTACTACACTAGTAATGGATTGTAAATAAATGCCACTCGTACAATGCCTACTCTGCAGCAGTCCAAATAGTAATTTCCAGCTATACCTATGAAAACATGGCCTGAAGAGTACGAGATGTGCTTGCAAATTACACTTATTTTCGTTATGAGAAAGACCATGTTGAAGACCTGATTTGACTTTTGGTAATGTCTATGGTGCAAGACAACAACCTGTGAAATATCATGCAAAAACCAAAAACGCTTTTCTTGCATTTTGATGAAGACTATTTAACATACCGTATCTCGCCCAGTTTGTAAAGGCCAAAAATATGACCATCACCAACGATCGGAGTCACATGCTCACCATATCGAATGCCATGTTTTGACAGTCTATTAACGAATGCTGTTTTGGGCACCCGGGCAGAAAGTTCACAATCTTGCAAACTAAAAAATACATCCATTATTATGACTCTAAAGCGACTCCGATATCTCACTTGTCACGCCGAATCCACTTTGTAACAGTATAGGTTGGTTCCATACATGTTGGATAAACCCCTGCTTGCATTGCATTAAATTTTTGTAACTCACATGATGTAACCTCAGGTTGAATATGAGATAAAACATGTGTCATAGTCACGAGTTAAGAATCGCATGTCGCAATACTCTTGTAGTAGTATATTCGCAGAGATTGAGAATGAATGTTAAAAAGGTGGGTTGCAAATAAATGATCGCCTTTCTCTGTAGTTTGTTCTGCATGATTAAATTTCACCAGCACTGAAAGAAGTGATATTCTTAACATATGGTCCACCGAAATCGGATTGAATCGTATTCGCAGAATGGAACAACTTGAAAAGGTAAAAAAGAAACGAAGGACCCATCGAGGAACAGCAACGAGATTGCTGAACAAAGTTGAAAGCCTCGTGAAAGAGGATAACGTTGATCGTATAAAGCTGAAACAATGTTCAATAGACCTCAGTGAAAAGCAGAAGATATTAAAGGAAATCGATGCTACGATTATTGAGATGATGATCGAAAATGACTACAAAGAGGAAGATTGCGACAAAGAAGCCGAGGAAGCAAGTATCATGGGAGAAAGGATAACTTATAACCTTGTTTTACTTGAAAATGCATTAAATGAAGTCAAAAAGGACGTCCCAGCCCCGCAAAGTGGCAATGAAAAGGAAGATCAGGCAACACCATCGACAGATATGGAATCCACGAACAGAAGAGAAAGCATTGCGTCTGCGCAATCGTCGAGTCAGCTTAGCGCAAGTTTTGCACGGAGGGTGAAACTACCCAAATTGGAGCTAAAAAGATTTGCCGGTAAGGTCTCTGAATGGCAAGAATTCTGGGATGGTTACAAGAGCGCTGTCCATGACGATCCTAGCCTCGCTAAAGTGGACAAATTTAAGTACCTTCGGAGCTATTTAGACGAACCGGCAAAAAGCGTTGTGACCGGATTTTCCCTAACAGAAGCTGATTACGATGCTGCAGTGGAGTTATTGACTAAAAGGTATGCGAAGCCAGGAGCGATAAAAAGAGCACACATAAACCAGCTGCTGAGCCTTGCCCCTGTGTTCAAGGAAACAAGCGTGGAGAGATTGCGCAATTTACGAGATCAAATCGAGACTCACTTTCGCGCACTTGAGGCTCAATCCGTTGACAAGGAGTCCTACTCTACCGTGGTTGTCCCATTGTTGATGGATAAGATTCCACAGTCGATTCGTCATAATATGATTCGGTTCGGAGAAGATCACATGAAGTGGAACGTAGACGACTTGGTAAAGTCATTGGATAAAGAGCTGGATGTTCTTGAAGGACATATTCCAATTCTGAAGAGTCAAGACGCACAGGGAAGACAAACCGAACGTTATTTGTCACAACGGCCTAGGCCTACAACAGCTACAGCCTTGCTGTCGACAGGTGGAAAGGAAATGAAGAAATGCCCATTTTGTTCCCAAGACCATGCTGCTGAGAACTGTGATGTAGTTGAAGATAGAACTGAACGTAAGAAACTTCTATTTAAATCAGCTAGGTGCTTTTCTTGCCTAAGGCCAGGTCACAGATCTTCACAGTGTAGGTTTAAAGCACAGTGCAAGTTATGTAAAGGTAAGGGGCATCATATCGCTATTTGTAGTAGCTTTGCGCAGCCTAAGGAAACGCGCCCTGAGCCCTCTGCAACACAGCTTGACCCCACTGCAAGCGCTTGGATTGGGTATACTGGTTTAGGTACAAGTGTAGCTTTGCAAACTGCCTTGGCCAATGTGTGCAGCAAGGAAGGGAGAAAGGTGAGAGTCTTATTTGACACTGGCAGTCATAAGACTTTCATCACTGCCAAGACAGTAGGCAAGCTAGGACTGGAAACAGTCCGGAGAGAGAGACTTGGGATAAAAGCCTTTGGGAGAAAAACTGCAGAGATAGAAATGAGAGAGGTAGTAGAGCTATCTTTAAAGGACTTGAATGGAATGGGAAAGGAAGTAAGAATTGAAGCTTTTGTTGTTGATACTATTGCAGATATTGCTAACATTCATATTGAAGTTATTAAGGAACAATACCCGTATTTGAAAGATTTGTATTTCTCAGATATTAGTAAGGCCGAAGACACATTGGAGGTGGATTGTCTTATTGGTTCTGACTTCTACTGGTCATTTCAAAGTGGTGAGGTAAGACGTGGAAATCCAGGGGAGCCGGTAGCAGTAAAGACATCAATTGGGTGGGTATTGTCAGGACCCATCAAAGGTAAGAGTTTGAACTCTGTTACTTCTTGCAATGTTAACTTCTTGACTGATTCTACAGCCTTATTGACAAAAACTGATAACACTGATTTAAGGACACAAGTGGATAAATTGTGGGATTTAGATAGCATAGGAATCCGTGTTGACAATGAGGTATATACCAGTGTGATTGATAACATCCTATTTACAGGCAAGAGGTATTCAGTAGGCCTTCCTTGGAAAGTAGCACACAAGCCTCTACCCTCTAACTATTCCAATAGCCTTGCAAGGTTAAAGGGATTGATGAGAAGGCTTAAAGAAACACCTGAAGTCCTTCTACAGTATGATGAAGTTATCTCCCAACAGATAAAGGAAGGCATTGTTGAACAAGTGACGGCACTTGAACCTGTTGGTCGTGTACATTATCTCCCCCATAGAGCGGTGATTCGGGAAGGTGCTGAGACCACAAAATTGAGAGTAGTGTGTGATGCATCCTGTAAAGATGGGAAAACTGGTGTATCATTAAATAGCTGTTTACATGTTGGGCCTCCCATGACACCAATGATTTTTGATGTCCTACTTAGGTTCAGGGCAAATCATGTGGCCCTGGTAGGAGATATTGAGAAGGCATTTCTCAACATTGAAATCCACCCCGAGGATAGGGACTCCCTCAGATTCCTGTGGGTTAATGATGTTAAGTCCCCAGAACCAGAAGTAACAATCCTTCGATTTAAGCGTGTTGTTTTTGGGTGCAATTCGTCACCATTCCTTCTGAATGCTGTGTTAAGACACCATATAAACAAATATGTTGAGGAAGATCCAGAGTTAGTGAGAAAACTAATTGGAGGATTTTTTGTGGACGACTTGGTGACTGGGGGGAAAGATGTAAAAGGCACTCTCTTACTGTATAAGAAAGCAAAAGAAACAATGAAAGCTGGAGGATTTTCTCTTAGAAAATGGAAAACCCATAATGCTGAGCTTGCAAGAGAGATTGATAGGTTGGAGAATGCTGAAGGGAGAGAAAGGGAGAATGACCCTGGGTCAAATGTATCCTATGCAAAGGAAACACTAGGTGCATCCATTGGACCAGCTGAAGATAGGGGAAAAGTGCTTGGACTGAACTGGAATTATAAGGAAGATACCTTAGAATTAGACCTAGAAAATGTTGGTAAGAATATAGATAATAAGATTATGCCCACTAAGAGAAGTATTTTAAGCACTCTTGCATCATTGTTTGACCCCCTAGGATTAATCTGTCCAGTGGGAGTATCTGCTAGAATTATGTTCCAAGAGTTATGTTTAGGGAAGGTTGAGTGGGATGAGCCATTGACATTTGAAAAGCACAAAGAATGGGAGGAATGGCTAAAGGATCTTACAAAGGTGAAAGAGATATCAATCCCCAGGTGTATGTTTGAAGGTAATGCAGGGGAAATATTGAATTGCCAATTACATGGGTTTGCTGATGCTAGCAAACGTGCGTATTGTGCAATGGTCTTCCTAGTCTGTACAACTACTGAAGGCATTTACACCAGGTTGCTTTGTGCCAAGTCCCGTGTTGCACCTTTAAAGGAGCTTACCATCCCCCGCTTGGAATTGATGTCTGCCAGAATATTGGCCACAATGATGGATACTGTTAATAAAGCCTTACAGTCTGAAGTAAAAATTGATAAGGTTCGCTACTGGCTGGACAGTAAGACCACTCTTTATTGGATTGCCAACAATGGGGAGTGGAAACAATTTGTTCAGCACAGAGTGAATGAAATTTTGCTTTTGTCCAGAAAGGAAGATTGGGGACATGTTGCTGGAGCAGAGAACCCTGCAGACCTGGGATCCAGGGGAGTGAGTGCTACCCAGTTAAGGGAGAGTGTGTTATGGTGGGAAGGACCAAAATGGTTGAAGAAGGGAGAAGACATGTGGCCAAATGGAGCTAAGCTTGAAAGCTCAGAAGAGGTGAAAAGTGAAAGGAAAAGGTTGAATGTGATGGTAGCAATAGCCAAGGGACCGAGGGGGGTAAGTAATATAATTGATATAAGCAGGTTTAGTAACCTAGGTAAGTTGCTTAGAGTGACCACATTTGTTTTGAGATTTATAGAGAACTTGAAATGTAAAAGACAAGGAAGACAATTGGTAACAAGAAGGATTAAGGTTGAAGAAATTGAAGCTGCAGAACTAATTTGGATTAAAGATTCACAACTCAAGTTGCAGAGTGCTCCAAGTTTCAAGAAAATGTCACAGAATTTGAATGTCATAAGGGAGAATGAGATCTTGATATGCAAGGGCAGACTTGGTAATGCAGATTTAGACTTTAGATCCAAATTTCCTATATTATTGCCAAACAAAGACAAGTTCACAGAATTAGTGATAGCTGACTGCCATAGCAGAGTTCATCATTGCAGGGAAAAGGCAACTCTGGCAGAGCTTAGGTCAAAATTTTGGGTTGCCAAGGGAAGACAGTGTGTCAAAAGGGTAATAAAAGCTTGCCTTATTTGTAAGAGGTTGGAGGGCAAGGCATATGATTCTCCTCCTTCAGCAACACTGCCTGAATTTAGGGTAAAAGAATCCCCACTTTTCAGTAAAGTGGGAGTGGACTTCGCAGGTCCACTGTATGTGAAGGGACCAGGGGGTGAAGTGACAAAATGTTATATTGCACTGTTCACCTGTTGTATTACACGAGCAGTGCACCTAGAGCTCGTCCAGAACCTTCTGGCAACAACATTTGTCAATTGTTTGAAGCGTATGTGTGCTAGGAGAGGCACACCAAGCCTTATCATCTCTGACAATGCTAAGACCTTTAAAGCCACAGTAAAATTACTAGAAAGGCTTGGTAACGAAGAAGCTGTTGTTGACTTTTTAAATTCTAGAAGAATTACATGGCGATTCAACTTAGAGCGTGCTCCGTGGCAAGGTGGTATTTTCGAAAGAATGATCGGGACAGTGAAGAAATGCCTCAGGAAGGTACTAGGGAACGCCAGACTTTCATATGACGAACTGAATACTCTCTTGACAGAAATAGAGTGCACGGTTAATTCCAGGCCACTAACTTATCAATATAATGACCCGGACGAAGTACTAACACCATCTCACCTAATACATGGACGCAGACTATCTCCACTGTCTGACAGTTTTCACTTAGATTCTGATACGGATTTGGACAACTCTGATATTCTCTCGAAAAGATTTAGGTACCTTTCTAGGAAATTGCAGCATTTTTGGGGAAGATGGAGAAAAGAATACTTGGTGGATCTAAGGGAATCTCATAGAATGAATAAGGGTATGCCAGTTAACATTGAAAAGGGGGACGTAGTGATTATTCAAGAGGACAATACCAAGCGTGGAACGTGGAAAACTGGAATTGTGGAAGAGACCATAATAGGGAAGGATGGTCAGGTAAGAGGTGCAAAAGTTCGTAGAAACGGCAGAGGTAAGTTTGAAATCTTAACTAGACCACTGCAAAGACTATTTCCTCTAGAGATAAGTGCAAGAGACGAGAGGAAGGAGAATAATAGTGTATCAAGGATGGAAGAAGTGAGAGAGGAGACGGATGACAATGAGAATGAAAAAGGAAGGAAGCAAAAGGATGAATTGGGAAAACTAAACCGGCCCCACAGAGCTGCAGCGAGCAACGCGCGCATCTTATCCAAACTTATGCTTGACCCCTAATGGGTCAAGGAGGGGGGTGTGTTGGATAAACCCCTGCTTGCATTGCATTAAATTTTTGTAACTCACATGATGTAACCTCAGGTTGAATATGAGATAAAACATGTGTCATAGTCACGAGTTAAGAATCGCATGTCGCAATACTCTTGTAGTAGTATATTCGCAGAGATTGAGAATGAATGTTAAAAAGGTGGGTTGCAAATAAATGATCGCCTTTCTCTGTAGTTTGTTCTGCATGATTAAATTTCACCAGCACTGAAAGAAGTGATATTCTTAACAATACATGATTCGTGCACTAAGGAGGACAGATAAGAAAGGACACTTCTATTGGCTCATCGGCTACGTGACATAAGTAGACCTGCCCGTTTTCGAGCCGTCTTTATCGTCCCCGTATTGCCCAACACATCAGCATTCACTGCTAGGCAGGCATTATTTTTGCAAGGAGGCACTTTACAAGGAGCTTACACGAATGAAGAAGGCCACGAAATGTTACGAGCCAAAATCAGTACGAAAATTGTCAATTTCGATTATTTTGATCACTGCAAAATATCTAGAGTTAGAGGGTTGGTTCCATTGATTGCTGTAGAATTCGCTGGAACTATGTAGTATGTGGCTCATACAGTAGTTTCCGTTTAGACTTAAGTGTCGTGCCTTAGAACTTACAGTGTTCTAAAGTTTTTGTGCTATGTTCAGGGTTCTACCTATGCTGTTAAAATCAAGGAAATACCAAACGACTGTTAGTACTACAGTGTGGCCAAAAGAGTCTTAATAACAAAATAGATTAAGACCTAGGCCTTGAGTTAGGTTCTTCATAAAACAACCAGAGTAACTTTAGTGCACTACAACCAATATAAATACCTAATGGCTATTTCCTCTAACTAACTACAACAATACTGAAGTTCCTTGAAGCTTTGTACTATCGTACCGGCTACGTTGAATGAAGCTCACGCATGTGAATTACTGCTTGAAGAATTAATCTGCAAACAGTTCGTGTGTATGTGTGTGTGTGTGTATATATATTTATGCATATAATCAGTAGTTAGCAAGTAACCAGGGTGTCTCCTATAAATACCTATATTGATATTAATATTTATGTATATATATATATATATATATATATATATATATATATATATATATATATATATATATATATATATATATATATATATATATTATATATATATATATATATTATATATATATATATATTATATATATTATATATATTATATATATTATATACATATTATATATTTATATATATTAATATAAATATCTATATTTATTTATATTTCTGCATATATGTATATATATTGTATGAAGAGCATGATTCAACGTAGCAGCATTTTTCACCGCTTCTAATAGGGTCTTCACCAGAATCTTTATAAAGTGCATTACTCTTAATAGCTGTAAGAAAATTTTCAGGGCAAACATATCAAACAGCAGAGAAACATTTGGTCTTTTAAGCATATTCCACCTTTGTGAATACTCTGATGAGCGTTGGGCGAAAAAGGTACTCTAGGTATGCTCTGAAAGGCTAATTAATATGCATAGTATATTAACAATTTACGGGCGAGTGGCCAAGTGGTTAGAGCGCTTGACTGCCGTGCGAAACATCGATGGTTCGAGCCGAACCCTCAGATCATAGTTGGGATGCTCGCTCACTGTTCACCCAGCAGCAAATGTGTACCTGGTGGCAACACTGGGGAAGTTAAAGGCGGCGAGGAAAGGAACTGGCCACCCTACCTCACTATGCCGGCGGCTCAGGATAAGTGTCTCTCTAACGGGCACTCCCCAACGTACGGAATCGTACACGGGACTCACCTTTACCTTTACCTTTTATTAACAATTTATTTTATCTTTAAATATTTAACTGCAACTGCTATATCGTTTCAGTATTTTTCATAATGATTAATTGATTCGTAGGGATTTGGCAAAATCGATCAAGCTAGTAGCATAGAATAAGATGTTTTCACGTATCCACATTTTATTTCAGATGGGCGGAGTCTTCCTTTGCAAACATGAAATGGGTGCGACCGAAACTAAAACTTAACAAGTTATATAAAAGGTAAAGTGATAACATCTTTATGCTACATCGAAGTTAATAAATTTTAACACAAATCATTAGTACAATATTTTTTGTATTAGCTTTGATGAGTTACCTTCAATAGATCAATATATCCTATTTACAAATGCACATATTCCCCAAATGGAAAGTTTAAGTTTTCAACACCAGAAATCAAGTCAGATCAACAATCACTTTGGTCCTTTCTTACGCTACCTTCAAACAGTAACTGCATACAGTCTCCCTTCTCTTTTTACAGCAGGAGGTGTGATCCCAACAAGCCTAACCACGGTGTATTCGAAATGCGTATTCATGGATGAGAAATGAGCGATAATATTTATGATATAATAATAATAATATAATAATATCATTAATAATATAATTAATAATAATATAATAATTAATATATTTGACGTAGGTGCTAATGGCTATGTACAATAAAAGACTGAAGCTAATGAAAGCCAACTGATGGTGGGTGCATCATATGATATATATGAAGGATGCAAGACAAAACGAGATGTAGAAAAATTCTAATAAATACTTGAACAAGCAACCAGCTATATGCTAAAAATGAGCAAATAAAACATGTATCCTGCACCCGATTATACGGCAATTTATTGCTATGGTATCAGAATACTTCAGGCAACCCTCCTTCAAACTTTCTGGCTCTATCAAACTCATGCATTGTTTGCAGCAGTGAGGTATAGTAGTATATAGTATAGAAGAGGGAGAAAAATGTGACGCAATAAGGTGATATATCTTCCAGTAAATCGGTACATTATAGGCACGTGGCAATACCAATGGCAAATAAGTGCAGCGATAACGTAGTGGTGTATACGTCTCTACAAGCAGGATGTGCATTCTTAGCACTGCACATTTGTCCACTCGTAATATAATATCTAATTAGTAATTAGTAGCACATTTGATTGATATTAAAGCTCTTTAAGCTGAGGGCCTCTTGTAAATCAGTTGCGGCTGAAGAGCAAACCTCCATAAATAAATTAATATGAAATGACAATGAAATATACGTGGTTCGAATCCCACTCTGATACGCTATCAAAGCAGTGTAATTTACTTGATCATACCCCGCGGATGTACAGCAAGATGCTGCTACGATAGCATAGTTTATCAATGGATTTTGAAATAAAAGATACAACACTTTCGTGATTCTGTCCCTTGTAAAACTCTACGCCTGATGCAGCACTGTCTAGCGTATTAGCTCCTTCGGAACTATCAACTAACTGCACGATGGCTTGGGTGAATTGGAGATAAGGATAGCAAAGGTAAGTTAGCGCATGCACAGTTCTAACGGCAAGTGAACTTTGGATAGCAGCCGGAGGATAAAAAATAGTCACCAGTTTGGATGCATGTGCACGCAGAATTCAAGAACAATAAACTTCCGTTATTTTATTGTGATTACCGCTTCGAAATATTGTATGTAGTAGTTGGAGCACTTGGCAATGCACCCTCGTGGCTTGTTAATTACATGAGTGTTCTCGGGTTTGAAAAAGAGAAGCTATGAGACACATTATCTGTAATGCAATCTTAAACATTAAGCTCTCCAAACCCCCTCGCTTAACATTTTGTTTGATTTGAGTGTAAAGTGCTGATTTGAAATTTACTGCGAAATTAGTTTCGACATCTAATAATCAATCTTTTCTTAAGATTTCAGGCCGATTGGTTTATTTTAGTATACAGAAATGCTAATTGTAAGTGAATCGTATATTTGAAGCTTACTTAAAATCACCAGAACAATCACAGACTATCCACGGTCCCCGTAACTATCAAATTTGTGAAATCTTTTATGGGATTTAATGAGTAAAATCTAGTCTAGAACTGCTATTCCCTATCTTGGACCCTTCTGCAGCTCTACTTTTTACTTTTAAAATATTTATTTGGTCTGTCCTTGTTCTGTTGTTTAGAACCGGACTGTTTTTCCTGAACATACAGTTGTAAGAATGGCATAATTTCAATGAAACGTACTTTCTTGCTTAATTATTTATTTGCTTAATTACGAAACGTGTAAATCCTTTATCCTGATTGTCGCTTTGAAATGTTACCTATAATAGTTGGAGCACTTGCATTTGTACCGACTTGCCTCTCCAACTACATGACTATACTGGGATTTGAAAAGAAAGAAGCTTTGAGACACATTAAACAAAATACAAGCAATTGTATATAGTGGAACAGTTAAAATCTGTAAGACTTTCTATAACTTTTAAACTATCCGAACCCCATTGATAAAAATTAGCTCTGTTGTGAGTAAAATGTGCTGTTTCTGGGTTTACTGCGACATTAGTTCGACATCTAATAATCAATCTTATCTCGAGGTTTGAGACCGGTTGGTTTATTTTGTTGTATAGAAATACTAATTGCAAATGAATTATATATATGAAGCATACTTACTTGCTTATATAAGAGTTTTCACTATTTAGATATATAATTTATTTTTAATTTGCATTCATACATACAATTTTAATAATGGAATTTATTCTTACTTACCTACTTATATAAATGCAAATTTTAAACGAATTATGAACCATGTTTACTGAATTAAAAAATCATTTACTTTTACACGATTAGGCTAACAAGCACATTTTGAAATGTAACAACCAACTATATTATCTGAATGGGGTTGATAAGTTTCAAAAAATCAAAAGGGAGGGCAGCATTTAACATACTCTAGCTGCATACATTACACACCAAACGAAACAGATTGCTCACTAGAACGGCTAACATTTCTGATAAACAAGAGGTAGGCTGATTTACTGCATTACTGTCAGCTTCAGGCTGGAGGTATTCATGTCTAGTCAACAATAGTCAATTCTCTTTCAACGAATATGACGTTGGAAAGCAAGATGTTTGCAGTATGATTTCTAGCAAAAACTTACCTTGTGAATCCTAGGATGTCACCACACATTTCAATCTCTGCAGTGATGTCTTTGTAACATCGGTTTCTTCCACAGACAGAAGAAGTTCAGCTACCAATTCTAACAGAAAATTTAATAAGCATCATGTTATGAGATCAAGTTTACAAACAATGTAAGATCATTAAATCCCGAATCTGTGCAAAATAGCGAAAACAGTTTTGACCCTATTCAACTGAGGCCTGAATCACATTGACCTGTATTTTCCTCGATTCACGCTCGCTTTGTTAGATGCGAGGTCAAAGCAATTGTTGGTGCGGAATTTTAACATGGAGACAAAGACACGCTGATGATGCCTAATTCACTAACAAATACTCGTTTTGTCCTCATAATTGGATTAAGGTTAAGAAATATAACAACATTACTTTTCCAGGGATAATCACAGCTTTGACGCTGGCCTAATCCCCTTCCGTGAGCATGTTCTGCAATTTGTTGCAATGATCAACCAGTTGATACTACATTATACGATATTAGTGGTGCGAGCGAATTCCAGTTGAAAATTGGCTTCACAATACAACTGATTCATTAAAAATCAATTATTTATATTAAACTGAACCCTTTTTGGATACAAGATTGAGCCATCCGATCTAATTTTCCTTTCATCCCATGAAATCTTTACGTCTTTCAATTCGTTAACTGTTCGTCTTTGATGCTATTGCTTTCCCAAACGATACTTAAATATAATTTCTTTCAACCTGCTGTATGCAATGCTACTTCTACCCCACATGCGTTATGCAGAATCTTACACTCTGTACAAATGTTTCCTACAAGAAGTCTTTTTTCGTCCAACACTGGAACTTTCTGAGCGTTTTCATGTTGTAAGTACTAAAACTCTCTTCAAAAATTATTAGCAAGAATATCCCAAATTGTGTAATACAGCAATGTTACACAGAAATACGGGCACTACAAAAACATAACACTGAAGTACGTAGATTGTCAAAGGAAATCAATGCAAATTAAACAAAAGAGGTGGTGAGCTCGAGTGAAAATTTGAATTCCAAATATGTATCAAAAATCCAGTACTGAACTTTCTTAACTTCTTGACCGGTCGAGCACTGCATTCTTATAAATCATTTCCTTATAAAAAAAAGTGTTTATCATTTCTTTCAGTTCATTGTGTGTAATTTTACTTCTATCCTTTATATTTTATGCAGAACATTCTGACCACACTTTGATATTAACTATATCATCAATATAACATCAAAGGCTGCACTTAACAATGTTGCTAGATTTCCTTTAAACCCTTGATAATTGAGTAGTTAAGGAAGAACACATATCTAATTCAAATATTGGGCTGCAGCTGGCCAAAATCACGGGGAGAAGAGATGAGTCAAAAACCCACTGAAGGTAGGATTTATAACAAAACAGTAAAGACCAGAATCAAACAATTTCTAATGGACACAGGAAGCGAGGATGAGGGGATAAGAGGGTACATGGAAATATAAGTATTCCACTGAAAGGAAAAACAAATCTACTTTGTATCAAGGATAGAGGTTTGAGATTCCGTAACAAAAGCTATTGTGCACTCTATCTCATTTACCATCGAAATCAAGCAGAGTGCCTGCTATGGAAAAGATTACTCATTCCAAGTGAACCATTGACAACACTAACAGTTTTATTTGACAAACTTGCTGTGAGAATCACCTACATAGCCTTTACCTCCTGTGCATAGAAACGCTTAAGAAAAGAAAATACTTTTACATACAAATTGGGAAACTATTGCGCATAGGCAAACGCAATCCGTTATATAGTACAAACCTTAGATTCTTCCATTAGTTTTGTAATTTTAAAGTTTCGCTACATACAAGTTCGCAAATTTGAAAAATATATTACTTAAAAAATAATAACAGCAGGTTTGAGTATAATTGTGCAAAAACAACACAAAACAGAGGATGGAGTTGTACGTAGGGAATTTCCTATAGTAGGAGCTCTCATAATAGATAGACTAATCGAGGAGGGCAAAACGTCACATTGGCCTAAGTTCTAAGGCACACATAACCGCAGCTTAAACACTTGTGCCTAAGTAGTCTACAAGATATAGTATGTTTTGTCAAGTGAAAATAATGCATTTTAAGATGTCCGCTGAGACTGTGTAAATGTGTAAAATAATCATACTAAGGCATACTTCATAAGTGAATAAAAATGTTAGACTACCTCTTGTTATTCTCAGTTCTATTTACAACCATAAGATCGGAAGTCAACTCGAACTGTTTGTATAATTTGCAGGATCCTATCAGACCTCTTAAAGTCACGAGAAACATCTGTTAAAAATGCAGAGAAAATATAATGGTGTAATTAGAACGATAAGGTGTCGTCCTAACAACAGACCGAGAGAATCCTACGTGACGTAATAGGCCATTTTACTGCCCTTTATTGCTCTATGGCATGTGAAGATCTCATTAGAGAGAGAAAACGTGGCAATGCCCCGCTTTAGGAGAGATTGATGAACAATCTCATGCCCTCCTATCATGCGGTAGGTCGCCAAGTATTGCATCAGTTGCCTGCTCACTTTAGATTCAGTAGTAGATCACGGTTGGCATGGATTTTTGAATAGGAAAGAAGACTCACTGCTATCTTCATTGTAAGAAGTAGGTAGATCATGTGAATGTACAGTGCTTTGAACACTGTTATTCAACACGGAGAGGACATCACAAACACATGCCTTTTTTTATAAGAATACCCAATTTTTTGCTGAGCTTTACTAGTCTAAAGTTATTCTGATTTCGAGCCTAGGAATATTCTTGAATTATTCCTAAATCTGAGCGATTTTGAGCATTAATACTAGTGTAGACTATATAATTATTATAAAAAGTGCATGACTGAAACTCCCCGAAGAGTTGCTGATTCGCATCATAGCAAAATGACTCCCAGGCCGGATAAGTGAAGCTCGCACTTGTTTTGGTTTTGTAAAGAAACCTCAAATCAGCAAAAGATCTAAGCATTCATGAAGCTTGAGCCCTGCATTATTTCAAAATTATTCTTAAATTTAGGCGAATTTGAGTCTTGATATTCTTATAGACTATATTCTAATTGAAAAGTGTTTATTGTATGAAATTGAAAACTGAAGGTTCCAGTTGGCATTGCTGCAGTTGTTATTGCATGAACTCAAAAATAGGTCAGGGAATCGTTTGATGGATTTAATGCAAAAATTTTATCTTATGGAATAAAAAGATAAATTTCTTGGAAACAAAACCGAACAACTGTAAGTTTACACTGAAAACTCTCGGTTGGTATCTGTTTTCCATGCATTATGAAAATCAATTTCTAAAAACTTCGTATAACGAAAACTTAAGTAAAGAGAGAGGATGCACAATATTTTGATAGCAGTGAAAAATCTTAAATAAGATGAATGCGAAACATAAGAATAGAAAAATTTAAGTAAACAAGAATAAAATTTTAAAATTGAAACATGTATTAAGCAAAATATTCAAATAAGAAATTGGACGTAAACAGTTTTAGCGAAAGAAAAACTGGGGTATGATGATTAGAAATCAAAGTACATAAAAGATCACAGGTTGAAGATAAGTATCCATTAGCACAGGAGATAGCAGAATGAGATTGACAACCAGGAGATAGCAGAATGAGATTGACAACATACAAAACTTTCCAAATACAGTATCAAATAAAGAACGAGGTCCCAACAGCTGATGACGAAATTTTTCTCCAGGCATAAAGACAGTAATTTTAAGGCTGGATGCAGGATAAAGGAGAAAAGAAGAACGGAGGTTCAAAGTCTTTTCAACATTTTTAATAACAACTTGAATCGGAAAAGCTTCCCCGGCGGAGGAGCTGGATCGAAATTTTCCGTTATATGATACAGATTTCAGCTAAAAGGAAAGTCCGCTAAAGGAAAATCCGTAACTCTGTGGCTTTTCTAATTCAAATGACATATCGGGAAGGGAGGATTCAAGGCATTAGTCAAATGTTCTTAATGAATTTCATTTACTGAAATATTTCTATAAGGAAATTCTCTTACTGAGCTCAAAGCAAGTCTAATTAAATGAAATGATAGAAAGAATCTTCCGAATTTCAACATTGCAAAGCGAATACTGTCTTGAAATTTAAGTAAGTTAAACAGTTCTCTACGCTCCGATCAATCAAGATAGCAGAAATCTTCGGGGAAATCATTGAATGTTTACACGTTTACACACTAATATCTAGGACTTGAGTTTATGACAGGCTGGAAAAAAGGTTTCAGGGGCTGGGGGCCAACATGGACGAGGAAAAATGTAAGTAAAAAATCACAACAATAAAGGAAGTATGAGCTATGTAAGCAAACACATCTAGAGGTGAGAAGTGGTAGGTTGGAAGCAGATCAGATAGTTTGAACGTCTTTTCCATCGCGGACCAAGGAAATGATTTGGCATGTGTACGACAATGAAGGAGCAGAAAATGAGAGGGTGAAAAACCATTGAAAAATTGATTTAAAATGAAAAAATGTTAAAAAATAGCTGCGTTAGAGCAGGTTATACAACAAGAATAGATTATCTCCTAATATTTTTCCTAGGTAGCCTGAAAAGTTCCCCAACTTTTCAGGTTTTCCAAGCTTTCCAGACTCCTGAGCAAACCCTGGTTTTTATGTTTAGCTCAAGTGTACATACACATTGGGTAGACACTTTTTATAGCAATATAATCTATAAGGATATCAAGGCTCCAATTCTCTGAAATTTAAGAATAATTCAAGAATTATGAAAGGCCCAAGCTTCATCACGGATTAAATATTTTGTTGATTAGAGTTATTTAAGAAAATTAAACAAGAGTAAGGTTCACCTATCCAGTTTGGAACTCATAACTGATTCAGTTTGGTTCTCCTATTATGCGACTGAGCAACTCGTCAGGGAATGTCAGTTACACACACTTTTTATTATAAGAATATAGTTTTTACGAGAATTAATGCTCAAAATCGCTAAAATTTAAGAATAATCTAAGAATATTCTTAGGCTCAAATTCAAGAAAATTTAAGAATATTGACGCTCAGTGAAAAATTAGGTATTCTTATAAAAAAGTGTGCATATGCAAACGCAGGTTGAACTAAATTCAGCTAATTCTCAGAACAAAAATAATAATAATAATAATAATAATAATAATAATAATAATAACAAATATGTTGACTGATTGACTTGGTCAGCCATAAACTGTCTGCTATCAATCAATCAATCAATCAATCAGTCAGTCAGTCAGTCAGTCAGTCAGTCAGTCAGTCAGTCAGTCAGTCAGTCAGTCAGTCAGTCAGTCAGTCAGTCAGTCAGTCAGTCAGTCAGTCAGTCAGTCAGTCAGTCAGTCAGTCAGTCAGAGTTGCACCTTACCTAATAACAAATTTCATGAGAAAAGTCTCACTAAAATCACAGCAATCCGTAATAGTTTTATAGTTTACAAATTCGCATAGTGAGTCGACTTTTTCATACCACTAAAATAAATAACACAAGTGTTGGATAATCTGAATCAACCACAGCGGGAAAAGACGCAGGGTCATCTAGCCCCCATTGCGGTTGACTCTTGCAATAAGTATTATAAATTACCTAATCAACCCGTAAACAAAAAGTGTCACTAAAATCATAGCAATCCCTAATAGTTTTATAGTTTACAATTAGGCATTGTAAGTCGACTTGAATGTAATACAAATATTTAACGGTTTACTTTATGCATGAAAGTTACAATTGTAAAATTCAAGGGCTACGAAAGGGCAAATAAAGATAAAATAAAATAAAAATAAAGATCAACTGCAAAGTAAACTCTAATTCCAAAGAAAAGTGAACATCTCAATTTTATCCTTCATATATTCATAGCAACAAGAGACAAAGTCTTCTTTTATGACGAAGAATAAGTCAAAAATAGGATGCAGTGAACAAGAAAGACTTACCAAGAATAAGTCTGCCACATAAATATTTGCATTCCTCAAATGATAGTGAAATTAAGAACGGCAAAGAATACGGTATAACAAGCTGCGGAAATTCTCTTGTTGCCCTGTGACTTATCCGCGGTTGTCTGTGGAAGGAAGTACATGACGCGTTATGAGTGCGGCAGTGTATCGTGATGGGATCATCACATTTGAATAACAACAAAGACAGTTCATCTGTTGCCTAAACAAAGAAGCACAACGCCCTTGCAACAAAATTTCGTTTTCTTTAGAACTCTGTGACGTACGATAAAGCTTTCTCGATGCTGCTGCGTGTCCTTCGTTTGGTCTTAGACAGGATGTTCTTCCCCTTGGAGTAGTTTCACAGCACTTTGAAGGTTGTCCCTGGAGTAAATTGTGAGGATGATTAGAAGTAATGACACATTGCAAGTTCTCAGCCTGCCAAATTGGCTGCTTTCCTTTGAAATACATAAACGATAGAACCATATTGCCTTCTGTAATATTTGAGGGCAACCAGCCATAGCAATTGGAGTTAAGATTGAATAGAAGTATCTCTGAGGTAGAAGCTGCTATACAGTCATTTCTTTAATACTAAAATTAGCATATATTGCTTCTTCGTTTATCACCGAAATCCCCATGGATATATTCTTAAGCAGCAGATAATGTGCTCTAAGAAAGTAAGAGTATGGCAGAAAATTGTTGGATAATATCTGTTGACATTCTCACAGCACTTAACTTATAGATTTTGCCTGTAGATTCCTTTTATTGTACATAATACATTCATTAAGTGGGACATTATATACCGAATTTTAGGTCGTAGCTATAAAATACCCATACTATGTATGTTGTAAAAGTTCCGTTAAATTATTGTCTACCTTAAGTAGAAGTGATTCGAAGCGAGATTGCACCTAAGAGAGATTGCATTCAACGAGTTCGGAATAGGAGTAGATGGTAAAAATTTTCTCTTAGGGCTGTTTTATACGGTGAGGCGTGCCGTGTCATATCTGGAAAATTCTAATTGGTTCGGCACTCCGTATAAACTAATGTTCTACTAAGTTGGACGACAAGACTGGATAGAGTTCGGCCTATAAATCCAAATTTCCATTAGTGTCGAACTGACGCATATACACCAGAATTTAAGCTCAAGAATTAGTTGATAACAACAGATTCTTCACTTAGAGTGCTGTTTGCTAGCAAAACACTTGCCTCAAGATGGAGAAGAATGAGTATGTTACATTTGAAACAAAGTTCTGCAACAAACCCGCATAAGTAGTGCAAGACTTTTGTCGGCCATGTTTCTGTTTCATGGTGAAATGCTGTACTATGCAAGCACAGGAAGAGGCTCAGCATGAAACGTCACTATAGCTAGCACCGACGCGTCGGATAAAACGAAGACGCGCCCGTTATCGTACCGATATCGAATCAAACTTCTTCAGTTGTGGTACGGGCACGACTCGACAGATAAT
Organism: Mastigias papua; assembly: GCA_964019165.1. Lineage (NCBI taxonomy): Eukaryota > Metazoa > Cnidaria > Scyphozoa > Rhizostomeae > Mastigiidae > Mastigias > Mastigias papua. The sequence continues at coordinate 3,029,186 of OZ025286.1, read as the reverse complement.
AGCCCGTAGATTGGAGCCTTAGACCCCTTAGATCTATACAATAGCTTTCGCATGAGTTTCTAATGTCATAAAAGACTATGAGGAATTGTTGTAGGATCCCATACAGAATCGCAGCCCCAAGTAAAATAATGACAATAACGAAAGCTGGGAAAAAATATTTTGATTGAAGGAGGCTTATCCTATGCGTCTTTCAATTGAGTTGTTATGTCGCTCAGCGGAAAGAAGAGTGAAATGTCTCCGTTGGTGGTACTCTAGTGACAAATGATAGCTTCAAGAAATTTGATAGAATGAATAGTGCCCATGCCGTTAATTCTGCAATTCAAATAGTGGATTAGCAATGTAACAAAAATAAAATTTATACCATAAAACATTATGAGAAAATAAAAAGGCTCTTGTTGCTATAGGCCAAAAGATTTTGTTGCAGCTCTCCCACATATAGCCTGTTTTCTCACACAAAAAGCCGGAATTATGTCTAACCAACAAGAGAAACAATAACGTTTGGAAAACATGATTCCATCAGACTGACCCATGGTTCTAAATCCGACCCTACAAAGTAGTACATTGTTCTTTTATGGCGTCGGCATCTGATTGGATGGCTATCTCTATCCTTGAAAATCTAACCAATCACCAAATAACGAGTCAAATAGCATTCAGGCCCAAATAAATTCAAAAGTCCCGATATCTGTGCACACAATCTGCAGCTGCATTGGAGCAAATTGAGACGAAATCGATAAGTCCAAGGGCAACTTTCTTCCTCGAGATGAGAATTTTTCATATACTGTCGGTATGCGCAATAGCATTTGTGGAAGCTGCACACATTCCGAAAGATGTTCGTAAAAAGCCTGGCAAGTGCCCATATGTGCGAGACACAACTACTCGACAGTGTCCTCTTCCACCAGACATTCAAAATATAGCCGCCTTCAATGACTTTCTTATGAGCATAGCAGAGTGCCTATTTGATGGCGATTGCAAAGGGACTGATAAATGCTGTTTTGATGGTTGCAAAACGAGATGTACAAGTGTTATTCAACCGAAAAGGGACAAGACCCACGCAGGAAAATGCCCTCCTCCCAGCATTTCCCGTGCCAGCAATTGCAGCTATGCAGATGAATCAACATCGCAACATGAATGCACTAGAGACAGAGATTGTCTGAAAAATGAGAAGTGTTGTTTTGATGGCTGCCTTGCAAAGTGCACTAGGGTCTCAAAACATCCCAAAATGAAGCCAGGTGAATGTCCACCTATACGCACACTTGGTGCCAAGAAATGTACAAAAACCTCCGCTCGTGACGATCCTCTACCGAGGCAAGTGTCTGAAGAACCTCCTTACTGCTATAGCGATGATGATTGCAAAGGGACGGCCAAATGCTGCTATGATGGGTGCAACCTCAGATGCTTTTCTCCCAGGTTTTCAAAAGAAAATGATTCTAGATCTATAAAGGAAGGGGAGACTAGCTCAGGCATGCAAATGGAGGCAAATTCATCGACAGCAGAGAGAAAAGATGGCACTCATGAGGTACCACATATTGATTCCTTATTATCTGGAAATATGTTGACAGAAACTCCAGCAGCACCAGTACCAAAAGCTCAAGATGTCAAAATAGAACGTACTTTTGTGATGATAAAGCCAGACGGAGTTAGACGTGGCTTGATATCAGAGGTTATGAACAGATTTGAAAGAAAAGGGTACAAATTAGTGGCATTGAAATTATTGCAGGTAAGGACTCGTTGAAAGAGCGAGTCTCATACTTTTCTAAGGAGTTGCTTCCTGATAGGTCCTAGCGATTACGGTTCTTGCAGTTGTAATGATATAAAGCACGAATCACTTTCTAGGTTTTACTTTGTGACCGTTCATAGTTTTCATTTTTTTCATGTGCTATTCATTCATGCACGTAAGCAAAATTTTTTTTGAAAGAACTGAATGCAAATACAATACAATAAACAAAAAATGATATGTATGTTAAACAATCTAGCCAAGTACGACACGACAGTGTACTGCTGGTAGAGACGTTTTGCAGCTATTTTACTAGAACTCTCAATGTCATCAGGCACTTTAAGATTGCCTCGATGATGCATCGCACGTTCCAAGTTCAGCCAAGGTAATGAAACTTGAATGGAGATTTTTCTACTTTCATATCTTTGCTTATTACTTTCTGCAGCCAACGAAGACCCTGCTCAGGAAGCATTACTCAAATCTCTATTCAAAATCTCTGTTGCAAGATATACGAGAATATGTTGGTTCTGGACCTATCGTTGCAATGGTGTGGCAGGGGACCGGTGCTGTTGGTGGGGCAAAACGAATACTTGGCACTGCAGGTACCCTTGCCGCCGCACCTGGAACAATTAGATTTGATTTCTCCGCTCAGGCTGGTAGAGACATAGTGCATGGAAGTGACAACAGAAAGCAGGCAGACAAAGAAATTCAACTTTGGTTCACTGAAAAGGAGATATTTGACTGGGATCCACTGTAATATATATATAAATATATATATATATATATATATATATATATATATATATATATATATATATATATATATATATATATATATATATATATATATATATATATATATATATATATATATATATATATATATATATATATATATATATATATATATGGTTTGTAGGCGTAACATTTACCAGCATTATGACCTAGAGAGAGAGTAGGCTATGATTCGCATATGTGAGACAGGTTCAAAATATGAACTTCAAATGCATCTGAGAATCGCAAACTCTCTGCAATATAATCGCATTCTGTGATAAGTGGTACACTACGTAACCGACTAAAACACATACACGAAAGCTACATATCTTCAAGCTCAAATACACCTTGATCTCTAGCTTAGTTTTTCATTGACTTTCAGTCTACTTTCTCAAGGATATTCCATTAAAGAAAAGTCTGGATATTATTTTGCCTAATAGCAGTTGATCTGCCGCCTGGTTCAACAGCATTTTATCTGCTGCCCAGGTCTGGTTGAAAGCTTTCCCCCATCAATCGCTTTTTTAAACTCTTAGCTGAAATCGTAATGTAAATTTGGCATAAATTTTTTTCAAACGAATCTAACTACAGGCCTAGTTCTTGAATGATGGTTGCTTTTGAGCCTCCATTGACCACATTGTTGAACTAAAAGTTCCGTAACAGTTCCTTAATATTAACTGCATTCAAAACAGTAAGTATAAAGGCAGGATTTTTAAAGTCTAAGCGAAACCCCTTCTTCGAACCATTTAATGGAACCAGTTTTCTAACTCTGGATATTTTGCTGAGTTAAAAATGTGAAACATGGAGAAGTCAGCATCTTAGTATACGGGTTCCTTAAATTCCATAGCCTTCCTCGTCTTCAGCAATACAAGTTCCTTAGACTTTCTTGCATTCTAAATGCAGGTTCTTACACATTAGTTCCTTACGAAAATCTGTAAGAGAATTTGCTGTGGATGATGTGATGTTCTGGTATATACAACGGTTGATCCTTGATGATATTGATCTAATCAAAGAATAATTATGAAAGATATATTGTTAGCAAATGTTTGTCAGTTACACCGATTTCTCCTCCCACCGAAATTTCAAAAAGGCGGAAACCAAAGTACTACAGCAAAGGAAATTAGTAGGAACCTGTCGAGATCTCGTTTTGTTAAGCATTACATAGTACCAAAAGCGCACGAATTTTGGGGCGATAAATCTCTAGAAAACAGGAGGATAGTGATAAACAAAACAGAGATAAAATCTGATAGCTTCACCCATGATAATCCCTATCACGCAACGGTCCCTTCGTGTTATGAATCTATGCCAACGACATGTAAGTTCTTGATTTGGAATTACGCAGATGTACTCAGTCCTACAAGGCTATCATAAAGGACAGGGATGGCTGATGCGCAGCTACAGTGTAGTAGTGTGCATCACAATCACCGTGCACGTGGTTCGATTACCACTCTGATACGTTTTCAAAGCAGCGTATTAGCTCTTTACGAACTAGTTACCCACTGTACAATCATTTGAGTGACAGACAAACAAGTTAGAGCAATGCTTTACGTACCTCTAACTTCGGTTGACTCTCGGTGGGCAAAGAATGGCCAGCAAATAGGGTGGAGTGCCCAAGAGCAATAAGTTTCTGTCATTGGCTTGCAGGTACTTCCTTACCTACCTACTTACCTACTTACCTACTTACCTACTTACCTACTTACCTACCTACCTGCCTACCTACCTATCTACCCTAGTTATCTACCTACCTACCTATCTACCTACCTAACTACCTACCTACCTACCTACCTACCTACCTACCTACCTACCTACCTACCTACCTGCCTACCTACCTGCCTACCTACCTACCTGCCTACCTACTTACCCACTAATCTATCTACCTACCTACATTCCTACTTACTAACTTAATTACTTGATTTGCTTGCTTCCATATTTACCTACGAGCTTACTCTCTTGTCTACATTCATACTAAGACTTATTTTCCACAATTTAAAAAAAGCGAGTAGTTTTTATTCGCTGGGTGCTTCTGCTACAGCAGGCCGGCAGTTGACACTGCAAAGTACTTGGGAAGGAGGCTTGTGTACCTTAGTAGCCTATAGTTGATAGTACTTGGTGACGCTTGATGCACATTTGAGACAATCTCTCTTGACTGCAACTGACCTTCTTGTGACAAAAAAAGCATTTTCCAAAGGAATCTGTCTGAGATTATACAGAACAGGACAAAACGTTGCAAGTTGAAGTAGAAGTAAAATAGCAATATGAAATAATAATTAATGGGGTAAGTAACAATTCAATAAAATCAATTGGTGGTTGAGTTTCTCAGCTTCATCAAGATGTGATAATCGATGCTCGTAGAAGAGTAAACTTATGTGGGTAGGTGTAGCAATGGGGTTGACATTGTCTAACTATCAACCGTATGAACTCAAAACCAATTCAATACAACAGAGGTCTCTTCACCAGACTACATGCATATGACATCAGTGGCATCAATTATCCCAACAACTGCTGTCAGTTTTCACTGGATGCATTTTTAGGCTCGAGCACCTGTCAGATTATTAAGGCCTGTTCCATGGCAACTGCGCAAAAGTGAGCACACTTAAATAATATTTTCAAGTGAAACGGAGATTTGTCAGAAAATCCTCATTCAAAAAACTCACTTGATAGCATATGATGGTTTCCTACGGCAACAGGTGGGCATGATATAATAGCATTAAAGTTCTTTAAATTGCTGCACGAGTAAAGTGAGGATTAAGCAGCACAATTTTCCCTCAAATGTGCTATTTTATCATATTCTCGTGCATTCTTAGTGGATGAAAATTAAAAAATCTTGCCAAATGTGGTTCAAGTGCAGCTTGGTTCAAGATACAAATCAAATGATTCTGAGCTCTGCTTCCATTGCTCTGCCATTAGCTCCGCTTGCTACAAGTATGATATCTCCAATCAACTCTGAGAATGTCTTTTCATATGTCTGATCTTCAAAAGAACACGAGGGTACAGATTCCTGCTAAATATCTAGCAGGTTTACAAATTACCTCAAGAAAACACTAGAGAAAGGAAATAATGCATTCAGCAGAAAAACTAGAGTGGAACGGCAACGCTTGCTTGCGTGGCTCAGTTACAGCCTACGTATAGCAAAGACATAGTACCTCTCTGACTGAGTAGAACAAATCAGATTTCAAATTTTCTTCCTTGCAGATATTAATGTTCAACGGTTTCGTTGTAGTTTCTTTTTAATTGACAAAAAGTAGAACAACACCCAGGGAACCTTGTAGGATATCGACCTGTTTGTATCTTTGCTCTCTAGTCTTAAGAGAACTTGTCTTTAGTTCAGACATGCTCAGAAGGGATTCCTGAGAAAAATAAGATGGAGGGGAAATGAACAGTTTAATTTTCCGGCTTTAAAATTATCTGCAAAGGCGACCAAACTACAGGCAGGTTGAACACACTGGCAAGTGTTATGAAACTGACATATTTATCGAGATGAGTGTCTCCTCTCAATCTTGAGCTAACACAAACAAAATACTATATCCATTTTGCACGGATTAAGATAAAGTAATTTTGTTTTTTGAAATTTCATCAAGAAACCATTAATGGCTTTTAATCTAAATTTGATTAGCGATTAAGAGACTCAAGATCAAATACAACTGATCCCTGGCATTCCGTCATGACTCATTCCTACACTCACGTTCATTCAAACATTAGAAGTGAAATAGGATCAAAACAATTTCCTTTCATCGTATGCTGAGGCAAAGAATTATATATACAATATTTTGCCGGTGTCTAAATCCTCTCAAGCTTTACGAACATCTGTCTTAAAAGCGATGAAACCTTTAGTCGCGAGGCGATTACACTAATGTAAAAAAAGCTTGAATACCAGTCCAAAAAGAGTTATTAAATTCGAACTTATCTCGCATTACATTGGAAAAAGCTCTGTGATTGGTGACCTACACAGAAAAATTGCACTTCCAACATATTTCGGCCTCTTGATTTATTTCAGCTCTACTTTTACAATGTAAAAACTCCTCGCTATCATCAATACTCGTTTATAAGGCCAAAAATTGTTAGTTAAGTGAAGAATAGTCTTCTAATTCCCATTCCTTTAGAAAGGACGAAAAGCTAAAATGTAACAGGAGCAGACTAAGATCATTCATCATGAAATCTGAACATACCAATCGAGAGGAGAAAGATAGGCTTATCATGGAGGCGAGCTCGTTGGGAAAGTGAGAATAGATAGCACTTAAAGTATATCTTGTTGCAGTAATTCAGCTTTGTTACAACATTGTACAAAGAGAAAGACACAGAATGTAGAACTGAAGATAACGTAATAACTATGTAAAAACAACCTTCTTTCAAAAGCCTATCTAAACTGAAATCTATAGTATCTATAAATTCCTATTGTTCGGTACAGGATCCTGAGATCTAACCATTTGATTAGTACTACAGCGCTGTTTCTGGGTGATGAATGGATGTCTTCTAATTCCCAATAAATCCTCCATCTATACAAAGACATACTATCATCCCATGGAAATTCTGGTATATTAGAGCATTGCACGAACTGTTTACGTTTCTCACTAACGTGCAATCAGCTGCAAAATAAATACACAACGCAAAAGACGAGACAGGATAACAGGCGCGTAGATCAGGCATTGATACCATGCAGTTGGCTGTTGCGTATAGTTACCATTTTTGTTTGATAAACGTGTTTGCATGTATAGCATTCAGTGTATAAGAATGGGCGTGTTCCAGGTGATCAGGTACTTCAATGCAGCTTCGTACTAAGCAGGTGATCCTTAAGTATGGCGCGACACAAGACAGAATCTAGACATAGGTCTGCTCTCTTAGAAGATGAGACGGGACACCTCATGCACACTGTCTATCAAAATCACTCTTAGTCGTCGGTTCACAACCAATCCCATACCTAGGTGTGTTCTCTACATTAGAACTTTTTCACTGCTTTTGCACAACGATTACATCAGCCGTCTAACTTTACTTCAGTCAATCTCTCTGAAATTATCAAATCCCTTCCCTATGGTTTGCTACTCAATACTATCAGCCATTGCTGTCGGATTTGCGCTTCCCCATTAATACAATGGCCCCAGCCAGCAGATAACGGGAACCGAATGAAAGTACTGTTAAGGAAAGAGGACCCAGTCCTTGTATCATCTATCCAATAGCTCAGAATATGAGCCCATTCTGGCTGACATCCTTCCCACCCCGAGAATTAACCACATAAGCTCAATCTTTGCACGAGTAGTCTTGCAATAATCTTTCAAAGTTTGATAGTCAATCATTTATAAATCACTACAAAATATATGAACTCGCTAATTTTCTCCAAATACTTGAAAGCCTAACTTCATGAATTCTACGGCTGCTCACCATTTGTAACAGGAATAATTTTGAATATTGAACAATGGATAAAATTTTGGAATGAAAGCTGGCCTTTCATGAAAAACCTGTACAATTATTTCTATTACATATCTAGAAGTTCATACTTCTCTCGTTCTAAAGATAAGGTAGAGCAACTACTCTTATCAGAAAAACCTTGTGGCTACAGCGATCCCTCTTTCAAGTCAATTGCTGGTTAACACAACTCTCTCATGACAGGCTCTCATGTCTAACAGTGCTTATAAAATTATAAACATACTGATTCTCACTTTGCACAAAACACTGAGCTTCACTTTGAACAGTTATTGTTCGAATTCGTGAAGATAAAATCAAATCACATATTCTATTTTGCATTCTGCAAACTTCATTCCCTGGAACCAACTGGATATGTACCAACAAGTTGACTTAAAGAATCAAGAGGAATCATCTTCTCAGGTTTTATTCATGCCTAGTTCCTTGAATTCTTCTCAAAAAGCCTTGTGGTAATAGTACGAATCTTCTTACACCTAGTGTGGACATTTATCGAATTGCATGGGTTTCTGTCGTAGGCCATTATTACAGGAATTAATACAAATGTCTATGCCTCTTGAACATTTGTTCCTCATCAATTCTCGGAATATGCTAACTTAGCCGCCTCTGCCTATGTATCATAACATTGCTTATTACATACTTTTTTTATACGACTATAGTTTATAAGAATATCGAGAGTTTATAAGAATATCAAGGCTCAAACTCTCTGAAATCTAAGAATAGTTTAAGAATAATGCAAAGCTGAAGCTTCACCGAGGTATAGTTTTCTTGGGACTTGAGCATTTTTTTGAAGACAAAACAACTGTGATTATTACCTATCCCTTCTGTGAGTCACTATGCTATGATAAAACTCAACAACTCTTCAAAGAGTGTCCGTTACACACTTTTTATATAGTCCATAAAAGTACTAATACTCAAAATAACTAAAATCTCAGAATAATATTAGACTACTCTTAGGGTCAAAATAAAAAATTTTTAGGAATATTGGGGCTCGGTGAAAAATTAGGTATTCTAATAAAAGTGTGTAAATGTGCAAAACTGATGTGTTCATCCGACGAGCAAACTAATGACGTTAGCTACTAAGAAGGAATCACCTGCAACGTAGCTGATCGCAGGAGCTCGAAGATGTAGGCTAAGCCTATTAGATCAAATCTCTACAAAGTGCAGTGATAACAGATGCTATCATGGGGATACAAGGCAATGTAAAATACACCAAAAGTTGACTATTGCACGGCAAGCATTCACGATCACAGTAACAAGGCTAAGTCATTTCGATGTTTTATGGAGCTAGTTACTTTATTTCCAGATAATCCGACTCCTACGAGCGATGATAAGCAGTATGCGGTACACAGCAGAAAAACGCACAATTGCCGTGTTTTAGCTTATAATCTGAGAAAGATGGCAGTCTCTCTAGAGAGACCAAAGCCCATACAGCATGACTTCTGACCAAAAGTAAAGCAACAACGGAGGAAAAGGACTTGCTGGATTACCTAATGAAAGAAGCAGATTTGTGTCTGCTCTCAGGAAAGTTTTGGAAGCACCAGAAAAGTGTCACTGCTGCTTAGAATGAAAACTCTATGCAAACGATCTAGCATTTGGTCTAACATTTCATCTGACTTTAGGTGTAAAAAATTAGCTGTCGTCTGCGAGGTGTGATAAAAAATCTGACACTTCACCTAACACTTAACCTAACAATTGCGCCTCTGCAGGGATCCACACCATAGACAAAGAGCTTGACTCGGAAAAAGGAACCTAGTGCGCGTGCGCACATTTAACAATACTAGGCATGTGTGCAAACAATCTAACATTTTGACCACGAAATTGAGAACAATGAAATATTGGACCAAATGTTTGATCTTGATCAAACATCGTATAACACCCCAACATACAGTGTCAGGTACCTTGACAAAGTTAGCAAACAATCTACTATTATACCTGATGCCATGGTAGATCAAATATTGGATCAAATGCTAGATCGGTTGCAGGGGGCTCAAAGGGTATGCTATGTAAAACTTGATGATATATTGAGACGCTTGCTGCTATGGTAGATATCTGCAATACTCTGTAGAGGCTAAAAGTCGCTCTATGGACACAGGGAACTTCATTGAGTAATCACTTAAGACACCATCAATGTAAACTGTATACCATGAATGTACGCTATGCGCTACGGAATCTGTCCAATGTACCCGCAGTTATTGGGTTGTGTACACTCATTTCACTGACAACTATTTCTTGATCAATCGCTATTCAACTAAAGGGGAATGCAAATTTTTTATGCAAAAAGATGATCACCTGTGAGAAATTCCAAACAAAGAGGGCAATTTCAGCTTTCAAAGCAACAAAGGGAGCGAGAGTGTATGTGGTATTATAATATGCAAATGAATAGGTGGTAACATAGCTTTAACTGACTGTGTAGATTCCGAAGGTGAAAACAAAACTGTGGACCCTGAGCCAGAATCATCTACATAAATGATTGCATGTAAATAGACAAATGTTTTGTCATATCAGATTTGTCACCAAATAGCAAGCATAACAACCTGACAATAAGAGCCGGTACATGGATTTTCATGATAATCTTAGTGCTATGAGAAAATCAAAGTAGCTAAAGAAACGTACTAAGTATTTGGCATTCCTTTCCAACAGTGTGTTATATCTGATTGTTGATGAAGATTAGTGTAAATGAAGTTACCACATGAATAGACCCTTGAGCCTAGAGCAGAATGATCTAAGCACTTTGCTGGCTTACTGACCTCCGAGCAATGATAATGGAGAAAGAAATACCCCAGGCAGAAAATTTCAGCAATTGGCTAGAAAAAATCAACTCTGGAGCGATAGCACTTCCCTAGTACTCCGCCGATTTATGTCATATCCAAAGGTCAAGTGGCTGAATGATATGAAAGCTTAATTGCCTTACGAAAGGTCGACGGTTCGCAGGTAAGCCTCAATGCATTGTCGCATGCTCTCTCACTGTTCATCAAGGCGCACCAGGGTATTTGCTGACGACACTGGGAAGTTAAGAGTGGTAACGGAGGGGATTGGTCATCATACCTGACCAAGTGGACCGTCCAGAATAAGTTTCTTCTCTAACAGGCATTCAAAACTTTGCGGATCATACATGGGAGTAGGTGTTTCCTCTTTCTGTCATCTGGTAAGCAAATCATAGGTAACACTATATAACTCTATGCTTCTAGAAGTTTGTACCAAAACTTTACCTCGATATGCTACTATATCCTCTTTGCCATGACATTTAGTAGCCAGAAAACTTATTGCAGCAACACCTTGATAACCAATGGAGCTCAACTTCAAGTTGGAATGTTTCCTCTTGCCGTGTTGGGCTGAAATTCTAACTAGTGGCATTATGGTATACACCCTGTTGAAGGGGAGGAGGCGCGACCAGTTATTTTTGAACAATACTAAACTGCCGACAAAGGGCCATGTGACAATACTGAAAGCACAAAGCCTAATTGATTATGCAGAATGAAAATGCTGTTGTTGCTAAAACCTGTCTTCCTGGTACTTGCTGTTCTTGATGAGTACAACAATATCCTTCTTTGTGCGATCTACATTCAACTTAACGACGGTTTTCTTTCAAGAGGACGATAAACAAAAATACGGGGCACACACAGAGCAAAAATTCTAGATTGTGGGGAATGAGCCATGTACTACTTCAACTTTAGCAAAAAGAACCATGATAAAGTTTTGAAATTTCCGATCAAAATTTATGATGGAAATTGGTCGCTTAAACACTTAGGCACAGAATACTTCCCAACAAGCTTAAATTTTTCCCCTTTCTCCTGACATATCTTATTATAGAGGTTGATCTCCCTAGCCATTCGACTACTGGTTCCCGATTCTTATTTGACACAAATTCACTACAACATTTTCAATGGAAATAAATGATAGTGTAAATTGACTCAGAGATTTTCAAGTTTTGCTACAAGAGTCTTGAGTTGAGTGGAAGAAGATTTCTTTGATTGCTGTTATTCCTTTGACAAAACATCCCATCATTACCACTCTATATAAATTGATATCTAGTTCTGGTAACGGTGGGTACAACAGCTGTAGGAAGAGGCTATGACCATTCAGCCAATAGGTTCATTTTCAATTTATATTGTTTTATGCTAAACTTGAGAAAATCAAATACCTCGTTGACCAGAATGCAGTGAGGTTGCGCTAGCAGATGGCTGGTAGAACAATCTGAAGCAAATAACTTCTACGTATCATGTTCTGAAGTCCTTGATCATTATGCACTGCAAATCCTACAGCATACACAATAATCCGGAAACAGTCGAGGACGAGGTAGCTGTGGTTATCTCACCATTCCCAATGCAGGTAGATCACATTCTTCAGCTACAGTTACCTTTTCTGTGATGGGCTTTCCCGCATGTTGATATCGTGGCAGATAATACCATAGCAGTTTCGAATGACAGTAGTCAACTTACAACGTTTCAAAATTATGCTGCTGCAACAAGACGCACGTGTGTCATCTCGTTTAATTTGATTTGAATGCATGATCAGGACTATACGGAGGCAGGCTCCATTAGACATTGCATGCACCTGCTGCAAGATTCCCAATGTTTCTAATATCAAATATGGCAATAGTTTCTTGAGAGTTAGGTCCCATTTACACGGCATCTTATCACTTTTCGATCCGCTATGAAAACCGCTCCCCACATAATTCCATTTACACTGTACCGGTAAGGCTTTTGATCCCTACTGGTACAATAGTGGTCCGCTTTCGTAGCATGTGCAGAAGTTGCATTGGTTAGCCGAACCAGTTTTGCATCGGATCACTTGAATGTGAATGAGTGAATGAGTGAGTGAGTGAGTGAGTGAGTGAATGAGTGAGTGAATGAGTGAGTGTGTGTATGTATGTGTGTGTGTGTGTGTGTGTGTGTGTGTGTGTGTGTGTGTGTGTGTGTGTGTGTGTGTGTGTGTGTGTGTGTGTGTGCATGTGTAAACTGGAAGCTGTTTCGATGTTCCGATACAGCTTTTGTAGCGCATCAAAAAGTGATCCAATAAAGTGTAAACGGGGTCTAACTCACAACTTACTACTTGACAATCTGCAGCTCAAGCAACACAGATCTGAACAATACAGTAGAAGTATCTAGTACATCTATTAAGGAGCATGTGCTTTAAGTTATTTAGATACGGTATACATTACATGCACCTGTATTGCAAAATAAAGGCTCATAATAAACCAATAAAGACATAGCATACGTGAAATAGTACATTCAATTACCTTGTCACTTGAAGCACGTCGCAGATAGTCAACTGATGTAAGAATATACCTAGTCGGATCTTTTCTAGTTACAGGAGTTGACAGGTGATAACAAGGTAGGAGGATCAGCTGCTCTTGACTGAACGAAAAAGAATTGCTAATGAGAACGTTAGAAATTATCAAACCTATGGATTAGAGTCGAATGGTTGTCAATGGTAACTGCCCTGCCGATAACAGCTATCACAATCAACTAATGAAGATTTTGCGTAAGGGAGTTATGTCGCACAAGTTAGTGTTCTGGTGTGGCTTAATTACCTTGGATGCATAACGACTATTCGCCGAAACTGAGGTTTCCGAATGTAGATTGTGGGCTAGAGAGGTGACATCATGAATCAGAGTATATGTTCCAATTTCTTACTCTGAGTTAGCATTAATCTCGTTCGATTACCACAGCAAAGAAACCCAATCAAATGGAGTCACAAGGTAGGAATAATTTCACAGGGTTTTCTACCTACAACGATCAAAGAAGGAATTTGTAAAATATCTTTCTGGATATTCTGTTTTATTACACAGGATTCCATTTGTCTTGCACATCACAAAACACTAAATATGCTTCTCAATATTTTAAAGCATTTGCACACCTTTTCCATAACCATAACACTATTCACACTAATCGGCTGTCGAGTTCATTGGTAAACTCAAAAAACCATGCAATATGACAAATGGCACGTGAGTCTCAAAGTACACCCACATGAGAACCTGGAACTTTGAAATGAGCTTGTTCATGTTCTTATACGACCAGGTAGTTCCAGAAATTACGGTGGAGATTCTTAACACTAATCATAACACTGTCTATCATAGATGTGTATGTAATATTCTACCAGCATCCACAAAATCGGTTGATTGGCAAAAAGGCTGAATTCATGTCTCAGTGGGTAGAGAATGAAATTATTTATATGAACCTCCTTAGAATATCTGGCTGAATAGGTCCTGAGTAATTGACATCAAAATAAGCAACTTCAGGCTATAGGTTCATACTAGCTAAAGGTTCCTGCGTGATAGGTTTTTACTGTATCAAGATAATTCTTGAGAATAGCGTCTTTTAAGAAAAATGCTGAACAAAAAGTTATCACACTCGGTGATATTTCGCTAAGCGACGTTGCACACTTATCATATATTCTCAAGAGATGTGAAGCCTTAAGTAGTAAGTATCAATTCACCTCAAAATCACAACAGATACGAGGAACAGATTGTGGCATTCCTTGTAAAGGAAGCACTTTTTGTACACAAGTTTGTTGAACCCAAACGAGAAAGAAACAAATGGCATCTGTTCCAAGGAAACACAACTGAAAGTGAAAAAGAAATATGGATAAGTAATGACTAGGATCAAGGAGTCTGGATCGGAATAAGTGAGTATTAGGCGAGAGAAAGGAAAGAGAGATCAAAGTAAGGTTTAAATCGCCAAATAACGAGAAGGTTCAAAGGTATAGTAAATGATGATTGACTTAACGTTTGGAAATGCTTGATTTTGTTTCTCGTTATTCTCTGCCGATGACTGAAATGGCTACAATGCAGAAGCAACCTCTACTCAACGTGCTTGTCAATCGCATCAGCTTTACTACCATAAGTTGTCTATACAGGATCCAACATAAGGAACAATATAATGAGAATATTTAGCATTGGAAAATCAAAATATTTAGCTTAATATAAGCCCATTCTAGGATCTTCAAGTCTGCTTGCAAACGGACATCTCAGTAGAGCTTGAAAAAGAAGTGGTCTTAGTTTCACAAAGCCTAAACTGCGGTCTTCATCTCTTAAGAGACTGCACGATATACATCTATGGAATGCCCTAATGACAGATGGATTGAAGGACACATGGTAAATGAAACAAAGAAAGAAGTTGCGCAGTTTAGACGTGTAAGGTCCATAAGGCCGCCAACTGTCGCTATCTGTTACTACATTTAAGGAATTTGTGATTGGCGCAACTGTCTTTCGATAAATATGTTACCAATTTGAGCCAAAAAACTACCAATAAACTCTATGCACTTGCTCGCATATCACCATATATGGCTAAAAACCCCTATGAAGGCATTTATAACAAGTCAATTTCAACACTGCGCTCTAATCTGAATGCTTCACAGCAGGCAGCTTAACAAAAACAACTAACGATATTCAGGAAAGGGTGTTAAGGGTTACTTATAAGGATACAGAATCCAGTTATAGCTAACTATTAGAGAAAGACTATCACTAAGCCATCACTGTTCACAATAAGAACTTGCAATTACTTACGATTGAAATGTACAAAGTTAAAAATGACCTGAGCCGTTCTTCCATGCAGGAGATTTTCTGTAATAACGTAAGTTACTACAATTTACGAAATAATAACCGAATTCCTGCAACCTAGGGTAAGATCGGTTAACTATGGCACAGAAAGCATAAGATTTAAAGGTCCACAACTCTGGCGAAGGCTGCCACAAAGAATACGTAACTCCGCTTCTCTTCGCCAGTTTATAGCAAACATAAAACGTTCGAAAGGGGAAAATTGTCCACGCAAACTACGCCGCTTGATTTTATTAGAAACTTGATTTTACTTTATATATCATAGAAAATTGTAATTATTTAATCGATCTTTTCTTGTTAACGTAATTATTTATCTGATTTGCATTTTAGTATAATGGCTGGATTTAATTATCTAATCTTCTTTAGCTATCATTGTATGTCCAATGTAACGATACTCCGCGTTCCTGAGTCACACGCCAAAGAACAACACAAGTTCTTTCTCTATACACTTCTTAATCATACAAACTTTGTCTTTTCAATACCTGTTGTGACATTCAAGCTTCCTCCATTTTTCCACTTCCTTCTCCAACTCTCTCTCTACCACTTCTGCCACTAGCCTAACCACGTGATACCAATTCTAATTCTTTCAACGTTCCTAACTTCCTCACACCAACATTAAAGAAATTGATAATAATGATAAAATTTGAAGTGCCATTGGCCATTCTGGGAAAAATTGTCGCTAAGTGTCACCAGAAATTAAGACTTCTTGTTTCCATAACGTTTCAGTGTCGCTGAGCTGTCTCTAGCTGTCTCTACCTGTCGCTGAGTTAAAACTTTTTCTAACTCAGCGACAGTTGGTGACCTTATGGAAACGAGGCCTATATATATATATATATATATATATATATATATATGTATTCCTGATTCATTACGAATGCACCACCTGAGGCTTGTGAAAGTAAAACAGAGTTTATCAATACTTCGCTGTAGGTCTAAAGTAGGGTGATATGTGTTATCGGAATTCATCCCGGTTAGAGATATACTGACTGATGTCGAAGGTGGAGAACGCAGCTTTGTCTGAAAATTTCAGACAAGTAGTTACGACGGCAAAAATTCTGTCTTTGTCGCCATATTTGTCTTAATTATTGACAGATCACTTAATTAAGAAGGCAAATGAGCAGTCAAGGATCCGGAAAGAGAGGGAGAGAGAGAGTTGAAAAATGACGTCATGTTATATTGATCTAGAACACCTTGCACAACGATATTCAAGTTATTCCCATGAAATTGGGTTCAATTTCTCAGTCGGTTCTAAAGCTGCAAAAATTACTGTAAATAATAATAATTTCTTTGCTTACAGTTAGCCGTTTTTCTAGCAATGGTGCTACTTTAAGTCAAGCAGAAATTAAATATGCGTTACTATAACAAGATTACACACTACAAAAATCTAAATTGCCTTCATACAACTTTGCAACATCTACAATAACAATTAGGGGTGGTTACAATCAAAATGATAGTTCCTAATAGTTCCTTGTTGTTGAGTTATTGAGTTTCCACGACTCTCTTATGGAAGATGGCAATGCATGCCATATGCTACACCCAAGAATACACGCACTTTCAATACCGTACCCTATAGTTGTTGGTTTTGGTGCAAGGTTATTCTTGCAGCTACGAATATGGTACGGTGTATATCTTTGATAACGAGAATTTGTTTCATGAAACTAGAAGTGTGATTGTTTTGTGTTTTACTGAATGAGAGTTGAAATAGAGCAGCGTGTAATGCCTGAAATACAACAGTACCTGTTGGCAAAAAGCAACTGAATTAGAAAAAGAACTCGAACAAACTAACCGTATAGATCAACCTCATAAATCTTGACCAACTGATGTGAACCAGCCAAAATGAGCCTTGGTCGAAATGAGATGCTGTCATATGCCGGCCGTATTTATCTACAACAGATAAAGGAACAAAAAGGATTGTTGAATATAGAATCATAGTTTTGGCTATTTGGTTTATTTCAACTGATAATTTTCAGAGTTGGCCTTGATGAAATGTGGGAAATTACATCTGAACAGTTAAAAACGTTCGATGTTTGACGTGCTGTTATATATAAGATATATTCTTACCACATTCGCACAAAGGTTATTTAACCGCATTACCAACAAGTCATTGATGTTTATCCAGATCGTTATCTTGTTAACGATTTTATTAGAAATCGGCATAGAGATCGATTCAGCTGGGAACTGATATTGATTGACTGATTGATTGATTCGTTGATCGATCGATCGATTGATTGATTGATTCAGTGGGTAAGTGAGTAATTGATTTACTTCAAATATTTAAGGAGGGTTGCCTTTCACGAGTTGCTATCGTTTGCTTGCATTTGCACTACAAAATGCCAAAGGTAGCACCATAGAAGCAATTCGCTTCTTCCGTCTCACGTGCGAAGTTTGAATGTTAATAGAGGGTGCGTAGGAGTAATTCATATTTCTCTAAAGACCCTCAAGATATAGTTATAAAATTAGCTGAAGCTGACTTATGCCATCAGCTATAGTTGATATATAAGGTTAACTTGAAGTTGACTCAGACGATCAGCTGAAGCTGACTTATGCCATCAACTACAGTTGATTTATATGGTCAACTTGAAGTTGATTCAAACGATCACCTGAAGTTGACTCATGCGATCAGCTATAGTTGATATATATGATCAACTTGAAGCTGATTCAAACGATCAACTGAAACTGACTTATGCCATTAGCTACAGTTGATTTATATGGTCAACTTGAAGTTGATTCAAACGATCAGCTGAAGTTGACTCATGCGATCAGCTACAGTTGATATATATGATCGAGTTGAAGTTAATTCAAGCGATCAGTCTAAGTTGATTCACGCGATGAGCGAAGATGATTTCTACGAACTAAGAATAATTCACAGGATTCAGCTAAACTTGATTAATACGATCTAGCTCTTGCATTTGGTTCAGGTATTCTTTGTATTTATATCTATTCATTTTCTAAAACGTTTTAGTGAGGAAATAGGCACTGACATTGATGGCACCTAGTGAAGGCGGAACCCAAAAGCTTCAGTCAGATACATTGAATATCTTTTAGAGCAATACTGAGCATTTGACCATCCCAAAACTTCAAAATTGCACGAAAAAGCGAAGACATTCTCTAGCTTGCTAAAAAGCACTTCTTTGTCTGACCCGCATCCGTGTACGAAACATCGATAACGACCGAACGGTTAACTGAAACATCTAACCAATTAAGCATGAATTTACGTGACAAGGAGAAGAAGACTAAGTCCGATTGGTTACATGGCTTTACAATGGGCACACGCTTGCTCTTAGTTTAATTGAAGAGAAAACAAACTCTTTCGGTCTAGGTAAAATCGGGTTCTGGGTCTTTATGTAGACAGATTCCGAAGCCCTTATATACGATGACCATCATGTGACCAATCGGTCTTAATCCGCAGTTCCATACTCCTTTGAGTGTCGGACAAAAGGACGTGTTTTAGTATGTTAAAGAGCGCCTCCGCTTTTTCATCAAACAGCAGTGACATTCTCTATTTCCAACATACTATTCGCCCATTCTAAAATGTCTAATACGAGAATTGAACAAACCCGGACCGGGCAACTTGAAAACAAAAGAAATGTTGAATCACTCAATACTTGTTCAGTAAAAAGTACGATCACGATCACACTGAACATAGGATAAAATGCAGAACAACACTTCTTCCCCTTTCCATGCACAATAGGATGATCAAGTAACCTGAACACTCTAAAGTGAGCAAATGTTTAGCGAAATATTCGTTGGAATTGTCGATGCATGTGGCCCCAGTGTATAATCCAATCGAGTTCATAAGCTCCTTTGTTGTGTAAGTGAGCACTCTTCCATGGCCAATGTTTACGTCTGCCATCATGAATTGCAATCGTTCGTGTCGTTCGTTGATTGGTGCTCAGCAAATATGATCTAGAATGTGGAAGAGATTCTTCAGACTGACTTCCCTTCACTACATTCTGGCACACGCACGACTTCTGCTATCGACATTGGATTTGAGCATGCGCATGTACGACAAAAGATCACGTGAATGCGATCGTGCAACAGCTCAGGACTTACTCGACTTTTCCGAGCGATTGCTAGCAATAGCCAATCAAACAAAGGCAGACTCAGGAAGTGACCAGTTGCGAAATGGCGTACCTGTGATCGCAAAAAGTCAATAGAAAAAAAGTCGCGCGTGCCCAGATTTCAGTGAATGGAAATCAGGCTTTACGGTTGAATATAGCTTCAGTGAACAGTCCACGCATCGCATCATTCTTTAAGTTTTCTGGGCGCTAATAGGCTTTTGAATGTTCAAAGAGCTTCGCTGGACTAGCATAGCCGTCAAATGTTTAAGAGTTTGATCAGATCTATTTTCTCCCAACCTAATTGACCAATCATCGTGCAGGATTCTGCCCACACTTTTGCTCCACAGCTAACTCTAGGCCCATCTTGCATGCTGATTGGTTAGTTAGTTTGGGAGAAAACAGAACTGATTAGAGGTCTCAAACATTTGGCGGCTGTGCTCGCTGGACTGTCCTTGAACACTTCCTCAGTTCGCAATTTCGCACCGCTGAATGCATTGTCCCATCAGTGTTAGGCCTTGTTCAATGAGTTGTCCAATGGTTTTAAACGCCGCGTGACTAGATTCGTCACCTGGGACTATCTTCATACAAGAATCATGAAAACTTGGATTGTTTCATCGTTCAACTTTTGCCTCACTTAAAACCAGAGAAGACCTACGAATGATTTGTCAACTTGAGCGGTACTTAAAACTCGAACAATGTTTTCTTAGGTGAAAAGAAATCAGAAGTACGCAGAACAATACTTCTAACAAAAACTCGATCATAAGGTTAGCAGATATGATTGGCTACCAACAGAGGACAGGCAATGTCAAATGAATGACGCGAGGATCAATATCTTGAGAATGACGCACGCCAGCTTAACTTCCGGTCGATCATCTTGAGTCTAGGAACAGCCTGCGTAGAAAACAATAATGGCTCACCATATTCAAACAAGGACTTTGACATCTTGAATCACAACTCCGCCCATGCAGCAATACTGGGCATGCTCGACATTAACTGCGCATGCGTATTTTAGAAAAAATCTTCTGCGCAACTCACTCAGCGCACTTCATAATGTCATTACCCAATCAAAATCATGTATGAAACAATACGCTCAGTGACAGGGGCCTAAATTGAAGAAACATTAGAACTGCTACATGCGATGCAGTGTAATGCTTGAATATTACAATTTTCAAGGAGTAATAGTCCTACTTAGTGATCTTGTAGGTCTGTCTTTAGTTAGAGATGCGACTGTGATTTGATGGTTGGATGTTTTCTCTACTGTCTTGCCAGAGAAGCACCTGGAAATTGGCGGGAAATTCAGAACCTGTTGTTATTGCCCAGCGGAGGCACGCCATGACTTGCATTGGAGGGTAGAGCCGAAATATAGCTGTATTGTGGCTAGAGAGGTGATTGTTCATTATTTTTACTTCGCGGTTTTGTATAGTAATGCGTACCCTCGCACGTATTGCGTCATGGCTTCCACAGTTACGGCTTTACAGTGGAGGTATATTTCTCAAAGGAACCGGAGTAACTTTATGAGGTCACGGTTTATTGAGAATAGCTGAGGGATGCATTACGTATTTGTTGCTGATAATGCATTAGGCAGTTTTCGCCTTGCCCTACCACGTGCACCTTAGCATAGATTTTTCACCTGGTTGGCTCTAGTTCACTTATTACGTAATCAGTACTTCCTGGTAAAAGCTGTGTAACAGCCATGTTGACATTATGCCCTATTCCATCCTTTGTAATGCGAGGGGGGATATATCTTCCCCGCGTCACTTTGACTGCTTCCATCCGTGTGCCCGCCATAGCTTAGACCTAATGATTATTGCTTGAGCTGTAGAATATTATATCACTTCCTTTTCAATTACTGTACCCCCAGCCTCAATGTGCGCCAGAATCTGGCGAAAAACGAATTCCTTTGGTAGAGATAAAAGAATACAAGCTGGATAATTATCATGTCACTTTTTGATCGTTACTATCGTTTGGTTGCGACAGACGGGGGCAATTTACACCTAAGGTTCGTTCATGACCCTGAGGAGGGCCATTGGGCAGTCAAGCACGAGAGCACAAACATTTTGCGCAACGGAACAGTGTGGGGCTCCCTAGTGAAAGTGGTGGTTGGGGCCCCATATACTAAAATATATCCAAGTCTCGTGGGGGACCCTTAGATTTAAGCGTGTAGGTGCACACCGTGCGTTACTCCACTAGCTCACAACCTCCTCAAAGCAAAATATGGCCTGTATCTTTCCAGTTACCTAAGTTTCGAATACTAAAATATAAGAGGGTAGATGAATATTTTCATCTTTACTTTTGTATCAAACGGAACTCATTTTTCAAGCAGTATGCATATCACTGTATCATCAGCTCATCGTGAGGCACTGAAGCAGCCTTTCTGTATGCATTAAGTTTTCATATATTGAATGTTTTATTTCAGGATTACACTATTTATGCTTTCTTGTATAGCTTTTTGTCTCCTTGCCAATCCACAATCATCCATTTCATCACCATGTAGTAGAAATAGTTATTTCCTGTTGTTCTATATTTTGATTCATAAAAAGGTGATAACAATATGGCAAATTCTTAATCCCAAGTTCTTTGAGGGTACTAGTCAAAGTCTTGTGTTCCAGACTGGAAACTTTGATGCACTGCCACAATATCTTGCCCGTGCATTATCCTATGTGGTTATATATAATAGATACATATCCTTGTGCACGCAATAAACAAATGTTCTGGTCTGACCTGTGTTTTTGTTCTTCCTGTATGATTGACTCCTGGTACTTCTTGATTACTAAAACAGCTCAGTAACTGTCATGTTGGGTATTTTTATAAGAGGAAGCTGCTTCGGATTGTTGTCTGGGATGTTCTATGGTAGTGTTGAAAAGTACCCAAGTAATTATTGACAGTTTCTCTTTACTCACCATGGGTGGTGGAGCTGAGAGGCTGCTGTAGCCCCTCCGCTTCTTTAAGCAAATGTACTTTAGTATGTGTTTTACTCCCTGTATATTCCTATAATTTTAATCTGTGCACTCAAGCCCCCCCCCCCCCACTAGAAGTGTTGCTCCTCTGCCTCTGCTCACTTATTTTTCCCTATGGCTCAACAGTGCTGTGCTATCAGGGACACTGAGAGTGGCTCCAAGGAGCAGACTGCTCTGGGCACACCAATTCAAATTTCAAAATGACATCATCTGTGACTTTCATTTTCTCATTTGCCCTGGGCCCCACAACAGCACTTGGCAGACAGAAGATCCATATTTACAGTATTATAGCCAGAACTACTTTTCATTATCAAACAACCTTGAATGTATGTAATGCATATAAGTACATGCAGGAGCACAACTATGGGACCAGTTCTGGTGGTCTAGCCATTTGCTGTTTTCCTCAAAAAGGTAAAAGTGGCCTTTTCCTTGGAGAATTTTGAAACTGTTTATTGTATTTTTGTTGAGTAGACCTGTTTATAACAGGGTTGCCACAGAACCCGGACATCCTGGAAAAATGCCCACTTTTTAAGAAAGTCATTGACAACCTGGAAAAGTCAGGGTAAAATATTGAAAAAGCATATAAGTCAGGGAAAGTCAGGGAATTACTTTTGGGTTAGAGTTTGTCATTATCACACTCTTATTGTGTCTTTTATTGCTTACCATTGCCCTGAAATTGTTGGATAGTTAATGTCCTTGCAGTACAATGAGTGTGGCCACAAAAATCATGGCTGTTAATGTATGTACCCCACTAAAGTCCTCCCAGTCTGTGGTGGCTGACATGTCCATGTTATAGAAAAGTCAGGGAAAAGTTGGGATTTTGCTTTTCATTTACTGTGGCAAGCATGTATAGTCTCCGTTACACATGAAAGTTACAAAAGCTTGAAGTTTCCTGTACGATTCATTTGTTTTTAAATCTGAAATATACTTTTCTAACATACTTTTTGGAAAGTGTTTAGTGTGCTCTTTTTTGTTACTTAGGCCTCTGCCCTAAAAATCTTTAGTTGCACACATGTACGTCTCTATGTACATAAATGTACACCCAAATTTTGCTGGTGTGGAATACAGTAGATGATCAGGATCATGAATAGATACCATTATCATTTTTATAAGCGTCATTTTGACCACCATTGCTATTGCCATCATCATTGTTACAATATCGGATGCTCCATTGTCAAATATAAACTGGGCTTGATATTTTGCCACACTTGCTCTACATACCTGCAGCTTGCTACTTTCTCAAGCCACTCCTAATTGCTCTTTCTACATCACCCATTATGCACTTGCAATTATCACTTTCTAATGCACTTGCGATGATCACTGCTGTGCATTTACTGGCCTAAGAGTCAATAAGAGCTTTTCTATCTGTGATATTGTTTTCCTTTTTTCACTGCATATATTTGCTACTCAGCAGTGTCAGACATAGCACTTTTGCTGTGATACATTACATGATGAATAAATGTAAGAGTTATGTTTCATCTCAGTGTTATTATTAAACTGCAGTGTCATTTCTATCTTTTTAGACCAGGATTATATTCAAAGGCTTGTTAATATTCATAAGATAAACCAAATAGATCTGTTCATTTCAAAAATACATTGACTGGTTTCAGAGATGTTTATGGTGATACTACAGGACCTCACATTTCTTTTAGTTTGTTATTTACAACTGAGAAAAATAGTTGAACAGATATTCTTGAACAGATGTTCTTGATTATTTTATTGAAAGGGTGCAAAGATACTCATTGTTGATTTGAAGAGATAGTTCCAGAGCAATCCAAAGTTGACCCTACTAATCCTCTGATGATCAACTTGACTGATCACTTAGCAAATGCCATTATGGAAGATAATTGAAGCTCTAGATATGAGCAGGGAATGCTTATCTGCAGTCCATTGCAAGGATGATAAAGAGTAAAACCTGAAATGAGAAACAGGGATAAGGCATTGAAGAAAAAGGATCCTACATTTGTTATAACATTATTTTATCCTGGTATTTCTGGTGCATATCCATGTTTTGACATACTAAGAGGGGTTCATGTTTTTGCATGCAGGCATTTAGTAGTTCTGTTGTGTAGAGTTTATTTAATAAGATATGATACTAATATGGTTACTATTCCTTCTTTGACAATGAAATTTGTTATAGAATTTGGCCTCTTTGAGACTTTTTGATGTCAGTTCTTTCATTCTAGGAAGGTCTCTCATACTGTATATCTCTTTACCCAATACAAAATGATTGTACAATTTGTTTGTAATAAACCTATCCCTATGGTTTCTTCTGTAGTTAATCTTAAAATCAGCCTTTTGCTTTGAAATAACTTTACTTTGTAATAGGATAGTTTTAAAAAGACTGTGCAGGAGTCTGGCTCATAATTTTAGAGCCAAATTATGCTCCACTTTTGGATCTTAGCTTTTATTCTTCTGTTTACAGTGCCATTGTGATATTGCACCAGCATATGTTTTTCAATTTCTTGTTTGCAAATTAGCTATCTGCTAGTTTAATTATGGCCTTCTGTTATAACAAGTAAAGACATTCTGGATGTTAAATTAATATCTCTTGCCTTTAGACCTCCAAAACATGCCAAGTGGTTATTTAGAAGCAGACATCTTTTTATGATGGAGTTACCTGAAGAGAAAAAAAATGTAGAGGAAAGAGATTTAGAGACATTCCATGGCCTTTCCATTTCCAAAGGTGGCTGCACTGAAAAGGTAGATTGTGTTGTTTGAACTGATATTAATTGATCAAAATATTCTATGCATGTTTAGGAATATAGATGAAGTTGAGGCCATAAATGATAGTATTTAGAACAATGAGAACATAATAACAGGTAGCACCAGGTCTGTAAGTACTTTTGATGTTTTGAAACCTATACTTATCACTAATCAAACATCTTCTTGACCCATTTTCTTTAGCTCATTGCTGTATTGATTTGAAAGTCAAAGGAGTTGATGCACAATTCTACCAATCAAGTTCCTAAATGCTATAGAACTGATACACCATAATTGATCTTAGCAGAAAAATCATTTCTTATTCACTACAAGCTTTTCTTGATAAGGATTCCAGAGCCCATTTCATTTTCTACTGTTGAACAACAGTAATTATCTACCCATAAAAACATTTCAAGTCTAACTGGTCTCAAGGTACAGCCACACCAGCAATTTTGCTGCCTATCTTGGTAACCTGTGTAAAATACTAAATGTATACATGCATGTACAAGGTTTTTCTGTAGTTATGCAGTTTAAAGATCAGCAGTACAACTCACTTAAAACTCCACAATCAATACATGCCTTTCAGCACTAACAGAGCAGAAAGATTAGTATAAAAAGACCTTTAGCAAAGACTGTGTTTAATGTTTTTGTTGGCATTTCTAATTGTTTATATTATTTAAGACAACAGGCAGCCATGGATTAGTCACTACTTGAGATAAATCCTTACCACTTTGATATCAAATAAATAAATGTTTTTCAACTTTTGCTGTTAAATGTTGTTCTATATGTTTTTTCAAATGAAGGTGCCAGTATGCACATCTGAAATAGCCAGAGACAGAAACTGTAACATTGGTGTAAAAGATGCACAGAACTGTTTGATGCCTACAATTATGCAGACAGGTGATGAAAATACAGGCTCATTCTTGAGACAAAATGAATCTGAAGAAGCTTCTCTTCATTCTCTAAAAAGACAGTCTTGTACCACTGGCACAGGAAATGGTTTTGTAAGATCACCCAATACTATTGGTAAAGAAATAACATTACAGATGGAAGGCAGTCGGTCTGGACAGGTCTGTCTAGATAGACAAAAAGAAGAAGCTTTTGAAGTTACCTTACCTGCTGTCACCGCTGATGTTTTGGAGTCTGATAATTGTAATGATATGAAGGATATCTCATCCAATGTTACTACTATTGATGATCATGCTATGTGTGACAAGGATGTAGTGTCAACAGATAGTAATCCTCAAATGGAAGAATTATCAAAGGTAGTTGTATCTTCTGGTTCATCAAAATATGCAAAGGAAAGTCTGGTGGTGAAGGAAGGCTATAAAAAATCATTTGCAGATGCTTTAGTTGACAAAATGAGGAAAGTGGAAAAAACTGTATTGTTGGAGCAAGTGACTAGCAATGAGGGAGAAGGAAACAATGCTGAATCAAATGGGACAAGGCATAACTCAGTTTTGTGTGAAGGGAAGGAGCCTTTAAATGGAAAGGAAAAAAATGCTAAATGCCAAAGTGCATTAAAGGGTGCTAATGCATCAGAAGTGGTGTCGGAAAAGTGCCAATCTGTCATCACTGGAATAAACACTGAAGAAAATGGCTGTTTCACAGAAACTACAAAGGAAATATGTGGTGAGGATTTATTGGGTGAAGATATAGTTAGGCCAGAAAATAACAAAATGAAGGAATTATCAACACAGAATAACGCAGATCTGAGACTAGAAGGGAATAAAGTGCCAGAAGTGCACTCTGAACCTATCAGCTGTGATTTAGGTATAAACAAAGAGATAAAATATAATATGGAAGATGCTGAGGGGGCTGCGAATGACAAGAGTAGTTGCAGAGTGGAAGGCAAATCTGACTCTAGAGTAGTGATGACAGAACTGGTAAAGGATGTGAGTGATTCAAATCCTGGGGAGACTGGATCCAATTATGTCACTAATGTTCAAGTGGATAAGAATGGTGGAGGAAAAAATGACAGGGGGGATGATTTTGCTAAAGAAAAATATGATAATATTTTTGATAGGATCAGGATTGAAAGTGAAATTGTTAGGGAACAAGAGGCAATGGAAATAGCAGCTTCATTGTTTTTTGAGCATACTGAGGAAGAAGAGGAGGATGATGATAATCCACAGAGTAATTGTGGTATGAAGGCACAAGATAGTGATGAAAGGAACAAAGAGAGTGCAAAATGGGTGGATGAAGATCAGTGCAATAACAGTGTTGATAGCGGTTCAGATATGGATATCAATAGTTGCAAGGAATCTGACAACAAGATTGCTTCAAGTGCATTGTCATCAAAGCTGACAGCAGCACAACGATTGATAGAAAAATTTAAATTGAATATCGGAAAGAATGTTTCTGAAGCAAGCAGTGATACAAAAAAACAGAAAAGGGGGAGGAAAATGCCAGCAAATCGAGGATATGATGAAAACACGGATGGGAAATCTCAAAATTCTGGCATAGAGATACTTTTAGAAAGCAAGCGTGCAAAGTTAACAACTGATGGTATTGAAAAAGGCAGTCATGAAACTACCCAAAAAAAGAAAACAGCAGGAAAAGGGGCTAAGACTTTGGCTCCAAAGGCTCTTTTGAGACTGCCACCACAACTTATGGATATTGGAAACAGCGCAAAAGCTGGTAGAAAGAATAAAAATATTGGATCAGCTGGAAGAAATAGAGAAACAGTTCTGTCTAAGGAGAAGATTTCAATTTCAAAGAGGGGAGTGGCTGGAGAAGTTCCTTCAAGCAGTGTGACAAAATCATCACACTCCTTCACAGCAATCAGACAGCCTCTAGACAAAACAGTTTCAGTGGATACACAGAGTGCTAAAGGAAGACTCAGGTTGGACAATCCCATTGTTGGTGTGAAGGGTATTGGAACAGAGATAAAGGAGAACAAGACATCTCGTAAAAAACATCAAGAGCCACTTCAAAGCAGTGATGATGCTTCAAAAAAAGTTACAACTTTTAAAGTATGTGTTAAAATAATGTGCGCAGAGAAAGCATCATACGTTAAACAAACAGATCGAGGACCAGTAAATGTTATAGACAAAAGTGTCCAGATCATAACTGTCAAAAAACGTGTTTCCCCTGAAAATCGCATGGAAAAATGTGCAGCACCTTCGCTAAATGACAAATCTGCAACAGCGGTAAATCATGGTCCTGCAGAGCAAGGGACAAATAGAGATAATGGTGGATCAAAAATAACAGAAAATAGGATACCACAAGTGAAACAGCTTGTGAGAATGCGAGAGACAGCTAAAGACAAGAAACAAAGCATCCGACAACAAGGAGAAACTGGTACTAAAAATGAGAGCACTGGGGTTGAAATAATTGATGCCCCAGGTAAATCCAAAGATACGTCTCCATCAAATGATGCTTTACATAAAATTGCAAGTAACATGGAAAAAGGTGACATAGCGAAAGTGACTGATACTCATGTTGTCTCGAGAGTTACAGCTGAAAAGACAAGTACTGGCACTTCCACTACAATTGACTTAACCACAGCTGGAAGTGGCGGTGTGTCAAGTGGAAACAAACAAGGTATTATTGATTTGACAATTCAAAGTCCTGAATTTCAAACCCTAAGTAGTCATCATACTTCAACAGCAACTGATGCTACTAAAGTGTCTCAAATTAATGGTGGACTGCCGCAAGTGATCTCTGCCCAAGGTAGTACAGATGGAAGTGTTGTAACCACGTTGTCATCATTATCATCATCATCAGATGTTATACAAGTACCTCTGGCTAGCTCTACAACTTCAAGGACTACTAAATCAAATATATTTCCTAAGATAGTCGGGTTTTGCTCCTTAGCACAACTACAGAGTACTGAAAGAATTAAAATTTCCAGGAGCAAAGAAGTGGAGCTTCATGTTCAAAAAGAGAACAACCAAACAACTGGTATTGGTCCAATATCTACAGCTGAGGGATTGAAAATCGCTGAAACTCTCTCACATGCACCTTCGCATACTGAAAATTCAAATGAATTCAGGTTAACAAAGAATTGCTCTGCATATAAGAAAAGTGATACTACAGCCAATTCGTTAGGCACAAGTTGTAGTTTAGGCTCCCATAACATACAAAGCAGTGTCATTGTTTCGGGTGCTGAACAAATATGGCCAACAGCACCTATGGCAGCCAGTGGACAAATGCCCTGTACAACAGGTCATGACACTTTGCCAGCTATTGTGTCATCAAGCATTGTGAGCAAAAGCAACCAGAAAAATATCCCATCTTCACTGGGTAGTGAAAGAAACATATGCTTGCAACAGGACAGTACTATGCCCACCCCACAACCAAGTAGTGTATCATCAAGAAACGATGTCTATGTGTCAAGTCAACAGCCGATTCGTGTGCCAACGCAACAGGAGATTCCTGTGTCATGGCAGCAGGGGATTCCTGTGTCAATGCTGCAGGGCATTCCTGTACCAGTGCAACCGGAGGCTCCTGTATCAAACCAACAGGGTATTCATGTTTCAATTCAGCAGGCAACCTCTGTATCACTTCAGCAAGCAGCACCCATATCAATGGAGCAGGGAATTAAAACCATAATGCAACAGGGAACTCACCCCTCAGTGCAACAGTGGAATCCTGTTTCAATGCAACAGGACAGCAGCTTGTGTCAAGAGCCTTACCAGATGCTGCAAGAGAGCACTGTGACGAAGCAGCAAGGTAATCCGATGCCAAGGCTACAGTTACCTACCCTGTCACTGCCAACACCAGACTTAGCCCCAATTCACCAATCAGTTGAAAGTTCAAGCTATCAAAGGATCATTTTAGTTCAGGACCATGAAGGGAAGTATGCATTGGTGCCAATTGTTGTACACATGAACAGAAATATGCCAAATACAGCCCAGAGCATTCAAGAGGATCCTATTTCTCAGTCATCAGGAAGTCAGTTGCCACCACAATTGAATGTTCTTCCGGGGCTACCTTCTTCTTTACCTTCCAATCATCCCTCTATCCCACTGGCCCCCAAGAGCGTGATGCCTGCTTTGGAATCAACTCAGAGTAAACTAAGGGCATCAGCTGCAAATTCAGGGGTGCCACTTCTTGCTCCCATCAATATGCCAAAGCTAACAAGAGCACATTCCCCTGCTTTCATAGACAATGTCCTGAAGATAAAAACTTTAAATGGCATGCCAGTGTCCACACATCCCACCTCATGTGGTAATTTAGACCAGAATACGCAGTTTGGAAATTTACAGGGATTTAACTTAACTAACAGCTCTGCAATCAATAAATGTATTCTGGCCATGAATGAAAAGATTGGGAAAGTGGGAGGAGTAAATTGTTTGGCTTCTAGCTTGAATAGTAACACTGTAAACACTAAATCAACAACAACGGGCGGTATTGCTAGCAATACTTTACTTAGGCAGATTGCTCCAAAGGTTGCTGATGTGAACTCAAGTGAGAAAACTCCAGGACACCATGCAAGCACACCGAAAGAAAAGTTATCAGGTACAACGGCAAAAACTTCAGGAAGGTCAGCAGTACCGTCTACTCAAAAGCAACCATCACCAGGTTCCTATCAGAAAGCTACTACAGCTACTACAGGAAATAGTACACTTAAGTCAAATAATGGCGGTTTGTCTACAGCTAAGAATGTTTTGTCAAAGGAAGTGTATGATACATCGCCGTTTTGGCTTAAACAAGCATCTAAGGTTAGACTTCTGGATCAATCAAGGTGCAAACTTGAATCGTCTGTGTTCGGCAATTTATCAAAACGTTTGACTGATTATCGGCGTCATATAACAGGGCAAGAGAACGATAGGTGTCATACGGGAAGCAATCTCCGCTTTGTGAAACAGATCATGAAGAAGTATTCCAGCTCAAACAAAAGAGAATTTAAAATGAAGTTTGGGGTCTTTGAAAACCAGTTTGTGGTGGTTAATGAAAATCGACCGAAGCATTCTTTCTTGCCTGATTTCCATGACCTGCAGTTCATTCAAAATGTTGGTCTTGAATGCGTAATTGAAGCATTACACGATTTTGAGAAGGCATTGGAGGACTTTCTACATAGTCGTGAAAGAGATCAGTGGAAATTTGGGGATCTTGAAGAGGTGACTCAGAGCAGAAAAATGAGAATATCTATGAAGAGGAAGTTAGAGGAGGCGACTAAAGGAGATAGTACACTGCAAGATGGAAAAAAACTCAAATTGATGGAGTCTGAGGAAGAAAAGATTGCGCCAAAAGACGAAAGCGTGTCACTAGGTAACGACTCGGAAATGAGTAGTTCTGGAGATATTGGTAAAGGGAAAGAAAAAACTATAGTAATTGATGATCAAGTAGAAAAGGAAGTTCAAGAAAGTAGTGATCATTTAGAGGTTGTGATGAAGGTAGAGAGTGGAGAGGCAGCTGAAGAGAACGATAACAAAATGCCGCCAGCAAACGCTAATGTAGAAACTAAATGTATCAATTCTGAAAGCCAGTTAGAGACGAGAGGCTCTGTCAAACTGCAGCTACATGATATGAAGAAAAGTGACCATGAATTAATTGTAAATAGAGAATTGCTTTTGAAAAAGACCAGGACACGTTTCAATACTAAACGTCCTGTGTTGGAAAAAAAGAAAGGAGTTGGTCACGGTACCAAAAAAACGAGAAGTATAAATGGATTTAAAGTTAGAGAATTATTTGTAGGCGTTGAAGATATCCTTTTATAGTATCTGTACATACCGTCGTATAGTAACTAGTTAACCAGTACAACGTCAGAGTTTTGTTGATTTAGCTGCCAGAGTGGATAGCAAATGCCGCTTCGTGCTTTAATACAGTAGAGATATTGCTTTCTTATGTTTGGTAAAGATTTGCTTGTCTGTTATATAACTATGATTCACTGGGCAATGATATTTAGTATTATAGATCCGAATAATTGTAGTATGTGCTCTCCTGGAAAGATCGTTTGAAAAAATTACTGATTGTACATAAACCACCTTGAGATGCATTCAGACACGATGTTGAATATCGAAATGAATCCCATTTGGAAAGCATTTTAACCATCCTGTTATATGAATTTTATTAGGTCAAGGCTAGGGCGCAGAAATACACACATCCTCACATATTGCCAGATAATTCAGAAAGACAAAAAACGCTAAAGGCTTTACATAGCCTCAGGTCCGCCTAAAGCGTATAAGGGGCCTGGAACAAATATGAAACAATGGAGCCCTCTGATGACGTCATTATGATATTCTGAAGTCACCGAAGAGCCATTTAATAACTTTTGGGGACCTCTTTCAGGTTTGGTGCCCGTGCAATCTGCCCTTCCTGCCGCTTCCTCTTGGTGGGGTTACTTTGCATCTTAAACGCGGTATTGCTATGCACGAAAGCACAGGCATTATCTTATAATGCGATCGCTCTGCTCTTCAACACAATAATCCCTGCCTGAACATGCATTTCATTTGCTGGCAGTTCTTCTACTTGTGGCCGTAAATAATTTTCGAATAACAACTGAACCCAAAGATTTCCCCTCAATATTTCACATTATTCCCGAGTAGCTGAGGCATATCGTTGTGACAGTCATCAAGAGTGCTTCTTGTGTGGATGAGGGTAGAGGTCAAATGTTTGAGGACTCTGAAAAGGTCTACTTTTTCCCAACCTAATTGGCCAATCATCATGCAAAATGGGCCTAGTCTTGGCATGTGTGGTCAGAATCCTGCATGATGATTGGTTACTTAGGTTGGGAGAAAATAGACCTGACAAAGCTCTCAAACATTTGGCGGCTATGCTGTATGGATGCACTTTGTGCTTCGTTTCATTTGGTAGAATGGCACTTAGCAACGAAACATTCCCAATGCGGAAGAATTTTTGCCTTTCAGAAGGGTGTTGTTCACTTCTTGGCAGTTTATTCATCCAATTTTCGGGATTGAGATACTGACCCTCCTGTATCACCCGTCTTTTGTGCTTAGATCGTGTGGAGCTTTAACCAGGTACATGCCAACTGTTAACATACAGCCTTTGGTCATTTCAAAACAAGGCTCATGTGTTTTAAGCTGTCAGGCAACATTACTCCACAACTATTTAACACCAAGTTGAAGGTTTAATTGTTGGGGGCTATCTCAGGATGGCCAGTTGAGATTCCCTGACTGAGCTGCTAAACTTCCCTGCCATTTTCAGTGTTCTTTGGTATTTTTGTGTTTAGTCCAATACAATAGTAAGGAGAGTTTCGACTTTGAAAGAGTACAAATTACAAATTCCCTGATGTTTTCTAAACTGTTGTTAAATTCCCTGATTTTCCCCATATTTCCATGACAAATTAAATTCCCAGGCAATTCCCTGTTTTTCCTCATCACTGGTCACCCTGTAACTCCCATATTAAATTGATAGGTTTTCTGCCATGAATCCACATCCAAACACACCCCATTCTTTTGATAGTTATTTATTGTTTTTTGTTTCATTTTCGTTCAGTTTTCTGTTATTAGCTTTACATCCCTAGTTTGAAATTGCCTAATACATCATTGTTTCTTCATGATGAGCTGATGATTTCCATGCTTCCAGTTTACCAACATAGATACATTTTTAACAAAATGAGTGAGACTAATGTTACGACTGTTACTGTTGAGTATTAATATGTAAAATAATTAAAGATAGATTTTGTACACTATTTTGGATTGAATACTCTCTTTGAAATATTGTCCCAAGAAGTGACTTATGTTTTATTTTGAATCTCAATGCCACCTCAGAGAAGGCATTCTGATCTCTGACTGAACTCAGATTGGAACACAAAGTAGCATCACTGACATAGGCTGAAGTTAGAGCAACTCCTACATGGCCCAAATCTTTGAGGCCCCAAAGAGGCCACTCAGACGTTTTCAAGGGATTGTGTTTATATTTATTGATATGGAATAACATTGAATAAGCTGATATCCACACAGCTGTGCACAGTTTACAGGCTACCTATTGCTTCTTTCTTATTTACAAAAGTCTATAGTTGAGAAATATTGAGTTTGAAAAGGCTCCCAAACAAAATAGTCCTATGGGCTCCAGACTGTTCTATTCAGCCACTGGGAACACCTCATTTTTGCCTTTCACTGAAAAAAGCTTATAAGTGGAAGGTATACCTGTGTTAGGATGGTTGCTCAGGGCTTTCAATGGGGGGCATGCGACAGTGCAGGCACGCACCCAAGAGTTCCTTTGGTAGTGATGAATCACGTGCCCAGTGATATCTATTTCAATTCAACGTTTAGTTGAAAGCTCGTTATGTTGTGTCGAGAAAGCTTGTTATGTTGTGCCACCAAATCATTTTTAATCGCGCTCCCACTCTTCTGACATGCATTACTGATCACGTGTCCAGAAGTTCTAAACGTGAAAGCCCCGCTGTGCATCAAAAAATAAATGGGGATTGGAAACATGTCAAACCCTAAAGCAGAAAGTACACTTCAAGTAATAAGTAACAAAAATAGAACCAAAAACTACAATCTGATTAAATAAATATAGAAAAGAAGGAGAGCCAACCCCAAACAACTTGTATTTCATGCTAGGGATATTGTTTCACAGAACACTTCACAGCTACATACTACATCTGAGGCTACACCTGAAAAGAGGCAAGATGTTGGAAGCCCTCTACAACAAGAAGTTTGTTGTATCAAAATATACTAAAGAAACAATTTGCTTGCAAGTTCATACAGTTCTCAATGGGGGTACCAGATTATGACTTATTGTCATATATATCAAATTAAATAGATAAAGTAATCCAAATGTGCAGCATTTGAGGCATACCTCACCAGAAATGCATAAATTCTATACAATAGCAAATAAGATAGAAAGCTATTTAAATTTGGGAGATAGTAGATAACCAAAGAGCAAACATAAAAGGAGTATGTAATCAACCATTTTGCTAGGTACACAAATATGCATTCAGTATATGTATCAGGGTCATTGAATACACTATAGATTAAGAGTATTAAAACTCTTTTGGTAACTGATGGAGAAAGAATGGCCTATACCAACTGTACACTAAAATGTGCACAACAATGTGGTAACTGTTCAGTTACCAGCTTACAGATTTCAAAATCTGTTGTGACAATACCAGCTTGATTGAGCACAACTCTGGCTCTTTGCTAACAAAACTACATATATACTTTGATTCATTATTGGCTACTTTATCGTGTCCCATTACGATGTGTATAATCGCCATTCTGATGTTCATATCTTAGAAATGACAATGAATAGTGTTCATTTCTATATTACCATATTAACTTCAGCTCAAGTACAAATATTATCCACATACCACACTGTTACCAACCAAATGATTCATTACACCAATACAAATCATGATCTTGTTCTCACTTCATCATAACTTTTTAAAGATACCACTGAGCCTCCTTCCTTTTCCCTCAAATTGCTTGGATCTGATGGTATCTCCTTTGGACAAAGGTAAATGTAAAGAAAATACTTAATGTAGAGCTCAGTATACAAGTTCAGTAACAATATGATGACAACTGCTTTAAAAGGTACAGAAAGAAGTAAAATTAACAGAATAAAGGTGATTTCTAGACTAGCTACTGGGATATTTTCTCAACTTTAGATTTAGTAATTTATCATGGTCATAACTCTGACAATCATATTTAGAATGATACCAGCCTTCATCAGAGCCAATGTCTACATTAAAATATACAATGTGTAATGGTGTGTGTGCGTGTGTGTGTGTGTGTGTGTGTGTGTGTGTGTGTGTGTGTGTGTGTATGTGTGTGTGTGTTTAAATTTTTTCAAACATTTATTCATAATATGATGAACAGTGTATAATGGTGAAAATGTTGTATATACTTATGCAGGCCTTTCCATGAGACGTGCATGAGCACGCAGGCATGAACCCAGCTCAGTTCACATGATTGATTTGTCGCTCACACCAACTTTATGAAAAATATACATCCAAGGGTTAAGGAAAGCTCTCACAAGTGACTGTCTAGCGAGCGCAAACGATCTCACATGAGTGCTTGGCAGCACATGTCTAATTTACTCAGTGAAAGGCCTGCTTATGGTGACTATATTGTCATTTTTTATTGTAATTAGAATCACCCCTGAATTTTTATGATGACAACGCAATTGACTTAGACTTCTACTTAATCTATCAATCAATCAGTTTATGAACCATGCCACATCACATTCAAGCAAGTATGGCAATCTCCAAACTCATAACATGATAACTAGGATGACAGCAAATTTCCCACAGTACAAACTACCTTACATCAACTTACAAAGTTTGGTTTTACATCAACTTATAAGGTATGACATAACATCAACTTAAAAAAGTTTGGCTTTACATCAACTTATAATGTCTGACTTGTCATCAACTTATAAGGTTTGGCTTTACATCAACATAGAAGGTTTGGCTTTACATCAACTAATAAGGTTTGGCTCTACATCAACTTATAAGGTTTGAATTTAAATCAACTTACAAGGTTTGGCTTGTAATAATAATGGACTGTGGATGCTCCTGCCAACATTGCTGCAAAGCTACTTCCAACAAATGTTATATATCTGCTCCAAGATGTACCCCCTGGCATTTCTTGTGGTATCCAGCAACAAATAACAAGTACCCCTTTTCAAATGCTCTATTCTTTGTCCTCTTTTGAAGCTCTTCTCTCTGCTTCAAGCCGAATAGCTGTATCATCTACAAAGAAGATACACTGGAAAAATTATGATAGGTAATAAAGTTCCATAAGGCTCAAAAAGGGCTATGTTGGCCTAAAGGTTATGCAAT
This sequence comes from Mastigias papua, assembly GCA_964019165.1. Classification (NCBI taxonomy): domain Eukaryota; kingdom Metazoa; phylum Cnidaria; class Scyphozoa; order Rhizostomeae; family Mastigiidae; genus Mastigias; species Mastigias papua. The sequence goes on along the minus strand of OZ025286.1, from coordinate 2,992,306 downwards.
AATAATGGCTAATTCTGTAAAAAAGTGGACCGTTCTACAGTAACAGGTTCGCTCAAATATAGGAAAATAGACTTACAGAATGTTTCCTTGCCAATTCTTACTTTAATCATAAAAAGCTCTATTCCAGCGCCAAGTAGAAAGAAAACTGGCAAATACTTGTATGGACCTAATTCTCGCATCAGCTTCCAGCCAGACATACCTCTCCCGCGAATTTAGTTTAAACTGCAAGCCTCGTTTGCAGTTCTAAGTTTTTCTTGAAGGGAATGAGAGGACGTCACAAAACACCAGAAGTCATAATGCTTCAAAGGATATAAACGTAAAGGCCGCACTTCGGGACCCCTGGGCCCACTGGTGTTATGGGCCCCTCTTACGTACGCATAGTAAAGGTGCTGCGAGAGAAAATATTTGCAAACAGAAGTAAAGAGGCATATAAAAAAGTCGACTTGGTATGTATCTTATATATAAAAACTGTATTTTCACAACGATTTTCCAAAACCCACTAGAAACACTGGGCCCCCATCCGTTTGTGGGTCCCTGGATACGTACCCGGTATGCCCTGTGGTTAGTGCGGCCCTGTGGTAAGATACATAATTTCAGGAAAAACTAGAAGCGATAGGGTGGCAGGTACATGGGGAATATCCAACTATTATTGAGGTATGAAGTAATGTCAGAATTAGCATTCAGTCGTATTTGCTGGTGAGCTCTTTCAAAAGGTAGATCACACGTCTTTTTATTAGATAGGTTTTCAGCCCAGTGCCCAGTACTGACACTTTCTTAATTTTTCTATGATTTCAGTACTGAGACCTTACGACTTTCTTAACAAAAATATTTTTAGTTTGTGCACCACTGCAGTGTTAAAGAGATAACTGGCTTGCGTGGAAATTGGAATTTCAAGTGTCTAGCAAGTTGCCAACTTTCTCATAAACCCACTTTCGTATAAAAAGTCGTGTCTAACAATCGGCTGCGATTCTTCGCCTCAAGTCAAATTTCTATTGTTTCACTTTTATGGACAGAAACATGCCTCTATCTTAAAATTGCTGGTAGTCCTCCTTAGTTTCCTGGCTGTGCTTATGAATGAAAAGTTTGAGAATAGTACATTGAGCCGGAAATATCAATCTTAGAATAACAAAAGACCATTCATCTTCCGGCCTAGCCTTTAGGCGAAGTCATGTTTTTGTGGTAGCAGCAAAAATTTACGCCTGAAACCAAGATGGGAGCTCTTACAGGAACCAATCTTTCGCTGTTCGCATTTCTCATATTCGCCATCCATGTTACTGCCACACAGGATAGAGGGAAGTGAGTTCTTTTTCCATATTTTTATTATGTCACTGTGATTATATTCTTTGTCTTTAAAGTTATTTTTCTCAACTGAATTAGTTAGTCGGAAGGTTTATACAGCATTTAGACCTCTTTATTGAATATATAGCAACAGGTAGGATGGAATCGTGAGGTAAGTTCATTTTGTATCGCTATGCTGAGATTCTCCATTGTATTGGCATAAATACTGTATGTCACGGGGAGAGACATTCACACTGTTATCACTGCTATTAGCACAAAAAATTATGCAAACACGGTCGTGCAATGATATCTCTATTGTGTTGACGGTCATTGTGGAGAAGGACTGTATCAATTTTGTCTTTAGTTAGGATGCTATCTACCCGGCCGTATTTTTCACCTTCTCTCGGAAATTCTGCCGGTCTCGCCTCGTGTCAAGTTGTGAAGTGATTAGGCCTCCAGTTTTCAAACGAAGTAAATATCTCATTTGATATTGTTTTAATTTGTAGGGATTATTCTCTGATCAGAGCTTACCCAGATACAAGGCCGCAAGTGGACATTCTTAAAAAACTTCGCTTTGAACAGACATTTGATGTAGGTGATGACAACGAGTTTATTTACTGACCTTTGAGACTTTTTATCTTGAGTTTGCTCGACTCGGTGACAAATTGTTATATTTTATTCCAATTTTTTTCTATATTTCAAATAGTCCATAGCAAGGCAGTGTCTATAGTGGCATTTTCATCTTGTCATCCAACAAAACAAGCCTTGAATCGTTTCTACTCATGTAATTGAGATGCTGTGATGCTATTAAAAAGAATGCTTTCCTTTATAGATAAACTCACTGGATAACCGCCATTCGGTGAATCCCCCCCCCCCCCCCCCCAATTGTAATGTATCACTACCACGATTATTGTAGGCTATGCTACGGAGAGTGGGAAGAGGGCGCTCTCTCATCCTGTCGTTTGATTGAACCTGGTGTCATTACCACACTTGCTGCGGGTAGGGGTGATTGCCCTCAATATGCTTCTAGAAAAGTAACCTTTTTAAGTTCGTGGTAACTAAACATTTTACTCTAAGCTGCGCACCTGGGCTCCCGTGCTCTGGTACCACCTACCGCCAATATACGGAGAGGTGTCAGTCGCTCCTGAGAGTGTTCGACAACTGACTGCTTCTGCAAAGAGTGGGGAGGTGTGACACCCCCACAGCCGCTATTTCGGTATGCCCCTGTGTAGAAAATATGGCGTCGATTGGTACTGAAAACTGTGACAGAAGATATGGAGGACTGTTGGCTAACCTCAACAACGAAATTAAGGGATTTTCGTGGCAGTGACCAACACGACTTTTGCACATCATCAAAGACGCAAGGAGTTTTAAAAGACTCATATACCCCTAACAAATTTTCGCAAGAAACGGAAGATTCATATGTTTTGCCGAAAGAAAACGAGATAAAACGGGAGATTAGAATCTAAAAATGGGAGGAAAACGGGAGGTATATAAAAGCTGATTAAGCTCACTCTTAATACACGAAAATATATGATACATTTTGTCTTCTTCGCACTTTGTTGAGTTTTATTAAACATAAATTTAAGCACTTATAATCTCATAAACATGAAAGAATTTTAAAGAAACTACCAATCAAAGCCGTACGCACAAATCCATACAGTGTTAGATTGATCAAGATTTTGCTCAATAGCTGCTTTCTTGCACTTCATAGGTTGTTCTCTTGACAGCTTCTGTTTCTGGCACTCCGTAAGCACTTGTCTAGCTTTCTCTGCTTCAACCATATTGTTTTCTAAGCAACTGCCATCTATCAGAGCCTAATTGTCCAGGTTTCTCTCAAAAAAGTTTTAATGCTAAATTTAAACTTCGTCAACGATTATTATCATTTCTAGTGCGTAGTGTTTTTAACAATAAGTAGGTTTTCCTGTAAAACCATGCGCAAACGTCAAAAAGTTGTCGCTCAAAATATGTAAAGTTGCCTTTTATCAAAAGCACTAAGAATCGCCAGATTTTTTATAAAAGACGAGAGAATGGGAGATCCACCCCCAAAAGATGGGAGATGTGGAATATATGAGGACTCTATCTTTATGCAACAGTATGCGAGAATTTGTATATGCAAAGATGTTACACTCTCCCACTTGAATAACCTGCATTGTTAGGAAGCTTACAATAGATCACAAGGAGACTATAATCGTCAAATCATGACGGAGCCATGTCTTTAATTGAATGGTACATCTATCTCTATATGGTTGTTGGATGATTTGTTGATGTTTTAATCCCGACCTTGATCATAACCCATAGAATTCTTAAGGAATTTCCACTGGTGCGGAAATGTCTCAAAAGGGCCACAAAGATGGGGAAACCTTTGTGCCAACGCCCTTTAGAGGCATTCAGTAGAAAGGTGGCAGCACTCATTTCGCTTTCACAGTGCTATAGCCACAGTATCGCTTTAACAGATGATACAGCAACCCTAAAGAGCACTGCTCCCTCTTTGAGAAGTTTTCCAGCGGGCCCAAACAACTGGGAAAATTCTTTGATTTTTTCGTTCACTGCCGGAGAAAGCAATGAACTTACTGGGGACTTTTCCCCGGTAGTAAGTGTGTTAGAAAATTCCCTGTCATAACCTTATCACAAACCTGCTCATAGACCTGAGGCACGTTACAAAACATGCATTGTTATCAACCTGCGCAGAAGTTATTACATGTATCACCAGTAGTATTTTTATGTAACGTTTTGTATCACTTATTCATTAGGTTAAGTTTTGGAGAGCTCCAGACTGGCCTGGCCGTCATGTTGATATTTGGGTGCCAAAGGGCGTAGTGAAGACATTCACGGATGCACTGACAAAGAAGAGAATTTCTTACAATATAAAGGTTGATAACTGGAATATCACTGCAGATGATGTAACTATGGATGATGTCGATAAATTTGATGCCGATTATAGAGAAGTTGAGAGTGTAAGCAAGGATTTTTCTTCTAGTTGAATTCAGGCACGCCTGCCCGCACCGAGGGCAGGGGGGGCAAGGTTCCTATTGAGGGCACATTATAGACATTTTTGCACTAAAATAATTAAGTCCTTGGAAAGGGCAGGAGGGGCAGCAGCCCCCTGGCCCCCAGCGTAGGCGTCCCTGGTTGAAGTAGAAGTAGCGGAGCACCGAATAATTTCTTGTGCCTTTTGCCTTCCCCATTTTCAATGTTCAGAGATCTTTTGAAGACGATAATACCACAGACAGCCACAAATGACAACTAGGATACGTTTCTCACGAGAAATTGCTGGATATTGTATGCAATAAATGTTTCATTGAGCTTTGCACAATACTGTACATATAGGTATAGCTGTTCCCTCGCTCCTCCACCCGTGCTAGTGCTTTGCAACACCACATCTCTGCATCTAAAAAAGTACATGTGAGCACCTTGATTCTGCCCAGTGCCACGGTAGGGGCAGTAAATAGTTGCTGAACTGATGGCACAACATGACCTAAGCCCAGCAGTGCTGCGCCCTCTTCCATGACCTGTTTCATGATTTTTTAAAGCCTAAAAGTATCGAAGTTATCTCGATTCCTTCAATAAATTTTCAGGGAAGATAATGATGCAACTATTTTTTACATTTTCTGCATCCTCGCTTGAACCAAAGTAATATTAGTGTGGTCTCACGCACCATTATTTCGTCACACTACGTATAGAATAATAGTTCTTTTCTATAACTATCAAAATATATCGTTTCGGTCAAAAAACTCTTGTTTGAAACACGAAGAGAATGTTCGCATTTGTCTGCACATTCAGTCTATTCAAAGCTGTGATAGTGAAATGAAAATACGATGAGTTTTGAGTAACGTATTTCTCTCCGTCGCGAAATTTAGTTTTACATTAGATTATTCGATGTATCATTTATGAAAATATCATCTATTTCTTTCACGACAGGGTATTATTGGATGTTAGTCTTGATTTTTCAGATATACTCGGAGCTAAAGCGTTTAGCTAGAGCTTATGACGATCGCATAAAGCTTATTGAAATTGGGAAGTCCTACGAAAATAGAGTCATCTATGGCATTCAGGTACGCTGGTTTGATTTCGTAGACTTAAAGGCAAGGACAGATCATAGCCACATAGCTTTACTGGTCATGGTGTTTATTGACCCTATTAGTTCGCTTCCCGTACTTGATTACCATACCTTTGATAAACAAACAAACGTACTTACAACTCCACTTTATTTACCTCACGACTTTGCAGTCTATACTGTTTTGTCTACAGCGCCACACAATCTCGCTGGCCACACAATCTCGCTGGCCACACAATCTCACTGGCCACACAATCTCGCTGGCCACACATGCATTTGCCGGCCATATATTCATATTCTGGCCACCCATTCCTTTGCTTGCCGCACATTCGAATGGTGCCCCCCCCCCCCCACATTCATCTGCTGGCCACATATTCCCTAGCTAGCCACATATTCATTTTCTGGCCATAGATAAATTGTTTGGCCACATTAGCTTTTGCGTATTATCTGGCAGAATTTTGGCATTACCTCTTAATAAGTTGTACAACACTCAAAAAACCAAAAGCATTCATCTTTTACCATGCAGATGTTGAAACCTTCGAGGACCAAGAAGCCACTTATATTCTTTCAATGTGGGATACACGGCCGGGAATGGTTATCAATAGCATCTTGTATGTACGTTATTAGAATGGTAAGCTCAAGGAGTGCACACATTGTACGTTAATACTATGAAGATTCATTCAAAAATCTGTGGCAGAGTTTAATATATTTCTGAATTATTCAAATATAGTATCGGTGAGTTTGTCAAGGAGTACATATCAAACAGATGAAAGCGGTTCAAGTGATAACCTTCATGTTGTAGAATGTTCCATGCTGCAAAGAGCCAAGTTCTAGACTTTTGAAGTTCAAGGTTTCGTTGTTTTGTGATTGTTTGCACTTTAAGCAAATAGTTCCCTAGTGAACACATCGCTCAGAGCGTGAAACCACCCTACCTTACACAACAATATATATATATATATATATATATATATATATATATATATATATATATATATATATATATATATATATATATATATATATATATATATATATATATATATATATATATATATATATATATATATATATATATATATATATATATATATATATATATATATAGCTAATATATGTGATATTTGTTGTCATAGATGATTTTCAACGACGAATATGAGAATGATATCCAAATAATTACAAATCATTTCGAGGTTGTTTTCATTCCTCTTTATAACCCAGATGGGTATGCATTCACCAGATCCAAGGTAGGTGCAGTGTTTGTACATTTATTTAAATAGCTATGCCTTTCAACCTTGGCATTGACAAGATAGACCTTCAGAGTTGCAGCTCAGGGAGTCAAACCCTTTCATATCTTGACTGTCGAATTTTTGAGGCTTCTTTAGAAGTGTTGTCGACTGTAGGCGCTTGTAGTCGCGGCTGGTAGAGTCTGACCTTAACGTGTCTATTCTAACAGGGCGTGCTTTTTCCCAGCTGTAAAGCATTACCATTTAAACCATTATCAAAGTTTCATAAGATTATGACTGGCAAGTTCATCCATTATTGTGTTGGCCTCAATTAGCTTGTTAGCTATTTACTTGGCCAACTTTAAATTAATTGGCAGTAAAGAAATGAAGTCCTATGATTAGTAACTTGCTCGTTGGTTATAGCTGATGAAGCGTCAGTTAGCAGAATTTTCTTTCTGCCTTAAAGACAAGCATATTTAAGGAGAAAACACTCGCAGATGCTCTTTTTCACAGGGTGGGCGATTTTGGAGGAAATCTAGATCAAAAACACACAACAAAAATTGTCCTGGTGTCGATTTAAACAGAAATTATAACTTCAGATGGGGAGGTATGTAGAATTTATACTCATCACCAGTTTCTTTATCAGTCTACTTTCATGCTACTGTTTGGTACTGTTTAACTGAAGTCTTTGATATATATGTAGTTTGATTAACTGTGTGATTGAATGTGCAGCTGGTCCCTCCCTTTCTACTACTTTGAACATATACTTGTGAAATGATGATTACACTTCTTGTTAGGCCCAGATGACTTTTTGTCTTGCTATGCTAAACAGTGTAGTAGTTGTTCTTTTCTAGTAGTTCATAGTTTGTCGCCAATCGACGAAACTAAACTTTTATCTTGTATTATTTGCATTCAATGTTTGTTTCCAACTTCATCATTGCTATCACTATTTGACAAATAGCGCATATTTTTCATGAAGACACTATACTTTCCGTATCTATGTTAAGCCTTGAACCGAACGATAATCATTGTTGCTGTTATTCTTTCTTCAATGATATTTAGATTTGTTAATTTAGAATATAAATGAAAAGTGAATCCAAATCAAATTTCCATATGCCCAGTAATTTATCATGATACATTAAGGGAAGCTGGATTTATATAACTTGCGGAACAAGACACATTTAGTTGTTGGCAGGAGGAATCATGGCAAGGCAAACTATTGGTTACGTGATATATTTTTGCGTCTTATAACTATAAACTTTTGGAGAAGATTCAAAGGTTCAGAGCGAACCTGATACTCAAGCACATAACTTTCATTATCATTTCACTTAGTCTTTCATATGGACAATATCTTTTCAGCAAAATGCTGAATTATGAAAAAAACTGAAGACATATAATCCAAAGAAAAAAAGCTGCACTTCCAAGAGTGTGTTTTTGTCGTTCTACACTAAGAACTCCTCCAATCTTACTTGATAAAGGATCTCACTGAAGCAGAATCTCGTAGTTGGTCCGGTATCTATTTCTGATTGTTACTGAAGTCGATGAAAGAGACTGAATCACAGTTGCAGTCATTACTATTGTCATTGAATGGTAGAAATTGGCTGTGAGAGCAGCATCTTCAGAGAGCTCTGCGTATAGCAGTGAATTGAAAACATATTAAATATATTGTCTCATTCTGAAAACTTTATGACTCGATGTCACAAACGCCATGTCTTCTGTTTAAGTTGACTTATCAACAGGGCCCAACTGCAGCACTTCTAGAATCTTAATGAAGTTGTAAATGTTTCAGAGCTTGTTTGCCCTATCGGAGTGTTATTCTTGTATCAATGCTTTTTTCTGCTTGTTTCTAACTCTACAAATCGTTGTTATAATTTTACGGATGATTACCTATCCTTTTGAGATAATGGCACGTACAAGTTCAAAAAGATCAGAGGAGAAGGCATGAAAGCAATTATATTGTCTGCAAAATTGATCCATGAAAAATGTGCTAAGTGTGTAAAACAAATGCATAAATAGGCAATACACTAGTGGATACTTTTGTCACTGTTATTTCTTGACGTGACGACAATTTGTGGGGCTGTCTTTATAGTTCATCATAGTTCATCATGGCTTGGTTCAGCACCCTCCTCATCGGGACTAAACAGGCCGTAGACGTCACTGACAAACGGTGGAAACGATTCAGATGTTGATTGTGCCAACACACTAAGTCCATTCAACAATCTCATATCGATCTCTCCTAACGCAAACTCTAATACTTCCGCATTTTCCACAATGCGATCTACACTCTTTGACCTTGGTATGATAGCTGTATTTAACTGTAAGGCCCACCTGTGGAGAATTTGGGCCGGCGTCCTATTGTACCGTTTGCTTATAGCAATAACATGTGGGTCATCCATGGGACGCAAGACCATTGGCCAAGCATTGATTACGGAATAAGCAACAAAAGCCATGCCTCTCTCTTCAGCTATGTGAAGCATACTCTTCTTATCAAGCATTTGAGCTCCTGGATTATAGATGCTGAACTTGTTTTGAATATAGCTTGGTTTTATCTCCTGCTTCCTTGCAAGCCTTTTTATGTCCTCTTCATATTCAAAGTTGCTTATCCCAAGGGCTCTTATTTTGCCTTCCTCTTGAAGCCTTGCCATCTGCTTCCAAGCAGCTCGATTCTTTTTGTCATCTGAAGGTCCATGGAGCATATAAACATCTGTGTAGTTTGTTTGTAGAGCTTTTAGCTGTTTTGCATATGCCTTCAACAGTTTTTTCCCCGTGTAGTCTTCGGGATTGGATAACTTTGTGACAAGAAATACATCCTCTCTTGATTTTATTATACCATCATTTATTGCAATTTCGATTCCCTTTCCTACAGCCTTCTCATTTTCATATGATTGTGCAGTGTCAATGTGCCTATAGCCTACTTTCAGAGCTTCAACAACTGCCTTTGTGCATTCTTCCCCCTCCAGCTCCCATGTACCAAAACCAATCCTAGGTATCTTTATTCCATTTTGCATTTCAATTGTTAGCTCAGCTAGACCCTTCTTTATATCATCTTTGCCATAAAGTGGCAAATCATGGGACTGAGACCTCCATGTTAAACCAATATCATCACTAGGGATCTCCAAAGCAACTTTTGAATTCTTTAAAAGTTTGATGAAATTCTTGTCTGCAAATAACTTTAGATGTGATTTTATGATCTTCACCATTCCTTTTCTCCACTTTTTACCTTTACAAGGAAAACAACATAGTAAGGAGAAAAGAGGTTCCCATCTCAAATACAATGTTTACCCTTCTCTAGGATGCTTGCATTATATGCATACATGTTCCCAAAAATCTTTAAGGTTCTATAATTTTCACAAAAGCAGCAACATGACCATGCTAAATTTTAGAGCAAAGTTAAAGACTATCAAATGGAAAATGCTAGAATAAATAAGCATAGCAGATTTTCAACTACATTTTCATGTTAAGTCATCTTGAATATAACTATTCTATTAGTATATATATTAAGCCAGTGCTGTATTATGTTTCATTTGTTTTTACTTTGTGGTACTTAATTGTGGAGGTAGGCCAAAGAATAAGCAGGGGCAGTGAATATTTTTCTACATTATCATTTAATGGGGGGTGTCAGAATAAAATGACCCTGCAGGAACATCTTAAAAATTTACTTCAACTGAGGATAGGTGCTAGAAGAGTCTTGTCTTGATAAGCTTTGATCTTCTAGTTATGAATACTTGCATATGAAAGAGTATAAAATCAAACATTTCTGACAAGAATGAGCTCAAAATTTTTAATACATATACAATATGTAAGAAATATAATTTTTCAATGGACTTTTTAATCTGACTATGATTTTATTGTAACATTTATCAATCATTAATTATATGCAGTGTTTTCTTCTTCTCATATTCTAAGGATTTTATGATTGTACATGGGGACGTAGTAATGGAATGAAATACGAAGGAATACCTAGCCGCTTGTCATACTCACTATGCTAGAAAAGAACACTGCTTAAACCTCTCACAAGAAATGATAGCAAACTTGTGGAAAACAACATCATTTCTGTCCTCATTGATATTTAGAGTTTGGGTATGTTCACCTATACGACTAGGAGAAATCTAATGTCCCAACGTCGCAAACCTCAGGTATTTATTATAACAGATGTGGATAGAATAGTGAAATAGACACTGGTGTCATGGAAGGCATTAAATAACGAAAGACTTAGGATGTCGTGTATGCCATATTATTAAGCTGCAAACCCCATTAGAATTTTTTGATTTTGGGCATCACCAGCACCACGCCCACCCTCAGAACAAGAAAGAAACACCATGCAGTTCCAGTTTCCTGAAAATGTCTGAGTTATGAAGCTGGCAAGCCTGAAAGTACTGTTTGCAAAAGGCTGTGCATACTAGTTACAAGAGGCTGCAAGTACCGGTCATTTGCATACAAATCGAAAGAGAAACAGCAGAAATGGGTATAAACAAACCTGCATCTAAACCTTCAACTTTTTCTAAATTGATAAGAAGTTTGTCAATATTCTCTGCGAATTTCTGAGCTGCTGCTGCATCTTTATCATCCAAGTGCTTAACAGCAATACGGGCATTATTCAGTGCGTATTTTATCGTTTGTGGCAATCCGAATGTTGTCTCTTCGTCGCATTTAAGGTCTTTGCAGTCTGTTATTGCCTTTAGTCCAGCAGCCCATATGGCTGTTTCACCAAAGGGTATCAAGACGTTTGCTGGAGTGTCTGCAAACGTATTTGTCGAGGCACTAAGCAAAACGACAACGAATAACAGTAACATAGCCATACCGGACTCGCATTTAATGCTCAGGAGTAAAGTGTATTGACTAGTTAACGGATCATCAATTAAATTCTTCTACACACAACGTAGCTCTGTCACACTGGTTCTAAATGCTCACGTGGGCAATTTAATTTTTCCTGTTTGTCTCATTCTCAACTTTCTTCCGCCTCTGTTTGAAGACGATTCAGATTCACTAATGATTCACTTCAATCCAACTAAAACAACAAGTAAATCATGGCGTCGAGAGATTTGGGGAAGGAAGTGCTGTTGATTCATGCGCAACTATTTAATCACCATGCCGCTCTGAGTGGCGAAGCAAAGTACTTCATCAAGGAATTTGAATCACGGAGGAATAACAGGGAGTCAACTAAGCTCAACGAAATAGCTTCGAATGCCGGAACAATCGATCATAACTTAGTTGAGTGTGCAGATCTCTCGTCACGTATTAGGCCTTTGCAAGAAAAAGTTTTGAAGGCCACGTTTGCAGCGAATGATATACTGAACAAAGATAAAAATGACGACGAAGTGAGACAGAGAAATAAGATGGAGCGAGATGCCGACTGGGAAGTATTCCTGAAAGAGATAGAAACGGCTAAGCAGGATGTTGAACGCAGACATAGGGAAAGGGTTAACGAATTGAAGTCAGAAAAAAGACAGAAGGGATCCCCTGGGACATCTCCATGAATTAACTGCAAATTGTAGTAAATTATTTGTATTGTTGTAAAGCATTATTTAGGAAGATATTGATTTATTTCCATGAGCTTTTCGTATTGGTTTGGTAGTTTTAACTTAGCATTTAATAAGATAGCAGATGAGAGGAGCTACCGACTCGGAAACAGGGACGTAGGAACTGGGGGGCCAGAGGGGTCATGACCCCCTCCACTTTTAGTGAACTATGCAAAAGTACCCCGTTGAAGCCCAAAATGGGCGTGGTAATGTGCCCCTTTTAGGACTTGGCACCCCCCCCAACTTTTTAGATGCTTCCTACTTCCATGCTCGGAAAGTAGCACTCAGGAACTCAGTGAGCTAGGAAAATCAATGCTGGGTTTTTGAAACCTAAAACTCTCGATATGCGCACACGGATTTTGAATTCCATTTTTCGTGCAAGCCAACAATCATGTTTCACTAATTTGCATGGATTCCATAAACTAATTCATACTGAACAATCTTTCTAAGAAATTCGTATGATATAGTCTTCCTGCGTAATTCCTAGAAAAGCTAAGAAATTTTCAGTACTATGCCAAACACAGTGTTTATGTAAACAAAAACTTGTATGGAGATGCCCATTTCTTTATCTGAAATGGTTTGAAGTAATAATAATATAAGACACTCTCTGTCAACACTCTATCTCAACAATCCAAGAATCCTTTCGGAACGATTCGCCACGAGTCATTATTCATCTTGTGCATAACATGACTGATTTGGAGTCTGTTTTCCATAATGTCCAGAGTACTTCACAGGCTCAATACTTTTATCCATCCTGCAGTAGTGGAGTCGCCCTTTGGCATCCCTCTCTATCCACTTCTTCAGTATTTTACCTGCATAAGTTGCATAAGGAAAGGCATGAACATGAATATTTGCCTGTCTTCCATAACAATTTAACTGATGACACTCATTTCTTCCATTCATTGAAGATGTAGGGCCACGAAAATAAAGAGAACCTTTTCACACAAAGTGAACTTCTAATACTACTAATAAGCTATTTACCAGTCTTTTGTTCTAACCAAAAAAAAACAGAGTGCAGCTGGGTTTTAGTTCGCCTTTCTCCTGTGATCTTATTTTCATTGGTATCTGAGCTGCGTAGAGACTACAGCACGGAAGCAGTAGACTATAGCTGTAGGGAAAATTGGCAATTCACTGAAGCAAACTACTTCAATAAGTGGACCACCTAGTCATGGATTCATTATGATTCATACTCTGCACTGCGATAATTATTTTCCATTTCAGGTGCTGGTGCGTCGCCAGATATCTGTGATGAAACATACAACGGACTAGGCCCATTTTCTGAGAAGGAATCAAGAGTAGTTGCAAAATATCTATATAAAAGGAGAAATGATATCAAGGTTTTCGTCGACGTTCATACATTCGGGCAGCTTCTATCCCATCCATGGGGTTTTTCAAGAGAGCCGTCATTTCATCAGCACAAGCATGTATGATGTTCTTTCTCTGGCTGTTTCGAAACAGCGAATTTTCATTACTTTCATTTATATCAGGTTTAATTTCTTTCGTTCTATGATATGTGTTCAAGGACATTGCGAGGACCCTTTGGTTGGGAGGTGTAGGCTTCAAGTGGTCGAAAAGTACCTAATTTTAGCAATGCAAAGACCTAATTTTACTTGAATCTTCCCAAGCTCGAAAAGATGGAGGTTGTGACACCCCCTACACCCCTCGTTCGCTACGTACCTTGTTGCAATTTATATCAAAGTCAACTCTCAGATCTCCAAATCGATTAGCCCAGAGCGACATCAGTAGCTGCAGTAGGCACTAAAATAGACAATATTTCTAAAATCTGACCCAGTTCAAGTAGAAGGATGACATTTGCCAATTTCTGCGTGAGCGTTGCCAAAGAGAAAATAACGCTAAGAGAAAGTGGATCCAGGAGATATCTCTCATCCATCAACCATATCTGCAATTTTCAAATATAAACGAAACTATTCTACGCATTAATTTCTTGTTCTAGAGGGATGTAATACGACGTATTGCAAACAGAATTCGTTGGGGCAGTGGAGTGGTTTACAATTACGGCCAAACATCGGGAATTCTATGTAAGTATACTTCTCATTTTCACTCACAGTGTGGGTTTGTTACCACAAATGCCTCTTCTGGCCTTACGGCAGTATTCTATTATTTTCATGGGATTCTATTGGTTCTTTCCTACGTTAGATGAGACGTCAGGTGATTCGACAGACTGGGCATACGGATTCCTAGGGGTAGTACACAGCTACGGGATAGAACTACGGCCAAGGTTGGTCAATCGGAGGTCATTGGCAGGTTTCAACCAGACATCTGCTCATATCACACCATCTGGCCGTGACCTGTTCATAGCTCTTAGTGAGTTGGCAAAATATGCTTACAGTGAGGGACACGCGACGGGGTTTTGAAAAACTGTTGGCAAAAAGGACAAACCTATGTATTATGAATTATTTAGAATTGGCGTTTGTAATATACCCATCTAAACATGTTCTAATAAAACAAAAAAAGACATTTTTTTTACTTTTTTAATCTGAACCTGCTTTCAAGTTCAACAATGATGGAGCACAAAGTACCTTCTTCGACTTAGAGCAAACGCACCAATGAATTAAATACTATTTAATAAGAAGGTGCCAATCTCTTAATAGTAATTAAGGAAAATATCTACTAGAATCAAGACTTGAAAAGTAGACATGCAAACTTGAAATGACGTCCAGTAAACGAAAAATTCTCAGTATTTCATTTTAAGTCAAATAGTATGAGCTATAGATCTTACGATGAAGTAATTTTTTTCCAAAAGACAAACATTTCTGGCTAGATGTACAGGATGTGGTAAGAGAATTTCGCAACTCAGCGTATACAAAGCTGTACGAACACAATTCTATATTCTACAACGAATTTCCTATTCAACATATGCCCCACATTCCAAAACCCTCCTGGCCGCGAATATTTAAGTTAGAAAAGCAAAAGGACCTAAATTGTTGACAGGGAACCGTATAGTGTAAGAATACGATGTGATGGATTCCAAATTAACTCAAGAACCTTGCTGTAACATTAAATAAGTTTCACCACGGATTCTTGTCCTCTAATTTTATTCATATTTTGAAAATGTCTAAAATTAATTATTTTTTGTTAATATAACAATGGTGCTTAAATCGAGAGCCCTTTGTGATGTAGGATCTCGAAAAATTAACTACATTTCACCACTACGTAACTATCAACGGGAACAGTCCAAGTTAATAGCGTGCATATTGCTGTGGTGACATCGATGATCACAATAACAACCATGAAAGAAAAAGTAAATTTGAAGGTTGTCAAGGATTGACCAGCTTTTCATGATGATAACAATCTGCAAGAAAACATCAGATGACTGAATGAATATTCAATGTGAAATAATTTTTGCTGCAAAGTGAAGAGAGATAATGATACGATTTTTTTGAAAAAGCAGAAATGTGAGAAAATATAGAAACTTAACTCGTCTACTATCATTTCCAGCCCTAAAAATTCATTTCTCCCATTTTCTTGATCTTTCTACATTTTTTGTATATCTGAGCCTTTCTTCGCAGCTGTCGTTTAAACCCTTTCATATTTTCTCTCCCCCCCCCTTAGTTTTTTTCCTATGTTGCCGTCTTCAGTCCTGCTATGAAACTGTTTTCCGTGATTTGTGTCTTTCTACCACTTCTGCTTGCTTGATCTCTCCTTTATCTCATTCCCTGTGTCTCCCTCCCCTTCTCCTCTTTCTTTCTTTCCCTTCCTTTCAGTTTATTACCCGTACACATTTCCCACTAGCATTACGCATCACAACAAATGTAGAATAACTTACAAAATATAGCACTGGACAAACAGTTTACAATTCGTCTGCCGAAGAATTACTTCGAACTCTTTCCGTCAAATTGATAGTTTCGAACTCTGAAAAATCATCACGATTCTAAAATGAAAAGATACACATATTTGATTTGTCTACAAAGAAAATGCGACAATGATCACTAAAACCAATTTTAATGCAGGTCTAATCAATCAGGGAAATCAAAAGACATTCAAATCGTTACTCACAGGGCTGTAAAAGGGGGACATGGGGGAAAGTAAGGCCCTTCTACTTTTCGAAGAGACGCTGGGCCTCCTTCTCTGTTTGGGTAGTGTTGATATGTGAATCAAAAGGATAGAATGGGGTCCGAATGGAATCAGACCACAACAAAATGCAAACAAAGTGACGTCACCATCCAGGCTTCTGATTGGTTCTTGACAATGCCTTTTGATTGGCTACTTACAAAATTTGCCTCTGTTGACCACAGCTGCTCTCGCCATTGCTGCTGTGTGTATCATTGTACCACAAGTTTGCCAAAAAGCAATGGTGCTTCTCAAAGTTGTCAAAAACTATGAGGGGTGTGGTCTCGCAAACCCTTTGTTTTGCCAAGCGATCGATACAAGAGAGGGCCCCCTTGTAGAAGAGTTCTGCGTCCCTTAGTACTCATATCGCCAATGGAACTGCATGAACAGGATATTGAGGATCCTTATCAAGACACAATACCTTGCTCGCAACAGGGACCGAGTTATTAATGCAAAAGAGTAAGAGAACTGGAAGAAAGATTCCACAATGAGACGTTTTGCAATAGAAATTTATTGAAACTATTAACTTACTTTTGGGCTGCCAAGTTTTTTTAGTCGATCAAGAATTCTTCGTCCATTCCCACCGGTCCCACGTGCTAGTATTATCTATCAAGAGAGAACACTAATTATAATCGAAGATTCACGAACAAAGGTAATTCGATGGCCGTCTAGAGCAGAGTTTACAGTTATGATTCCTCGACGACTAAAGCACCTAGATTGGGGTTAACGTGATAACCAGAAACCCCAATGGTCTTAATCTTAATGCCTACTGATTGGTCTCGAAAAAGTTCGCGGTAGATTTTTTGAGAAATATCTTGTGATGATATTTATTGAAAAACTTCGGATAAATCTCAATAGATTTTAAACCGGGTTTTTTGAACGAGGGGTAGTAACATTGGGGATACTGGGCTTCTGATTGGTCAATAAGGCAGAAGATTCCCATTGGGGATCGCGCCAAAAGCCAATCAAGAATTATCCACTATGCTACTCTTACGCTTACTGATTGGTCTTCGCACTCTGAAATACCTCTCCCTTCAACACTCACATCTCTCTTGTACAATTTCCTACAACGTGGGTATATCATGCAGTCACTATACTGTACATGAAATTACAGCTTTTAAGGCCATAGTGGCACGCACAATCATATTACAACTGTTTTGCTGTCCTCTGCACATTAACCTCACCTTTGCCCCATTTAGCAGTATACCGCTGAGTTTTACTCTAAGCAACTTGGCCACATCCAATCCCTGCCACTCTCTTCTCCAAATTGAACCCTACAATGTACTATCCGTTTCTTTCCACCAGGAGAAAACTGTGAAGCTACTGATCAGTTGCACTAAGGTAGAAAATGGCCAAATAATTATGCAAATGAGCAAAATAACCTCATCTTCCTCCTCTCCTTCATCCAATGTGCACTTTTCAGAAGCAGGAAGCTCACCATCTTTGTAATAAGCCTCGTCCATTAATCTGCTGTATTTGTATGTAAGTCTAACAACATAACAATGATGTAAATTAGCATATTTATAAAGCATGTCTATAGGACTTTAAAAAAACACTTATAAGAGAGCAGTAGTCAGTAGTCTGATAGTCGCATTGGGTGTGAAACTCTCAGCAATGGCCTACATCCTACATGTATATGTGTGTATGCGTAGATCTCTCTTATGATCAACACATATTTACGTGTATATGTGACTGATATATCACAAAAGAGATTTTCAACTACGTTGATTATATGTATGCTACAAAGAGTGTTCAATTTGAATATCAGAATCTCATTTGAAGTTTAGGATTATCCCGTTTATGAAAGCCAGTTCAACATGGAACTAATTTGGCAGCTTAAGATACTATACCTATAGCTTCAGAGTTACGAAAAAGATTTTGAAAACTCGAGTAAACCTAAGAAGCTAAACGAGAGAGTAGGACTTACGTTCTGTTTCTGTAGCAAAGAACAATGATAAGAATAACCAAAAGAATTCCCATTCCAAGAAAAACTGCGACAAATACCTGGGAAGGGGAGACACACAAGGCGAAACTAGTTAGAACACTATTCAATAGTTGTGACAAAAGATATAGCTCAAATACACGTTTCTATAAGAATCAAGTCTATAAGAAACATGAGGCCCAAGTCCGGCAAAGACCACGAAACATTTAAGAAACACAGGGAGGCTGAGTTTGAAAAGCAAACTTGAACAGCCTTTTTATGCGCAAAAAATGTTTATCAAACTGGAAACAAAATAGGGATAAAATGCATCTCTCAAGTGTTTTTAACTACAAACTCTATTTCACGTTTCACAGTTGCCTTGTTATTATAGGATAATTTAAGAATTTAATAAATTTAAGAAACTCTAAAGAGAAAGTTAAGGCTGGATTTGCCGAAATTCTAAGAAATATCCAGGCTGAAGGGTTATTCGTTAGTCACACGTTTTTTTATAAGAAAGTTTGTTTCCTACAAAAAACATGTTCTTTAAGATAAAAAGTTGAAGTTCGACGAGTGTCATAATATATCCAGTGTCATACAGATCCTTGTTCAACTGCAACACATACCTACTTGCTAACTCTAAATAACGGATTACTGAGTCATAGCTCGACATCAAGATAAAAACCTTTGAGCGAATTTACCTTGAGATCCAGAACTGTTCTTTCGAAAACAGAGCAGCCTCGAACTTTTGATGGAGGAAGTATGACACCATCACGACACAATCTAAAACAGCAAAACTTATATATTCGAAAAGGCATGTGTGTGTGGGGGGTGGGGGTGGGTGAGTGGGTAAACATATTCAGGTTTTACTCCATTTGCTAACAATATGAATAACGATTATACATAGGCAAACTAACGTAGACTGGCAAAATTTCTACTTGGCCTAGTTCTACAAAAACGACGTGGCTAACTGTTTAGAGTGTTTTCAATTGTATCACATTCAGTCTGGAACAATCTTTAAAACGTTGAAATATCATTGGAAATGCTTGGGATACCAACAGATTCTTAATAATCCAATGGAACATCATCAAAAAATTTATCTGGCTAGCGGTTCTTGTTCAGTTAGGCACTATGACGATGCTATTTCATGACTACAATCACAATTTCATTTAATATGAGATAATGTGTAGGAAGTAGTGCGATTTTGTTACAAAGAACTGTCTCCATGGCCTACATAAAGATGTGTGTTTACAGTGATATCTAGCCATGTTCCCTTCATAACATCAGGCAAGAAAAGAGCGTTGATAAGAAATTTCGACTACAGGGGAAATTTTCAGAATGGGACCTAAACTAGTGAAAGAAATGTAACGGCTTGGATCGTCACTTTTATTAAATTACAGAAAAGGTCCAAACTACTGGGTGGAGACATTTTCGAGTTGGCCGTTAGCTATAGGGGGGAAGGACGGGGCATATGGGGGGATATTACTTTGTATTTATGCTTAAAAATATCCGACAGAAAAAGCCACTGAGTGCAATTTCTTTACGAAGTGGTGTTACATACTTTGGATAGTTCCATAGGTAATGCGTTGTTACTTTTCCCTTCTGCAAAAAATGAAATTATCATATCTTCACTATCACCGATTTCGCAAGCAACATAATTGGGAATCACAAAAACAGAACACGTGGTATTTATACAGAATGATATACAGAAAGACACAAGGCTTACGGCAGGATAAATAATGAGGTTATAATCAAATTCGAGGGGTTTGATTATGAACATGACTCCCAACGTAGCACCTTTAAAGTATATACTTAAAAGAACTATTCTAAAGTCAACCCAAGTATGTGCCTCTGAGGCCATGAGAAACATGACAGACGACAAACCATTCAATACTTTCATTTGAAGAAGAATGCCCGCTGACGGACATAAATACCTTCTCTTAAATACAAATGAATGAAGACACACTTAAGCAGTTGCAAAAGCCTTGTTTAATCATGCTATACAGAATCATATCATTCGAAATATACTACAGTATGGGCAACTTACATCGCAAGCAGAGGTGATATTTTGGTAATCCGCATATGTGCATAGTGGGCATGCATATTTTGAGTGCCAGAACAAATGGTACCTTGAAAACGTAGAATTGAAGCCTAGATAATCGTATTGTATAGGACGAATAGCCAATCAAGTTCAAATAAACAGACCGATCAGTAAATTGATAGGCGAACAAAGTAACGAATGGTATACAGCAGGGGCAGGCAACCTTTTAAGAGGGTGGGGCAGATCAGTCCAACCTTTTCCTTAAGCGGGCGAAAGGTGCACTAAACTAAGCAGACCGTGCATTTGTCAGAACCCGATAAATCTAAGCTATTGTACAGTACAAAGAAGTTAAGCAAACGGGGCTATCTACTCGAGAGCAATAAAAATTTCCTACCAGGGCCGGAGTGTGGCCCGTGGGTCGTAGGTTACCCACCCCTAGTATACAGTATGTAGTGAATAATTCAAGGGATTCAGCCACATACTCTGGATAAGGCAAAAAAATTCCAATTTGCAAATACTGACATTGTTCAGCATAGAACTGAGAGGAGTATTCAATCTAAATGGATACGACAACACATGTGCAGCCCGTTTGCTAAGGTACTCATTACTATCAAGTCAAGAATAGTCTGTGCTCATATGTCCCCTAAATTGAAATCTCTTTGACACTTGAGGCCGTCTAGAAAGTACGAACACTTAAGGGTCGGTGGGTGGGTAAAGCCAAAAGTGTAGACGTACGGTGCAATTACTTCAAAAAGTGATAACTTAATGTATGTTTTCCTCACTTCGTAAAAAGGTTGCTGCTAGAAATGAGCAATATTTTTCAAGAAATATCAAAGAAACCTTCGTACGTTCGTACAGAGGTGGGTGGGTGGGTCATTTTAAGTCAAGGCGTACTCGCGCGTACAGGGTGGGGGTGGGTTGGTCAAAAATGTGATGATTTTGAGCGTACGTACTTTATGAATGACCCCGTTCATAGCATGATGACTAAAATAATTTGAATCAACCCGTTGAATCGACCGTTGCAACGGTAAAAGTCACATATAGACTTTTCAAAAAGGGCTGTGAGTGAGTACTCAGATTCAGGAAAGTACTCATTTCAAAAGGAATGCTTAGAATAGAACACTCTACAAGATGCTTTCTCCGAGGGGTAGTACACATGGCCAAATAGGCCTATAATTAGCTGCGAAGGGCAATTGTTTATAGAATTACGCGCTCTGGTTGGTTGAAACTGTAAGAATTCAAATGAAACCGTAATTAGAGCCTTAGCCAATCTGAACTGCTGAATTGTTGTCCAGAAAAACAGACTGTATCCAATAGATGGGACAATAGTCCATACTGCATCATGCCCAATTGCCAAAAAAGGTAAATATACTTACGCACATCCATCACATGTTCCAATTGGGCATGCGGGTGAAGTTCGCACAAAACCCTGATATTTATGGGAAAATGAACACATCTATTAAAGACTAAGAAAGTCTACATACTTTCTCTTATAATAATAACAATAATAAATTCTTTATTTAAGGTTGGCATAAGTGACAGCTATGTGCTAATTAATGTTAACCATAATTAATACTTAATAAATTACAATATTTAAAACCAATTAACATGTTAATGAACTAAATATAACCTAGATTTACAATATAACTCTTACATAATCTGCAGTTACAAGTAAAATTCCAAAACTTAATTTCTTTTTTAAAATGCTTTACAGTTAGGGACTCCTTAAACTTCAAGTACATAAATCCTACAGAGAAAAGGTACAATATGAAGGCATAAACCGGTTAGCGAACTACGGTACAACAAGACCTTTCGGTTATAACATGCAAGCAGACGCGACATAGCTGCCAAATGTTTGATTGGCTGGCAGCTCTCGTTAGGTCTATTTCCTCCCAACCTAACTAGCCAGCTACCATGCAAAATTGGCCTAAATTCAGCAGCAGGACGCATGTGTGGTCAGGATCTTGAATGATGATTGGTCAATTGTAGACCTGACAAGAGCTCTCATCCAATCAAACATTTGGCAGCTATACTGAAAACAGACCGCATAGCCATGTGTTTGCATGCTACAGCCCTATTCTGTACTAACAATTGCTGCATTCCACAACCATGCAAAACATATGACCTAACTGATGATTTGAGAATTTAGGGAAGGTAGTGGAACCCACAATGAACAACTATAAGCTAATCTTATTAACAATTTTGCCTCACTGCAACTTACTCCAAATTTTCAGCGGCTTGGCAAACTGCCGAATATGTTCATAGGAATTGGAACAATCAGAAACAAAATAGCATACCCTGTCTCCCGCTCCTGGATCGCACCTCATGGTTACAACTGTATAATAGCCATCAGAACATCTTGAATTAGACCTAGAAATTCAATAGCTATTCAGGAATCTGCGCATCGAGGAATCTCGCTAGAAGAGCTAAACCTTAAATATGTAGACATAACTTCTAGAGCTCGAAACGAAACAACATGATAGAAAAACATCTTCAAAGTAAAACTGAATAACGAAGTCGTTAATGAAAAAAGGAAGTCTGAGCTTAAGGGTATATAACATACTTTTAGTCCCAGAGAGGCACTATTACAGAATGTAGTTCCCCATTTCCTTCAAACCACCTGAATTCTCGGAAGCTTTCTAACAGCAAATCAGCCGTAGATTTTGCAAATCTCTAGCAGGGATCGGTGCTAAATCTGTTGGCTTCGTAAAATAGATTTGCCGATTATCCATACCCTAGCTCCTAGCATTGTCCCACTTTATGCCAAAATGCCGAATAGTCTATTTGGAGTTCAATACCCATTGCCCCCCCCCTAGAACCGCCAAGGGAGTAAATAAATTGGTCTCGGTGTTCTGGTTAAAATCAACGTTTGAAATCAGAAGTTTTGTCAGCAGGAGTTTAACGGCAATAATTGCTGCAAAAGTTTAACAATATGATAAACTTCTAAATATTGCTGATAGATTTCAAATAAATTGTCTATTTCCCCACCTAACTGGCTTAAAAGATTGCAGTTGTGCACCTACGTACAACCACAAGATTCAGCCTCTGCTTTCGAGCAAACTAAGAAGAACAACGCATCTCTCGGAGGACATATGTATACTGGTTTGTCCTAGAAGACAAGACGTTTCCAAAAGATTTAGTTCATGCTTTTACCAGGATATTTATCACTTACTGGGGAGTTTTGAAGAAAAAATTAACATCAGTCGGTAGAGTGTCGTTTAGAATCTTCTCGTCATGAAAGGATTTTGCGAAATCTAAAAGTAAGAATTCAAAATGGTATTAAGACGGGTACTTATAAGAATGTACACAAGACACATGCATATATATTCGTATCAATAAACCATCAGCAAACCACTAAGCATCTAACTTGAAATTGTCACAATGTCATACATGCAACATTGATCAAGAAAATCAATAATATAAGACTCCAGTCTAGCGATATTCAAAACTCTTCATAACTAATATTCACATGCCAAAAATGATATAAAGCCCTCTTAAGCAGTGGCTCCCAACCTTTTTTACTTCTCCACCCCTAAAACACTTTTGCTCTGACCTCGCATCCCCTGCAACAGATATTTTGCTCAGATCGCTAAAGTTTAATAAATAGATGCAGTTTCTGTCATTAAGACAGGCGCAACTCGCACCCCTTACAATGATGTATCGCACCCCTGGTTGGGAGCCCATGCTCTCAAGTAGTATGAGTAACTTAGCTACAGGAATACCATCCACAAATATCTTTCACATAGAAAAGAGGCCTAACTGAAGCTGTTGACAGCCGCCAGTTTACATTTATCTTATATTTAAACAGCCGACCAAGAACAAGAGAAGGACTATGTCAACTTGCATATACAAATAAAGATTGGATGATGATAGAGGGGACACGATCCCTAGCAATTTCTCATAACTAGTTCCCGGTTGGAACAAATGCTGCCAATATGAGTTTAGTACAAGTGATAACTTTAAATTACCTCGTCGAGTTCTATGCGTTCTGGATACTTTTTTATCTTTATCTGTGGTGTTGCCTAAGTCTGGTTTTTTAAATGGATCACCAAATGTAACTTTCTCCAAGTAATCACCAAGACTAAAATACAAAGCCATAACTTTGGTATTCACACACATTCTATCTCAATGGAATAGTTTTTGTTGTAAGACCCCTAGGGAGTAATCACTTGTTTTATATCGTTTACACCATGTAATATGCTTATTTTCTAACTGAAAAATGGTTGTCGAAGCAGTCGAAACATGTTTTACAAATTGAAATCAATTATCGTTTTTCTAAGGTTTATTTCTCACATATTATTGCTGAGAAACTTTGTTAACACTAGTTATAGTAAAGAGCTACTCGATTTAGGTTCCGTAGCAAAAGAAATATTATATGAGGTTATACATGGATCGAGCAACACCTTAACAGTCTTCGGTGTGCTGCAAAACACGACGATATTTCCTTCTTTGCTAAATCAGTACGCTGATATGAATTATTTCTCCATCAAAGAGAAGAATTTTAGCAAATATACTGTTTGAGATCCTAACAGTAGCTTTAGTGGTAACACAAAACAGCTATAAAAGTCTAGCTTCCTAGTCTGCATATGACTTGAAAAATGTCAACCTTCTATTGGAAAGATGGGGGCTGCGCTTGCAAACATAAACAGGAACAAAAGACACAAACCTCATTGATTGTGCCATGATATTTTCCTTCTTTGCATGTGACGGTATGACTGTACTTCTACATATCATCGCTTTAATACCTGAAGCACTTGTCTTCTTTTTCTGGAAAAATGAATCGAGATATAAACTGATGAACAATTACAGGCTTTGCGTTTGCTTAGTGCTGACCATCAGGGCTCGGATGCTAAACTATACGCGGTCTTTAGTTCGCCACAAAGTCGAATAATGAGAAAAGAGAGCGGTTTTCCATGATACTAGAAGTGCCCCTTCCAGAAAAGGGAGAACGGCATCTGACTTGGGGGAATTGGCTATAAGCTAATTCTCTGAAGGAGTTTTTACCTGACAAATCAAATACATCTTTTTTGACTATGTAAACATAAAAATTTAGCAATTAAGTAACTATAGAGGCAGGTGGATAAATAAGCATAAATTCTTACATACAAATATGGCTATTTTTATACACATTTTGTTATTTCGATCGATTGTTATTCAAAGGCGGCTTTTAATTATGCTTCAGTGCCAATGGATTGCCTGCCAAAATCAAATGTCTATTATGCTATCTATCGTCAAATATATTGAAATTAAAAGTTCTGTAATTGATAACCTGTCGCCCCGTCCACAAGCAGCCTCTATACAGGACGGTCTCTACTGGATACGATAAGATTGCGAAGTAAGTCCATAGCAATAAAGGGATACATGTTTAAATAAAAGAGTTAATTAGAAACCAGCAACTATTTAAGAAATAAAGTAAAGCAATAAACAGGTAAAACATATTAACTTACATCACTTCCATCACTTGTAACGTTATTGACACAGTGAGATAAAGAATCCGTCTCTCCACAAACAGTTATGTTAAAAAGTCGATAATACGGGAAGCCATGGCTCGTAAACATTTTACCACTTTTCCGAAGCATAGGCCTAAAGAAAGAAACATGATGCTTTTATCTCTTTGATTTCAAACAGACTGCAATGACAGGTTATATGAAAAGACAGCTGTTCTAGCTGCTAAGGGCTATAATGCGTGGATAGTGCAACAAATCCAGATTCCAAAAGGAAGCAGATCTTTCTGGTCAGATAACTCCTTTGTACCTTACAATTCACCATCAGACTTGCCTACAATAGGAGAAAATCCCCAGCCGTATAGCCTGTCATGTTGTCAGAGATCAAACTTATTCTTGCAACAACAACAAACTGAAGGTGCAATACAGTGCACTTTTCGGAACCAGAAGCATCAATGAATCGGTGGGAGTTTCTGCACACAAGGCACATGCTTCAAAACTATAATAAAATAAAATTCTGTTTGCGACACCAACGAAAAGGTACAGCTTTACTTGCAATGCATTAACAATTTCTAGATGAAAATAAATTGTGCTATGCAAAATCATGTCGTATGTTATCTCATATCCCCTACACATACAGATCAGATCACTCATCATATATCCATTTGAAAAGACTACACACGTTTTTTTATTAAAAAAATGCTTATAAGAAAATGAGGCTCAAAATGCCAAAGTCTTAAGAAAATATTAAGAAAAGCATGAGGCTCAAGTTCGAAAGTTGACCTTTTCTACTTGCAAGAAATCGCTATTGGCTCATTCTTTGCAAGCTCCTCCACACAGGTCGCTGCTCTTCTTTGATAATCTTGGTTAACAAAAGTTTAATTTTTCCATAACAAACAATGGTAACCTCTTTTAGTCAGTTTACTCCAATGAAAGTAAAGAAAATCTCAGCCTCAATTTCGGGGAAAAGTTAAGAAAATTGAGGCTCAGATAAAAAAAACGGTTTGTTTTATAAAATAAATCGTGTATTCACCCTGAAAGTTTAGTAAAATCAAACTCATGTCCATCATCTGAATTTATACGGCAATTTGAATAGCAATGGGTCGATCCTTCAACACTACAACGATAACAAAAATAAGACATAAAGTCACGAAGGTCCAATTGGGAGAAGATTAAAAAACGAAGCTACTGCAAGTTCTATATCCGCTTTCAAAATCTTCATTCACTAAATTCGCTTCAAAAATCTTCATTCAATAAAGTAGGTAATTTCTTTTCAATTCTCATTTTAAATCGAAATCGAATTTCAAATTCCAATTTGCTGATCCACTTTCCCTCTAGATAGTCAGGAATGCTGGAGAGTGAAGAAGGGAGAGTGCAATCTTTAATTTCCACACTTGTCCTGCATTTATATTTTTCAGTTTCTACCTTATACTTTCAATCTGATGAGGTTTAAAGAATATATCTTTAATATAGCTTATCATTAAGTGGTAACTTTGCAAATATCAAGCAAGAGCTGCTACAAGGCAAAATCATCAGGCGTACAGCACATGCAAGAGGCAGTTCCAACGCCTCCATCATAGAATGCCAGGAAAAACAGAAAATTCAAGAATCCTTCCTACCTGCTGGTCCCCTTAGGACAAGGCTTGCAGGTAGCTGCATGGGCGCTGCTTTTTTCGTCAAGGTAGGTGCCTAATAAAAATTGATACGTGTTATTGTCACGCACCATCTCTAAGAAACCAACGCAAAATCCAACAATGTAATAGAAGATTAAATAACTGCGTTTAGCTGCATACTACAAAAAGATGACTAGTAAAAGATAAAGGTAGGCAGAAATATTAATAACGATGGGTTGAATGAACAGAATCTACTATAACGGAGACTTCATAGTCTATCGATACAATGAGATATCTATCCGAAGAGATATCTATAATGAAGGGTAGGGTGCTTGGTTGGATTGTCCGAGGCTTTATTGAACGTTTTTTATGTACAGTTTTTTTTCATTGAAAATGCTATGTTATTGTAAGTGTCTCTCATAGCAGGGACACGATGACTTCGAGTCTTTTCCTGCTGTGAGAGGCACAGATAAATGTATCTGTATGTTAGTTGTAGTTGTGTTTTTCTCTTCAAATCTATAAAAAAAAGATATCTATCCTGCGGCAGCCTGGATGCACTGACATTCTTCTGAAGTATTTGCAAAACAATACTAAGTTACCTTCTGGGCACTTAACGCATTTCTTATTCTGAAGATAGCTGCCTTTACCACACTGGATGCAACTGCAAATGCAAGAGGATACGAGAGGATACAAACACGTGCTTTCAGTACAAACAATTCCGGCATCACAAACAAGTAAACTTTGAGGACGCTAGGAATGGACGGAAGAGCACTGAGAAAAATGTAATTCTGAGCGACCGAGCAATGTAATAGCATCAAACCTCCAGTATGTCAGCAAAACAGGTATAGAGAGGGCGTCTAAAGGCTAATTCCTTATCCAACTACTATAAAGGTTAATGCTGGTATACATGGACACGTAAAGACTTCCATTCCCTATAAGCTTACCGAATGCACTGTTTCCCTAAGCTTGATGCCAACTTGTATAATTTGCAGTCGTTTGGTTATGAAATGTATAAAATCAAAGAATACATTCAAGCAGGTTTGCTGGCAATTCTACATATAAATGGTGCAAGAGCAAATGCTGACGGTAAAAAACTTGGACTTGCGTACCCAGATCCTGCTCCAACACCAAGTGGGCAAGCAGCACATTTGTCAGCACCTCCGTTGATCGCATTGGTGACATTGAGGGCGTAAAGTTTCAACCTGAAAACAAGACATCGAGGAACTGATGTTCTGCATTACCGACAAAGAAGCATACATGATAAACCATCCATGAAAGAAAGATAAAATTCTATTCAAAATATGTAGGTATAGCGAAAACCTCTATAATTTAGATTGCCATCAAGGCCGACTACAAACCTATCATCAGCGAATTCATATTGATCTTCGGGATTCTTGTCACCTTTAAGAAACCTGATGCGAAATGTTATTTCGCCTTGCTCATGAATATGACGTCTAAAACAAATAAAAATTGGGAAAATTACAAACATAAATCGAACACATGCAGATAATTTTTACTCAGCTTACTTCCTCGATATACATTGAAACAGTACAAATTACAGAATTTTGATTAACAAACCACATTGGTGAATGTGAAGGCGAGGATTAATACTGAGGAAGACTCAATTATATACAACACAGAAAGCCACCAGAGTCCATCAATTATCTCATGGGTATTAAAGAGTAGGGAATTCCAAAGAGAGTGTACAACAGAAGGTAATACATTTATAAATTGATCGCTTATTTATTTTCTTACTTTGTAATAAGGCTATGTAGTAAAATAGTAAACTAGGTAAGTTTTTAACGAAGGGCCCCTTGAAAATCAGCCGGGCTGAAGGGCAACTCTCCCTAAATGTGGAGAATGAAGTTAAATGAAAACATAAGATTGATTGTAAGATTAATCTAATGACACACCGTGGAGATTACCAAACTAACTCAATTTTCAAGAAGATTCAAAATGAAAATGCACTGTGAAAGACTAGTAATTAAGGAAATTGACAAAAAAGTTAATCACTGCATACGTAAATTTCGTTTTCTTTTGATTTCCGTGTCGCTTCTCAAGTATCTTCCTGTCACCAAGGTCCGTATGCTGATTAGATACAAATAACAACTTGAACAACTTCAATATATATATATATATATATATATATATATATATATATATATATATATATATATATATATATATATATATATATATATATATATATATATATATATATATAAATGATGAAGGCTCTGATGAGAACTGATGAAGGCTTGTGCCGAAACGTTTTAAAAGTTGGAATCTTTTCTTGAGTGTCTATGTATTTCTTTACAAAAATTCTTTGTGATTGGAGCTATTTGAGTGTATATATACATACATATATACATAAATATATATATATATATATATATATATATATATATATATATATATATATATATATATATATATATATATATATATATATATATATACACAAACTAATCCTAAGCCGCAACCACAACGTATATAAATTACATAAAAAGAATATACCACAAATATACTAACCTTTAAGTTCTCAAAGAACTGTTGATTTTGTTATTGTGTTTCGACCTATATTTCCGGAGTTCCGGTGACAAATTAAGAATGAATATGAACTAAGAAATTAAACGACAAGTAAATCAGTAACTATTACAAATATATATTTGTCAAGCAAAATTTGAACATCAGTCTTACCATTTCAACAATAAACGCACAAAATGACTTGCAGATAGTTTCATACTCAATAATAATAGCAGACACGGGACGTTTAAATCCAGGAACAACCAGTTTTAATCCGACTTCAGTGTCATCTGCATGTCCGAGCCCGGTATCCAAGAAGGTATTAAACTGACGCCAGCCGTTGCTTGACTTGCAAGAACGATCTAGAAAACAAAGGTAAAATCCCGTATGTCAGGGATACTGTTCAAAAAACTCAACAATTTCAACTTGAAAATCAATTTATCTCTCTGCATTACAGCAGAATAGAAATTGTCAATAAAAGACTACTACAAACAAGCGCCATTGCAATTTACCTGTGTCAGACATACAATAAAACCGAAAAAGGTCCTTTGGAACATGTTGCCACCATCTCATATAAATCCCAATATCTGGAGCAGTAGAGGGCGGACATTTTGTGCAACCTAAGGTGTACAGAAAGACCTTTAAATGCAATGCTGATACAGTACTACAATCCTAAATTTTAAAATTACAAACTGCAAGATTAACAGCAAATAGCTTATGCCATGGCTGAAAAACACGAATGGTGCAATAGTAAGAATCCCCAACACACAGTTTGTGCTAAGAGTCCTCATTCTAATTTGCTTTCAATACAATTGGAATAGACAGAGCCATTCGCCGTTTCCACAACATGCCTGGACGACAGAAAAGCAAGCTAGAGAAATGTCCCATTCGTTCCAGGGGCGGTGCCATCCACCACAGACTGGGGGATTTTGACGGCCCAAGCCCTTTATCACCACGCCCTTGAGTACAGCGCACAATAAACTATGGAAATGAAGACTGACAAACACGTATGCAAACAGCAATATTACAATGGACTATACTTTGATAGAAACCTCCCTCATCCTCGGGTCTTTTCTACTCGAATTTGGGCAAATTACAAATATTGATCTTGGAGAAAATTGGGGGGAAAGGAAATGCCCCTAGTTCCCTCTCCCGTGGCGCCGCCTCTGGCTAATTCGTATACAAACTCATTTGTTCATTCAACGATACATTCATAAATCATCGACAAATCCATTCGTTCAGTCATTCGAGATTATAGGCTAGACCAGTGGTTCCTGAACTTTTCAAATTATTTTATATCACGGTCCCTACAACAAACTTTCTCGAATCTTGGTCCCCTTGAGGGATAAATGTTTAATGTACTTTCACGGAAAACAAATATGAGCAGTGATACAGTTCAATAAAACAACGAGTCAACCAGCGACAGCAACCTCTTGTGGTCTCCTGAAACCCATTGCGCACCCTCTGAAATCCTTTGTGGTTCCCTGAGGGATTGAGGACTTCAGTTTGGGCATCATTGGACTAGACAATGAATAGAATTATTTACCACTCTGTCCATCACTATACTCATCCGGACGACAAAACGCGCACGACGTTCCATTTTTATACTGTCCAGGGTTACATGGCGGACAATCTATTTCTTTCCCAGCTGGAGGGATGCTTGTACCTCCTTCACAAATTTTTGGGATAACCCAAAAGAAGGTTTTCCTCGTCTAGAATTAAAAGAGAACGGCTTTACTATGGTAGACGCAAACAACTAAAGCTGAACATTGTGCTCTGATACATAACGTATCAGAGGCTGTTGTCTCATGATAATTAATATTTTTTATTCGTTTCGCTTCATTTTATAACTAATCATACACGAAAACCCTTCAGCGTAACAATTACGACAACAAACTATCAAATATATATAAAACTGAATATAAAGATATAAGGAGACTAATTTACTACGCGTTTAATCTATTCAACTTAGAGCTGTTCTTCCAGGGGGTAGTGTCTATATGAGTCTTGCTCTTCAGATACGTTTTCCCTTGCCATCTAAACTTATTTAGTTTGGTACCTCACGTACATTGATAGAAGTATTATTCCAGTCCTTAAGAGCTGGGTAATGGAAACTATAGCCTTAAACTCTATTAGAATTGACACTAACAAGGACTACACGATATATGATACATGTGCAATGTTTGATGGGACTCTATAAAGCGTCCCAATTATCAGTCAACAAGACAAACATACAGTATATAAAAAATTTCTACAAGTGCACTCTTTTCCGGGGAATCTTTCGATTCCCTTTGTAAAAGCAAAAAACGCTGGCTAATTTTTGACAATGTCATCCAAGGTGTTCTAGAGGAAGACCCCTTGACTATCAGTTACTGGGCTAGAGGTAAACGTTCTTAAATATACGAAGTATCACAAAACTATAATATGAAAAACGAAAATAGTAAATTACTATTTATATTATTTGAGTGCACACCTTTCCATTAGAATCACAGTTCGACCACATTTCATAGAAATCACTTTCTGAGCATTTCGGTCTTTTTTTACAGCTCGCAAACCCCAAACCTACAAAAAAGCTTGCATACTAAAAGTTGCTTCTGAATCATGTTTCAATCATACTGCTCACGTTACTATCTAGCATTATAATACTATCATTCAATCAACTAATCAAACGATCAGTCAATCAAACGATCAAAGAAGAGGAATACACGATAATATGCAACTTACACGATAGCATTGGTTATCAAAATAAGATATAAATTGCCCAAGGAAATCAGAAAGATGAGTTTAATACCACAACTAGTATTGCCCTTAAAGGCAAAAATGTATGACTTTTAGCAGGGTCTAGAAATAGCAGGCGTTCATCGGTTAAATACTGCGAAAAATGGCCAGTGGCCGCGAGAAACTTCGTGTCAGCATTCACTGTGACCCGTTACTTTTGAAAGGAAAGCAGTGACAGTTTTGCTTGCTTCGTTTCGAGGCCTGATTAGATACGCAGTGACAAATCCTTCAAAAAGCTGTAACTTTATGGCGATATACAAATTTCATCTGAAAATCTGTAAGTGATTAAAGTGAAACATAGACAAAAGCTAACCTGAATATTCATCACTTGCGCACTTGGTGCAAGAGTCAGCACCTTCATCAGAGAACGTATTTTCATCACACTTTTTACAACTAAGAAGATAAAAATGAGACAAGATATTCATCATGTAACATCAATATGTAGGATGGGCTGTTGTTCACATAGAATCATTAAATTTCAACATAAGATATTACCAGCAGCTAGCTTATTTCTTACAATAAATTTTGAACTGTACTCCTATGGATGGCATCACTTTCCACAATAACAAAGATCACTTACATAATTTGGCTTGCAAAAAACATAACCTAGCAAATACATGTGTTAGCTGATGTATCAGATTAATCTCCAGTCCGGAATAACAGGGGGGTGGCAATAAGCGGGGGGCTGGAAAAAAGTCTGAACGTAAATAAGCGGGGGGGGGGTGGAAAAAGCTCCAAGGTGAATGTCTATGGGGTGGGCTATTATAGAGGGAGGTGGAGAGAAGGCCAACATATGCATTGGATAAAAAACTTTAGCTTTTTGAAAAAGAACTTATTGCGTTTATTACATATTTCTAGCATAATTAAAATGTGTCTATCATCGTCCTTCATAAAGTCATTATCATTAGCACAACTTTCAACTTCAGTGCTTCCTGCAGCAATTAATAATGTCACGCTAGCACTTTTACAGCACAACAAACATTCACAACGAGTTCGCCGGACAATTCTGGGTCTGGTTGGGAAAATTTCCTCTTGGCTAAAAATTAATAAGCGGGGGGGGGGGAGATTGCAATAAACATTTCCTGGTGTGCATTGCTTGACAAATAAATAGTCGGGAGGACGCCTATTCCGGACTGGAGAGTACATTAGAAAGTAAAACAGAACCTACGTGAAAACATGAGTGACTCTATTGGCAAAGGGCTCCAAAGTGAAATGTAAGAAAAATCCAGTCAAAACCACACTTCTGATAAAGTTTGAAAATATATAACACTTTTGGAGTTGGCAGTTATATCCTGACACTCCCATAAATCCCAGAAGTTTTGAACCCTTACAACCCAGCAGACAGATTGCAATCCTATGAAATATTTTGCACTTCTGAACAAATTTCTTCAACACAAGATATGTGGATTTATCCCAACTTACTAGGAAGCTCCGTCACCACTGTATGTACCAGCTGGGCATTTACTGCATTCAGAAGTATATGACAAACCTAGAAAAAACTTAAGACAATGTAACAACAGACAATGGTAAGAGTACAAAAAGAGCAATACAAAGGACAAGCAAAAACTTGCTGCTGTAGAGAACTAAATAAGTGAGGAAGAAGGAACTGTTTACAAGAAGAATTCCTCTATAATTGAGCCTAAGACAGCTAGGCAAATTCCAAACAATGTACCAGTTATCTTTATTTCCCTGATTTGAACACTCTTTGATCTATCCTGCTTCAGCTCAGAACCTTCTGTATCATCAGTTCTGCCAAAGCTGGGATCTTCGCCCCAATGGCTGGAACTGTCTTCATAGAAAAATGCAGCCTCGATTCTGATTACATTTCTGCCTCTTTTCAATGGAATCTATAGCAATAACACAACTAATTTTATCACTGTTATAAACAGGAGTGCATTGAAAGGGCTTAGGTTCAGAGTATGGAGGGGGGGGGGGCTCAGTTCCTTATGCAATGTATGCCAGTTGATTGGATTCTCATCTGTGTACAATGAACCAGCCCTTTCTAACAGATGCATGTATACACTTCACCAATTATTTTAACATTATATAACCCTGTATGTTCCTACATTTCAATAGTCTGATTTACACACTTAGTGTAGTTATGGATGTAGAAGTACTGGGCTGGCACCCCTGATTAGAGATCACTGACAAGACAATTGTGATTAATGTCAAATGAGGATACTTCAAGAGAAGAGCTCCTTCATGTCTAACTTTTGCATGGCCACTATACTTTCTGGCTGTACAGTGCAACACTGAGGTAAATTCAGCCAAATAACAAATAACATTTGTTGACTAACTACCAACAGAAAACATACATGACACTCTTACATATAATATAGCCAGAACCTTGGAAATAACTGCAAGGGAGCTTGCAGGTTTGCAATATCTCCTACTGTTGATCAGAGCATTCCTATAAACATTCCGAGCACCAACTACCTCCACCACAAAAACAGAACACATTCCTCAACTACCACAAACTTTTTGCCATAAGCTACTTCTCGGATACACTTCATGGAATTTACTGCCAAAGATTTTATCATTCAATCTCATAAAGTACCTATTCTTGAGGCTGCAATAAATGAGGAAGGTACCTCCTGTCAAGGTTACTTCAACTGTTGAAAATAAATCAAAGTGATCAACTGTAAACTTACATATGTTCTTTTCCATCTCATCTCAGGGTTCAGATAAAAATTATGCTTACCATCTCCATTTGTTGTACAGAAATTGTTGGAAATCTAGAAGACATTATTATTGTTGGCAGTAACAGAAGACACAAATTCAGCCATACTAACTGGCAAAAATGTAATATCCTACCCCTACTAGCTTTAACAATTACCACTCAAAAATGATCTGGCTTGCTTGTTTAATTTCCTGAGTGTTAATCCATGAAAGCTATAAACAACTATCAAGTGAACAACTATCAGTATGTCTTCTATTGAGAGCAAATACTGCTTCTTTGTTTCCAAAATTGCTGATCCTTTGAGATGGTTGCTTACCATACAACTAATTGGATACTGCATTCTTGGTTCAAATTAACAAAAAGATAAGGAACATAGAGGCACAGAACTAGAGTTAAATATGCAAAATCACTTACCCTAACATGAAAAAAGGCATTTTCATCATCTGCTCTATAGACAATGCTGATATTTCCCTCTTTCTCCAACTAAAAGTAGAATTTACACCAATTAATGAAACAAATCTAGAACATTGATTCATTTTAATTTAAATACAAAATTAAGTCTGTAAAATAAGAATGGAAACTTTCCTTTAGTTCATTCAGTATTTGGTACTAGATATTTTTACATATCATTTTTATGCTACAAAAAGAATCCAACTCATGGATTCACATAAGCATCATGATCACAAAACTCCAAGCAATATCACAGTGTCATCCAAGCACTGTAGTATAACTATAAAAATAATGCTCATCTTCCCAAGGAATCTTGTGAAGCAATTGATAAAAATGGGCAGAAATATGGTACAACAGGGCACTTTCTTCATAGACAAGCATTTGTTCTACACATCATTACACTTTGCTAAGGTGTACATTAATAGACCTAACAATAGGAGTAACAACAAAATAACTGTGTGGACTCACAGTGACAGAATAGGCCAGAACTGATTTGCAATAATCACCAGCAGACTCAATGTAATCTCCTTTAGCAGCCCATACTTTCCTAAAAATGTGTAACAGTCTTTGGTAAGTAATGAAAACCCCTGACCATAAAACGTGTAAGTTGTCTATCAGTTAACACAAAAACACACCACATGATGCTATAAATGAGAGTGCTGTATATACAACTACGATAAAATTACAATCAAATGGGATACATAAAACCAAGCAAGGATATGAAAGGTATGAACAGGTTCCAAGGTCTTTAACAGACAAAAATTACAAGAGAAAATCAAGAGAGTGAGGGAAAAGCAACATGTAAAAGTGCAGGAAAACAACATGCATAAGTAACATATAGAACCAACTTACCTTTTTCAGATGTATCAAAGAGTAATTTTCTATAATTAATGCCCAGTAAACAAAAGCAAAGAAATCTATCAGGAAGATCAAGAAAGCTCTAAGCATACCCTTTGCATTTATCTTTGCCATTCTGTGAATGCTCATTGTCATCCTGAGTACCCCATGTGACAATACCAGGTGGAAGCTTTTTCCAAGAACGGAATCTTATCCCCCCACTAAGGCTGTATGTCCCTGCTTTACATTTCTCACATTTCTGGCTTTGAATATTCAAATACTGTCCTTCAGGACAAGAAAATGCTAGAATGGAGAGGTTCAGAGAAGTAATTCAAAGGTTCAAAGAAAACAACCTAAATCAGAATGAAAAAAGCTACTTGTCATAAATTAGTCAATTGACTAGTACCAAAAGACTTTCCATCAGATACAAGATATGATTGTTTCTTTCCACATTACATTGTATCTGCTTATGACACTTAGAAATACTGAGTTTTATTAGTTGAACTGTTCCAGGGGAGATCTTGTTTATCTTGAACAAAGATGCCAAGGGTAGCATAGGGTTGACCTGAGAATTCTATGAAATATATTTTGGTCACTACTCTGCAACAAAATGTGGATATTCATATAATGTTAATATAGAAACGATGATGTCCTGTTCATAACAAAAATAAATCAACTTTTACCAATACAAGTGCCACATAGCTCTTAGCCTAGGATTAACTTAGTCTATCTAGTTGCCAACATGAATGTCACTTAAAGATTAACATGCTCATGTTTGAAACAAATGGAACCAATTGAGGAAATTTGGATGACTTGGTGAAAAAAGTGCCTACAACAGGTGTGTTAAAACTACAGCCTGCAACTGTGGCCAACAATGTAAGCTATATTAGCCAACAGCAAAGTTTTATAATGCATTTCAAAGTATAGGCATAAGTCATTTCAAATCTAGCAATGGACACTGTACATGTAATGTGTGGCACAACTCCTTGCTAATTTTCTAGTGGTTGGCCTTCACTAAGAAATGGTCTGACACCTCCCTAGATCATAATTCATTAACCATTTACTAAAGGCTTATACAAAGAATCTGCTGATAAAACATAGAATCAACTGCTTACAACACTCAGTTCCCCTCTCTGGGATAGGTGGACTATTAAGTACACATGCATTTGGTTTGACTGGAACACCAACTCTCCAACGTCCATTGTTTATATCACATTCTGTGTAAACGTATTTGATTTGGTCCTGCAATTGAAATCAAATATACATGCACTAGATGGCTGAAGTAACAACCATGTGAAAGTTTAGGAAGTTCTATGAGAAATTACATGAGTGAACCAACTTGGGTAGCTCCTTAATGGGATTGATAATACAGAAGAGCTTTACCAAGGGCAAAGTTTGAAACCAAGACACACTGAATATTTAAAACCAAACTGGAAAGTATCCTGTTGTCAGTTTGATATATATATAATATAAACATACATACATACATACATACATACATACATATATATATATACATATATATATATATATATATATATATATATATATATATATATATATATATATATATATATATATATATATATATATATATATATATATATATATATATATATATATATATATATATATATATATATATATATATATATACATATTCATAGAGAGAGAGAATTCAAGAAATAAAATTACACATTCTCAATTGTTTCGGCACAAGCCTTCATCAGTTTACTGATGAAGGCTTGTGCTGAAAAGTTTGAAATTGTGTAGTTTTATTTCTTGGACTCTCTTTATACTTTAAATTAATTGGTTTTTTTTTGCTAAACATGGCCATCATTCATTTTGTCCAAATTACTAAGTTGCTACCTTTATGTTGAAGGTCAGGCTGCATGAATAAAGTTAAAGTACCAAAAACAAGATCTGAGAGTGTCTACACTGTCAGTACTTATCCAGTCATCAAGAAAGAAAGTAGGTAGGCAACAAGAATTTACTATTCTCGGGCATCCCACTTGCTGGGTATTCCTCATTACTTACTGTCATCAGAGCTATTTGTAGCTTTCCACTAGAGACTAGTAGCAGGGGTGCCTACATTGCAGGGCAGGAGGAGCAGCCAATGCCCTTAAAAATATGATTATTTGCATATGTTAAGCAAAAATTATCTCTATTGAAGAGAATCTGAAAGCAAAACTCTACGCTTGAAGGAACAAATACCTATAAAAACAGTATATTTCATACCCCCAGGGCCAATGTATATGAGCAGAAAACTTACACAATTTGCGCTCAGTTGAAGCCTTGCCCCCCTGCCCTGTGCATGTGTAGGTGTCCCTGACTAATTTCAAGGAGATTGTCATAACTTTATCCTGAAATAATGAATCTAAATAAGCCCATCTGAAATTAGAGACATTTGTACATCACAGATCTGCGTCATTGGATCGGTTACTTCACGCTAGTAAATTCTGCTATTTCATACATAAATTCATTACTCTCCGGCGTGCAACAAATTTGAGGGCTTCCAAGCTTCTAGACTAGCTTGGTGATAGCCGATGTATAAATAGCCCGTAAAAATCACATTCTTCGTCTCTCTGATACCCGTATCGGGCAACATCTTCACAAATAGTGCCTTTCCGCCGATGGCAAGAAACTGATCATCGCCTAGATACAAACTTCTATTTTCCTAACATTGGACAGTCTTCTCGCCGTGTCCGAAAACTGATTCATACCTTATTACATTCAAGACGTGAAGGTAGGTTTGTAGTTTGGAGTGTTTTAGGCAAGAGGGCTTGAGTTCTGATTGTCGTTGTTTGAAGCATTGCGGTCGTTGTCTCTCTCGGCGTTGTTCTGCCTGTGGTGTTGAGCGTTTGGTTAGCTTGCATAGATAATGACACTAACATACACAACGCAGCAAAGATTGAACGAGTACATAAACTGCGGAGAAAAATCCCCATGACTAAGCAATCGTCTGCCGAAGTATTGCAGCTAAGTTGCTTCAGCAATGCCTTTTGATTATGGACTAATATTCTTTTGATTACCGCTTGGCTACTAACTCATCTGCTGCACAAAAGATTTATTGTTCAACAAGCGGAAAATATGCAGCTGCCCTTTCTTCGCAGTCTCACTCAGAACCAGCATACATATGAGGCTTGACATGACGCTTGGTTTCCGTTTTTATTCCACTGTTGGTGTCTGAGCCTTGTATCTTAAATTTTTTTATTTTGAGCGAAATATAATTCCTTGGTATTATTAAGCTTTAGCGATTTTGATAATTAATCAAACCCTTCATACCTACTCCAATGTGTTTTAATAAGAAACATGAACCACATGTCATATCGGAACCACTTTATAAGGAATCTACATGTAGAGTTCCGAAATATTTAAAGAACTTATTGCTATAATGGTTTGTACATCAGCGTAGGAAATAGAAATCATATATGAATATATAGCGTACAGCATGAACATAATTCCAAAGGAACTTTTCACTTTGAACAATTTCTATAACACCAAACAATAAAGAATTAGAAGCTGATTCCATTGATTTCAGGCCCGTCGGAACCGGGGGGGCTGGGGGGGCTTCAGCTCCCCCAATATTTTGCAACTATTTGCTCTTTAAATTTTCAAGAAAACATTGCAAGGCCATACTATAAATTCGCAAAAATATTAACCAGTTCAGTTGCCAGTTATCCCTTTTAATCATTTATTGCGTGTTCAAAGAACCAATGTATACTTGATCAGGAACGTTAAACAGCATGAGCGAAGAAAGTGAAGTCTTGAAAACTGAATATGTTATGCGAAGATGCGGGGAGGGCGTGTTTTAAGAGGATCGTTAAATTTTGTTTTGGCAGTGTTTATGAATTCTTAAGTTGATTGCTGGCGTGCATTGCTCGGAGACAGCACGAAAGTTTTGCTGTCAATGACTGCAAAGTATTCCGTTAGCTTTTTCAGCCACACGTAATGTTAGTAGATGACTGCAAATACATAGATTCCAGCCAGTTTACAACTTCCATTTCAAAAATTGTCTTAATTCTGTAAATAGTAATTCGTCCATTAAAAGTGGCAATTTGTATAGCCAGGTTGCTTTCCAGCAATCTAAAGGGCGTGGTCGAACAAAAATTCTCCCGGAGCCCAGTGCAGTTTGCATTATTCACAGCCCCCCCAATATCAATTTCGTTCCGACGGGCCTGGATTTACAGCCAAAACCCTCATAGATTGTTTGTTATACTTGTGCCAAGTTCCTAATTTGTCATTGATCTTACGCTAAAGCCAAAATTAAATGCAAAGTTCAAGATTTCAGTGTTTTCCTTGTATTTGTACCATTTTGTGCACTAAATATGCGCTGGAAATTAAGGAACTGTTAAGGAACGTTTAGAACTACAAATTGATCATTTGCAATTAAAAATTAAGGAACTTTTGCAACTAGGCCTTGAGCTAGGTTCCTTATAAAAAAGCGTGTATTTGATAAAAATTAAGTTGCACTGTTATCCAACCGTAAATTATCTAAAAAAATCGATGCGCAGCAAGTTAGTGAAGCTGCGGAGACCAATATATTGATGTATCTGTGATCAGGAAGCCAAAGATGGACGTACCAATAACACCAACAAATAGTCAAGTGACGCCTGCACACATCTTTCAAATAAATAACTTTACTGATAGTCAGGTATTTTTGATAAAGGCTTTGCTGGCTTAGACGTGCATTGATTTTCTCGCATCACGCAATTCAGTTTTACACTCTGTACACATATGTTGCAGTTTATTTCATTGTTGGCTACCTTTCAACAGGGCTAATTTTCCAGATTCCCTTTTAATAAAAGAGCGGCTGCTAACTGACACTGACTGTCAGTATTGTGCAGTCAATCTGTTAACATACAATCTAGTGGAGACATTCTTTCCCCTCCAGGAACTTAAAGTTCCCCACTTATTGGCCTATAATTCCCCACCAGCAAGTGCCCTTTTAACAAAGTTGCACTGCGTCACAGCCAGGTAACTTTATTAACTAAGCCCATGCCAGTGAAGTGTCAACCCAGAATTGTACCCTGTACCATAATTCATTCTTTTGGTGTAGTCAAGCACCCACTTGCTTGAGATATGTACTTAACAGCTGCTTGATTACGTATATTTATAACGACACCTCATATTATGGAACTTTAGATTTGTTCACTCTTTGGTAGGAATCACCTTACATCTTTTGCCACATTAGTAGAAACTGTTCTTATCATGTATATAAAGTTAACTTGACGGTTTTTTTCAGATGGTAACATTGAGTTTTATTTACTTGTCAACAAGTGTTCTAAGGTAATGATTTGTAGCTGTATTTTATGTATCATTGTATTGGTACTATCTCACAGAGTGCTTACTGCTTTCCATTCCAAGCAAATATTTAAAATATCAAATTGTTTTGATGGATTGGTGATGGATAAATCATAGACTAGCAGCAATCACACTGCACTGACAGACTTGTTTTACTAACCTTCAATCTAGATTTATCTTTTTTCTGGTTTGCTTTCATTGTTGCCAGTTCATAAGCTTCATGCGATATAAAAAGTATAGTGCATGCATATCAAAACTCACACAAAGTATAGGAGTCTGCCACTATTGTCACTAATGAGCAGCCACCAGCATGTAACCACCATATCAGGGGAAACCTCCCACAGTTTACTATTTAGTCAAAGAAGAGCTTCTCACAGCAAATTTCACAGGCATTCTCAGTTCTGGTAACAAATAAGCTTTCTTTTGATCAGTACGTTTTGAATTTTTATGTCTCAATCTTGTATATGGTTATGCTTCCTCTACCTCAAGTTTGTAGTTAAGTTTGGATTGACTTGGGATTTTACACATCCAATCTTTTAAGCTTCTAATTTTAGTATCTACTCTTAAGTCCCAAATAGATGGGGGTGGGGTTGAATAGTAGGCCTATTGAAAATTTTCTGAAAATGTAATAAATGGGAGGGTGGAATAACTGGGGTGGATGGAAAATTTCTCTACTTATAATAGCTATGGAGTTTCACAACTAATGTCAACTATAGACAAAATGAAAAACATGATTTCTCACATTACTCCACTGGCTTACAGACACTAAAACAATAAACAGGGGTTCTTGAATAAGGATATCCTGGGTGGATTTTTATCAAACAAGTAATAAGTGTGGGGATGTTTATTTGGGACTCAAAGAGTAGGCATTATTATGCTTGTGTTTATATCTCCTAGCCTTTTTGGATCATTTTCAATTGTTATTGCAACAGTCATCAAGGGGAAAGTTCTTAGTCAAGAGGTATCTCATTGATCTCAATAAATATAACTTGCTGTTAATTGCTATCCTAGTTTCCTTTAATAGTTCTGGATTTTTGAGGTATCAGGAAGGACAATTTTAGAAATTGATGTGATTTTTCATTTCTTCATCATTGTTACGTGCCTTTTTGCCTCATTCTATGTTTTAAAATTTTCTCTGCTAGTTATAATACTAATTT
The DNA here is from genome assembly GCA_964019165.1 of Mastigias papua. Classification (NCBI taxonomy): domain Eukaryota; kingdom Metazoa; phylum Cnidaria; class Scyphozoa; order Rhizostomeae; family Mastigiidae; genus Mastigias; species Mastigias papua. The sequence goes on along the minus strand of OZ025286.1, from coordinate 2,949,410 downwards.
TGACTAGTTAGAAAACAACTTCTTTCAATAAAGTATCATGATTTTATTTTTAACTTTTGTCCATATGAATGTCATTTGCCACAGAATATCAATACTGAAAGACAAACCAGAACCATTAAGTAGTATATTGGTTGCACTTTGTCATAGTTGAAAAATGTAACATAGTCGTTTTATAGCACAGTGAAAATACTTTCTGAATTATTAGAAATTTCTATATAACAAAGCGTAAATTGCCATGGGACATAAGATATATGCAACAAAAATTTGGAAACTACAAGCAAAATCTAGGTTACTTATATAGAAAATGTCCAACAGTCTACAAAGATTACAAACCAAAAATTGTCTGAGTCATTCAAATATGTGAATAAATTTTGTGGTTTTATACATTTGACAAAAATTTGGAAAAGCCCAATGTTCAACATTTTCACTATTTGCAGCCCTGCATCTGGTGCTCTTCAGAGTATAGGTTGTTTGTTAGTGAACATGTTTGTATCACATCTGGCTTTGTCTTCCCATCGACCTTTTAGGCATTAGCTAATATTCCATGCTCTGATGAGTATTATAAAACAAAGTACTGTCAGTTGCTGCAAAAAGCCTGAGCTTTTTTTTGCAGTGATTTTATTTTTCTGTCTCATTGTAGGTTCATCCTATATTCCATCTATCATTAGCAGACCTCTTTGGCTCTGCATTTCTCATAGCTGGTGCTATCATGTATCATGTGTTGAAAAAGGGTGCAATCAAGTCAGATGCATGCCCTTATCTCACAGCAAGCGCTACAGTAAGTCTGAAGCCATATTATAATTATTTGAATGGAGAGATGACAGATCAGTTAGGCATATTTAGTTAGGCCTGTATGAGACATCTGAGATGGAAATAAATGTAGTCCAGACATTTTGTAGACAGATGTATAAATAACATAATGAAGCAATAGGCCTTCAAGGTGTGGTAACAATGATTTGGTTTTGTTTTGGGATATCTGAATTTTGAAACTTGATAAATTTTTTAATTTTCAGGCATTTTACATGTCAACATTCTTGCTAACATTGAATTATGCACGATCAATAAATGCAAAAGTTGACAAGCGTATGGAAGACCACTTCCCCAGAAGAACAGTGACACATTTCAGGAGAATGGTATGTTTGCAAATGTATCATGTGTATACTCATATGTGTACTGATGCTATTTAGACAATGTTTTAGGATTTCATTTGATTTGTCAGTTTGGTGAAAAGCATAGTAGAGAGGATCTGCATAGTTGCCAAATGTTTGGTATCAAAATCCTGGAGAAATGGCATGGCAGTGTGGTGGAGTTAAGGGGTGGGGTGGGGCTGATGCTGTCACTTCCAAGCAGTTATTATGAAAACTATCAATACATTGTAGTATCTAGAAAGCAACAAAATAGGCCAGAACCATGAAAAGCAATGCCTCTGAGAATGATTAGTTTAGAATAAGGGACTGATGATGAATGAACAGTGTGACTAGCCAAGGTTCAGTATATTCTCAGACTGACAATTTTTGGTGTTTTTTCAAAACGAAATGAATGCTGGAGATTTTATAACATTTTGTCATTACTAGAGGCCAACTGGAGATAACACTGAAATGCTGGAGTCTCCAGCAGAATGCGGGAGACTTGGCAACTATGGATCTGATAGGCTCTTTAAATTTACTCATGCCATATTGATACTTCCACATAAGACCATTGCATTTATAGTATACTACCTTACTTCTGAACAATGGTTTGTTGCCAGATAAATAGTATGAGATTTGCTGTTAGTAGTTTGGTACAAATATCAGTAAGTCTAGTGTCTTTGTCTTTGCAAACTGATGGACCAATTTACTGTATTCTCTAGAAGCAAGAGAGAAAGATAGACCTGCAAACTTGAAGAGTAACTCTAAAGATCACTTTCACTCTCATTTTAATCATTTGTCATAAATATAACATTTTGTCTTGAAATCTTATATTTCTTCTGCTTCAGGGTGTACACCACTGTTCAGCTATGTTGGTCTGGTATGGTTTTGCCTGGTGAGTGTACATTTAACTAGTGGATCACATTAAACTTCTCATGGTTACTTAAATAGATATTCTTCACAATAAACTTGTTACTTTTACATCTATTGATTCAATGACCTAGACAATGTACCACTGCGGTGTTACCTAGACAGACAGGCATCACACCCACATTACACTGAACTACATAGATTTTAGTAGGAAATCTATGCAATTTAAGCAAAAGAGATTATGGTGCTTAAGTGTGAAATTAGAATATCAAGTATCTATACTTATTTACAAATGTGTAGCCTGTTCATCAGCTATGTTGCCATTTCCAGGTATTTTTTGCTTTCTCTACTATTACTAGTACTATATTGTCTATAACTGGTTGCCTTTGCTGTTGTACTGTTAGAGCTTTCATCTGAAAGTTTATCCTACCAGGCCAAGTTTGTTTCAAGCATGATGTTGCTCTTTCCTGGAGCTAGAAACTTAGAGCATTGATTAAAACCTACCACTTCTTTAGTTCTTGGCTCCACAATATTTGTTGAGATTTGTGATAAGATTCTTGAGACCACATAGTTTATAGACATTTGTATATCTGATGCCTGAATATATCAATGCCTTTTTAGGTTTCTTCCATTCATGGTGACACTCTGTCTTTTTGCAATTGACCACTCTTCTTATGGGCCATATGATCATATATGCTCGAGGTTGGCATCTCTTTATATATTTATATGTTCTTTGTTGGTACTCATATGCCAAGCATTCATTCTGATGTTGGATACTGGAATGGATAAGAAATATCAAAGAACTTATCTAAAAGATTTGTCTACAATATTAGGATTATTCGATAATAATGGAGCTAATGTACATGAATGTTATTTCAAGCCACATGGCTCTCATTTTCATCAATTTGGCTCTGCAATTTATGGCAAGAAAAGTGGTTTCTATTTACAAATGGACAGCAATAATATTGGATTTTCATCCTTTAATCTAGGAATTAGTTCAGAAGAGTTACCTTTCCATGAGAAAGTGAAAGTATTTTGCCACATGGCAGAAAGAATAGTATGCTAGATTGTATGCTTGTTTTGATGATTAGGTGCTCACTTACTCCTTGTCTTATCAGAGTCCAATGGAAGTGAAGTTGGATTTGCATCCAACACATCATAGTCTGATGAGTGTGAGAAAAAATTGATACATGTTTCCACTCTTTCATATAGCATAGGTGATCTGTAGTTAGGATAGGGTTTTCTATCTAGGCCAATCTTTCTGTAGCCAGGCATTCATTTGCATTATAGCACTGTAGTTAGGATCGGGTTTTCTATCTAGGTCAATCTTTCTGTAGTCAGGCATTCATTTGCATTATAGCACTGTAGTTAGGATAGGGTTTTCTATCTAGGCCAATCTTTCTGTAGCCAGGCATTCATTTGCATTATAGCACTGTAGTTAGGATAGGGTTTTCTATCTAGGCCAATCTTTCTGTAGCCAGGCATTCATTTGCATTATAGCACTGTAGTTAGGATAGGGTTTTCTATCTAGGCCAATCTTTCTGTAGCCAGGCATTCATTTGCATTATAGCACTGTAGTTAGGATAGGGTTTTCTATCTAGGCCAATCTTTCTGTAGCCAGGCATTCATTTGCATTATAGCACTGTAGTTAGGATAGGGTTTTCTATCTAGGCCAATCTTTCTGTAGTCAGGCATTTATTTGCATTATAGCACTTTGTAAATTTGAGTTGAATTGAAGAATTTGACAATGATCCATATACCTTTGCAACTACTATACAACTTTGTAACTACTCATCTGATTGCATCTTCTGTTTCCATTTTAACAGTTGTCTACCATTGTTTCATTACAAGAATTCTGATTGCCAGGTGAGATTTCTTTTACAAATGTTGGAAATTGGAAATATAGACAAATAATTTGCTTGTTTTTCCTATTTCCACAGTCTGGGTTGCTTTTGTGTATGTCATGTAGAAGCCAATAAATTTTTTTGGAATTTTGCAGTACATAGAAGTTCTTTGACTCATACTGAGAATCCTATAGTGAGTCAAGACAACTGAACTAGGGTTGGTTAGATATGTTATCTAAATAACTGCAAGGAAAGAATGGGATCCAGACTATATAAACTTGGAATCAGAGACTTCTTTATTACTTCTTTATTATTTATTTATTACTTTTGAACTTTTAAATTAAATTTGTTCTAACTAGGTTGCAATGGCAGCAAGAGGATATTATTCCGTTCTGTTGTCATATTATGGTGGTCTGATTATCAATGGTGTGTTCAACTGAAGCAAATGTTTCTTGTCGTCATATAGAACAGCATCTAGAGCAGTTATTTATTTCATTTGCGCAAAATTATTGTAGGAAATGACATAAAGTCACCTGTTTCTACCTGCCAATGGTCCTTAAAATTCAACTGAAGGGTTGCAGTGAAAAGAAAGTAGCATAGAAATAAGATTCAATAAATAGGACCAAAGTAAAGTTTACTCCAAATTAGATGTCTGGTAAATTTTTCATGATATTTTGCTATAGCAAGTTTGATCCAGCATCTATCATGGACAGCCTTGTTTCGACTTAGACATTAGACAAGTAAAGACAAAAAATATAGTGGTAGTGGATTGGCCACAGCTAGTGTTTTTGATCAGTTTATTTTAACGTCCCAGTCAGTAAACGAATGATATTGTTGCCTCTAAATTCAATTTGTTAGCGATGTTGGTAATATATCGATTACCAACAATGAATAGTTTATATAGAGCCTTGGAGTTGATACGATGAAGCAGGATCAATTCGAGAGAAAATGCTAACTATTTTAGGCAGTCCCAGCAGAGATGTGCTTAGACAGTTCCGCATGAGGGGGGTGGTGTTTGGAAAAGTGACAAACTGTTTTTTTTAGCAACACTACTTTCCAGAACACAAAGAACAGTAATGTAAGTTGCTGGTAACAGCAAATGATTTGCAATGTTACAAAAGAGAGTCGACTATGACCAACCATGATTAGCAGAACCATGATCACCAGACTGGATATATTGCAGGTTGAAATTTTATCAATTGACTCTAAATCCCTTTCTGCATGTGCAACTGTTTTTTATCTTCTTAGACGTTAGGGAGAACGTGACGCGCCCCCACGCCCCCCCCCCCCAGAGTTGGCATATCTCTGATCGACTGATGCAACAAAGAAAATGCAGGGAATGGTAGGGGGCCTGTCGTCTCTACCGCGTAACTCTTCTAGTACTCATCTCTTATTTGTAGTGACGTCATTTATCTATTATTTGTAGTGACGTCATTCATCTCTTTACTTTGCTAGAAAATATACGTCAATGATTATCGCAAAGGAGCAGATTGGTATGGAGTATACAAATATGTGTTTCTATTAATCCTGGCATTTTCACTTGTAGGAGCTGTGGTGAGTACATTTTCTGGATTGTTATAGTTAGGAGCATACCCGTTAAAAATGTCAGTTCTGGCAGATAGTTTGACTAAAAATAAGATAACCAGGAGCCGAATAAGTGTAACAGATAACACAGCAAAAACGTTTGAGTTCTGTCCCTCTCATATCCGTTGTTTTTCACTTTTTTTTTAACTTCTTGTATATTAGCTTTTTGAAGTTTTCCGTATTTCAGGACCCTTCCTTATTTGTGAAGAGCTTTGTTGTATACTCTATATATTTATCGAATTCCGTGAGTAATGCCATAATGCCGCACTGGATCCTGCTCAGTATCAATGTATATATATATATATATAGATATAGATGAAATTTGCTGAACAGTTTTGATGTTCAGTTTGTATCCGTTTTCAGAAGAGACATACGGAGGAACACTGCTGCCTGCTATTAGATCATTTTGAAACTTTGACAGGGTTTATGCCCATGCAATTTCCGTGCAGCAATGTTTGCAGAAAACCAATAATCAGAGACCCTAGGTCTATTTGATCCTGTTAAGTCTTGATGATTTAGAGGGTGACCAAGTGGTTAGAGTACTCGTTTAGCCGTTACTCGTCAGAAGATCGATAGTTGGAGGTGAACCATAAGGACGCTTGCTCACTGCTCACTCAGGAGCAAATGGATACCAGGTCACAACACTTAGGGGATAAAGGCGACGAAGAAGGCAACTGCTCACTCTATCTCACAATGGCGACGGCCCGGGATAAGTGTACTCTCTAACAGGCACTCCCAACGTACGGAATCGTACATGGAAGTAACCTTTACCTGTGAGCTTGCTGAATTGAGATTAATTCAAGTAATAGTCTTATTGCATTAATAGGTAAAGATTGACCCCATGTAGAATTCCGTACGTTCGGATGTGCCTGCTAGAAAGGACACTTATCCTAGGCCGTCGGCATAGTGAGATGGGATGACCAGTTCTTTTCCTCTGAGCCTTTAGCGTCCCAGTGTTGCCACCAAGTACCCAATTGCTGCTGGGTGGATAGTGAGCGAGCACTCCAACTAGGATCTGAGGGTTCTGCTCGAACCGTCGATTTCCCGCTCAGTAGTCAAGCGCTCTAACCATATGGCCACTCACTCATCTCACATTAATAGTACTACTTTTATTCTTTATTCTACAGGCTTTCAATATGGCAGCCTACAAAAAATTCAGAAAATTGCAGATGGTTCGAGGTAAAGGGTTTACCTGTGAATAATTTGACCCTTATGTTGGAAAGCCATGACTGCCAATATTGGCGGCTGCTATCTTCAAAAAGACAGCATAAATATCTTCGAGTGTCGTTTGAACGTTCTTATTACTAGGCCCTTAGTAATTGTGAAATTAGTCGAAGCATGTTTTATACGTTCAAATCTGTTGTCGTTTTATGTCAATTGTGTCTGCAATTTATTGCTTCTGAGAAGTCTTGGCCGGTAATGCTGAATTTTGTGCAGTGAAGAGATCTGCTTTGTTTGATATCTTCATCTGGCGTTATTATATTGCTCTTCTTCCTCGTTCAGGTGTCATTTCACAACGTCAAAGAGAGGTTTTGAAGTTGGTTAGGCGCCGCCTTGGTCTTTTTTCGCTTGCATTTATGTTTTGTTGGACACCAAGTACGTTTTTTATATCTTTTCTCGTGAAACTAGTTGTCAAATTAAGCCTATCCTCTTAACGAAATCATCATCATTACCATCCTGTCGTCCTGGGAGCCTGTTCTTGATGGCTGTCATCCTGACAGCCTGTTCTCTATGACAATTGTTTTCAATGACATTTGTCTCCCATTACATTTTCCCCCATGACATTTGACTTCCATGACCTTTTTCCTTTGAGCCATTTATCCTCTTGGCATTTGCCGTCCGCTTCACTTTTACCTATGATAACATATCTAGCTTGCCTTTACTTATTGGCCTATTATTGTCTTATTGCGACTGCGCAGTGATCTTCGTTCTGTTAATCTATTTCATGCTAGCATACCCGTCAAATGTTTGAGGCCCTGTCAGATCTATTTTCTCCCAACTTAATTGACCAATCCTTATGCAAAGTGAGCCTAGTCTTAGCATTCGTGGTGATAATCCTGCATAATGATTGGTCAATTCGGTTAGGAGAAAATAGACTTGACACGGTTACCGAACATTTGGCGACTATTCTCTTCATGCTTGTTCTGTGCTCCCCAACTCTTGTTTCAGTTTCAATTATTATATTTCTGTAGGGGTGAGATACTGATTCTAACAAAAGCACGAGAGTTGTTACTAGTTTTATTAATACTCCAAGGTTCTTTAAATAATTATTATTAGGCTTAGTAAAGCACTTCTATCTATGTTCCAGTTTTAGATCATATTGGATAATTTTAGGTAAACTTTTTTGATTTCCTATTTTATCTTAGGCATGATTTTGGGTGTCATATCTTTGTCCCCATCTTTCGAAAGGGATGATTTGTATTCGCTTTACGTGATTCAGGTAAATTTGGTAAACATACATGTTTATATACATATCTATTATACATACATTCTATTATACAATCTATTATACGTACATACGTACATACATGCATACTTAAGACGATAAAAGTCAAAACTTTTAGGAAGCTAAAGTTTTTGTTCTTGAAGTGCATATACAGGACTCTCAGGAGTCTGGAAATCTGGTAAAAGTCAGAGAATTAAGTTTGAGTTCAAGAGAAACCCGGAAGACTTGGAAAAGTTAGGAATTATTTCTGGTCGGGGAACTCTCTCATGAACAAGTTCATTCCCTTGCTCCGTCAAAAACTGCTGGGAAAACTGTAAAGGAAAATGTCACAGAATTTTTAAAAACTTGATCCGGAAACCTGACAAGTCGGGGAATTTTTTAGAAGAAAGCCCTGAGACCCTGATATAATATATTTAAAATATATTATTGAAATATATATTATGCATTGTGTTTAAATACATTATACATGTTGTTTATATGTATTGTAGTTTGTGTGATATAGAATGTTTCTGCTATAGCATAGCCGCCAAATGTTTGAGAACTGTGATAAGGTCTATTTCCTCCCAACGTTATTGACCGCATGTGTGGTCAGAATCCTGCATGACGATTGGGCAGTTAGGCTGGGAGAAAATAAACCTGACAGAACTCTCAAACATCTGGCGGCTATGCTACCCTGTATATTAGTTAGTGTATTGTTGTTATGTAGCGTGCCCCCTGTGTTGTGTTTTCTTGTTTGGCACTGATTGTTATCCGATCCGAGCAGAAGCGAACACAGAAAGAGCAACAATCGTTTCCACTATTTACACTATATACATACAACACCACAATCCAAACAACATCGAAACCCCAAACCATTTACAAAACTCTACAAAATCCAACCAAAAAAACGTGCTACTCCCTCTATCTCCCTATCTAACCTAATCTCTCTCTAAAAATAGATATATCGTAGCCATACAACAATCACGTGATACCCATTACAACACCTGTCTTGTATTGTTATGTTACTTGTGATTAATATGATAAATCTCCGAAGCGAACGAGTAGTCTAAGTCTACAGCTTCTTTGTCTGATTCTGATATTCATATAAGGCCAATACATTGCGTAGACTCTTTCATACTGTGCAGCGTGAAGCTCTCATAGAGTCAAGTTCTCTTTGCAGCTAGCTCTGCGTTAGCTAACATCCTTTTGTTATCTTGCAGGCATGCACATGTCCTCTTCAAGGGTTTATCAACAGTTTGATATATGGATGGTACCGGCCTGGTTTTAAGCAAGCTATCAACGAGCATACCCGTCTGCTGCATCCAAAGCCTCCAAGCACCATGGAAAGTGACGTGTAATGTGTATGATGTTTACAAATCCTATGCACAAGCTACAAACCATACTTTAATAGCCGGTCATCGCAAGAATCCGCTAATTCCACTTACAAGTTTATTTTCAGATCTGCAGACATAGTTGCAAAATCATATTGAAGAGGGAGCTATAAGTTGCTGCTGTGATGTTTCAAGCTTTTTTGCTGTCATTGGACAATACATGCATATATATATATATATATATATATATATATATATATATATATATATATATATATATATATATATATATATATATATATATATATATATATATATATATATATATATATATATTGTATATCATATTTGAATGGTATGGATGCATGTATACTTGTATAATATATAATTGCAGTCACGTAGTAGTAATAGGAATGTTTCATGTAATTTCTGCTTCAACCGCTCTTCATACTACTTCTGAAGTCTTTCTCCAAGCTTGTGCTATCGATCTTATGTGTTCAGACTCTTCCTTTCTCTTTAAAGTTCCTTTTCATTGATTTCGCCCTGTTGATATCTTTGTTCAATGTTATTACAGTTTTTTCTTGAGGTCTGCCTCTAAACCCCGTTTCTGATATTTCGAATCAGAATTTCATCGCTTTATCTGCTGGCGTTTCATCAAAAAGACGTAGCATTTTACCTAACAACCTCGATCTACCTATCAAGATATCAATTGAAATTGCTTTTTCTCGTATCTGCATGTATTTGTATATATCTAGTAATTAGGGTTCTCAGGAATGAACATCTAAAATATATTTAACTAGCTGAAACATTTTTCATCTGTAAAGCTTCTGTTGGATGAGGTCAGGGAAAAATTGGGAAACTTGGAAAAGTCAGGGAATTTGTTTTCTGATCAAGGAATTTTTTGAACTCCGATTGTGTTCACTTCTTCGTTATCAATGCGTATGCCAGATCATTTACTTGGCTGGTCGAAAACTGCTTGGAGACATGTGAAAAATGCCAAGGAGTTTAAAGATTTTGTCTGGAAAACGTGGAAAAGTCAGGAAATTTTTCAGAAAACAGTCCTGAGAATCCTAAGTAAAGGTCTGCGATTTATGATAATTTTTATGTGTTGTATGTAAGAGAGAAAGAGGTAAGCTAGTTGCTTCTTATTCTCATATTAGAATGCAATTTTATGTAGTCTTACCTACCAGAGGAGTATTCACTTTTACCGAAGTTTAGCCTCAAGTGGCATTACCACTGTGCACCTGCTAGCATTTGCATAAATAAACACCTTCGTGTTTTTGTTTCAATGTAGATAGAATTTTGATTTTATTGTGGGACAGAAATTTTAAATTCTTATAGAATATCTTAGTAAATTTTGTAATATGAACTGATTGCGCTGTGGATTATCATCTTCCCGACGTTTTTGGTGTCATCAATGTATCATAATTATTTTAATATTAGTTGTTGCTATTTTATTACATATTTATAAGGTTTTAATGCTTCGTGTGTTCTGACTGGAGCAATTTTAGTTCTATGTAACCATTACATTGGTAAGTCTGCTGTTTCTTTTGGTTGTCCTTACTAAATTTGCCCATGAATAAAAGGTTGAAATAGAATTGAAAGATACATATAATGGCATATTGCTACCCGGTGGAGTACGGTCAGCTTCTCGTACTAGTGCGCTATTCTACGAGCTATGGCTTATCTCACCGTTACCGTGATTACAGAAGCTATTTTAAGAAGTTCAAATGGTGATGGCTGAAGTTTCGCAGTGAAATAGTTTCGATACACGGAGCTATATTTCGTGCCCATTGGCATTTCAAGAAGTCTCGGAAAAAGTCTTCCTAGCGCCCTAGACCGTTGACTGCTAACCTAAGACCTTTGATGTTGACCTTTGATGCCAACCTTTGACCTTTGATACCAACCTTAAACCTTTGATTGTCAAGTTGGCGTGGTGTACATTGATACAGTGAAGTTCTTAAGATTCATGATATTTGCTATATTTCCTATTGAAATTTATTCTTAAATTAGTTTTAACTCTACTGTACGTTAAAGAATGCAAAACAGATTTAGTTTTTTTGACGATAAATTTTAATTAACTATCATTGCCTGTGCTCAAGGAAAATATGCAATGCATTAATTATATGGTGCATCTAAATTTCTGTTTGGATATCCAGGTGTCTCGCTCATATGTCGAGCGGTCATGCCACTAGCCGCTGGGGAATTGGAAGGTAACGTGGATGTGGTCTCAATAATTGTTTAGGCAAACCACTTAAATGGGATGATTAATGACACACAGTTAAAGACCTTTTTGTTTTGTTTATGATATATTTTCCCCTTTAGTCCGACAGAGTTCTGGCAATCGCTTGCCTCTTCAATAGAAGCATACAGGTTTCGATTCGATGACGGGACTGTGAAAGAAACCTGTTTGCCAATGAGAATTATGATGAATTTGTATTATGTCATATCATAGAATTCTTCATTTTAATTACTAGATCGGAAGCACACATCGGCGATCATCGTTTACTGCTCGTTTCTGCACCCTGATTTTGGTAAGAAACTTGTACTTTTCAGGTCATCCCCGTTTCATATTTGTTCAGCCTCTCTAAGCATGCTAATCTTTGTCTGTTTCTGCTTTATTGTTTTCTTTTTTTCCTCGACAAAACAGATTCTCAAGACTTTTACTTTGATTCAAGTGTCCCAGAAAACTGGGATGCATGGTGTTGATAGTGTGCAGCCATGTAGAATCATAGACACAGACGTGCAGCAATTGACAATGGATGGTAGACCATATATGCACCAAGCTCCACTCACCAAGGGCTTTTGTGGGGCCCTCATGACATTATAGCGAAATTTTAATCATAGCCACATTTTTGAATTGCACAAGTGTTGCAAGTCACTTTGTATTGTAATGTCTGGGTCTGAGTATAAGAATTTCCACGAAGAAAACACGTCGCTATAATTTTCCATAATCATATACACAACATCATTGATTAATCACACTGTTTTAAAGCATGACTGTCCTCTCTCTCTCTCCATCTCAACGCAACTCTTCTAACTATATTGACGTAAACGGAAATATCTAACTAATAGCAGCCTGGGCTATAGAGCTGCTTCACAACACTTTACATCTTCCTTCAGTGACCTTCTTGTCACTTTTTGTGTTTTAAGGGACCCTATTAATCAAATACACTACAAGTACCATGGGAAGCGCTTGGAGCATGCAATTGGAAATGGGTGCAATAGTAGGAAATAGTGTAGATTTTAGTATCCATATTTCCAAAATACTTTCATCGTTCAAGAGCTTTTAAACTATGGGCCCATATATCTTACTACTTAAACAGCAATGAGATGTTCCAACGTTTCATTTAAACGATAAAAATACTTTCCTCTTCCTTCCCAGAATCCTGCAACTTGTCCTTTTTCGTCTTAAGTCTTAAGTCTTTACTTAGCTTAAGATCTTAGGTCTCCTCTTTACTTAGCCTTTTTCTTTCTTCATTTGTTGGATCTTTGCTATAGGCCTCAGGGCATTACTTACTAAAAACATAAAAGAAAATGTATCTATAAAGTAAGTATCGGAAAGCCATGATTGGTCGATGTGATGCTGAAATCCGTGCGTGCAGCGCTCACAGGTTCCTGGGTATTTCTGCGTAACCACACAAAAGTAATTTATTGCTTCAAGGTGATTGTGAACGCAAGCAGGAGCCAGTCGCTTGTAGATAAGAACGCATTGTATCGTCCATCACTTTATTCAAGTTGCAGACAATAAGAGAAAACAAAAAAGGTCGTCATTTCAGGACTTCCGTTGTCGTTACGAGACACAGTTCAATAAATACTGGTATAATCGAGTGCACTCTAGGATTCAACCTCTTTCGCTACTTGGATTGTTGCCGATACCCGTGCGTCTATCCCATCGAACTAATCTGGCCTAGCGCTTTGGCGTGCTGATCTTAAGATGGCGGCAATAGCAAAATTGTGGTGCATGAAAGCGAAGTCGAGAGATTCTGCGCACTCGTGGATTGCTTTGCTATCCGTGACATTGACTGCAGTCTGCTCTGTAGGCTTCATTAACGTCTTTGGCATATGCTACAACGCACTGCTTGTAAAATTCGGCGAATCCAAAGAGAAAACAGGTACGCACCATTGCTGCAAAGCCTTGGATTTGAATGCTTTTTGTCTCTTCATTTATAGCACTTCACATATTTTCTATCAGTGGAATTTTGTTGTTGTAAGAGCCCCAGTGAGTAACTACTTGTCTTTAAATGTTTTTGCACATACGATATGCTTATTTTCTAACTGAAAATACTTGTGAAATCAATCGATATATGTCTTGTGCATCATAATAGTCTATAGCTATTTATTTCCATTATATCTGCACCTATTTTTATATGTATATATGTGAGCAGTGGAGCCCGGGGGCTGGAGAGCTGTAGCCCCTTCACGTTCATATTCATTCATATTAATTTATATTACATTGTTTATACATGGAAGCCCCTCAGGCTATAACCAAGCCTGATTTACAGGGGCCGTGTTAAAAAGAATGAGCCAATTTAATTCTACAATTTACAATTTCTATAGCAAATGTACTTTAGTGCCCGTTTAAGAACCCTCTATATCCCGGACATTTTAATCTGTCCTCTCGAGCCGCTCACCAAAAATGTTGCTCCACCATCCCGATACATGTAACTATATAAATAAATATGAATATATATATACAAACATATATATATATATATATATATATATATATATATATATATATATATATATATATATATATATATATATATATATATATATATATATATATATATATATATATATATATATATATATATATATATATTGTGTGTGTGTGTGTGTGTGTGTGTGTGTGTGTGTGTGTGTGTGTGTGTGTGTGTGTGTGTGTGTGTGTGTGTGTGTGTGTGTGTGTGTGTGTGTGTGTGTATGTGTGTGTGTGTGTGTGTGTGTGTGTGTGTAGTAAAGAATAAGCGTAGTGTTTAAAATATATATAACACTTACTGTTTCAAAAACGTGCGTGGTAATTGTCACTCAATTTGTCCCAACAACAGCACTCCTATTGTACTGTAATTTTTTTCAGCATGGATTGGCTCCATCCCATTGTCATTGATGTTTATATTAGGCCCAGTATCAAGTTGGATCGTCAACAAACTTGGCCTGCGACTGAGCGCAATGCTCGCATCGATTCCAGTATCAGCATCATTTCTTCTAACGTCGTTCATGGTCGATCTTGACTACATCTTCCTAACATTTAGCCTACTATTTGGTGTGGGTTCATCTATCCTGTTGATGGCGTCTGTTAAGGTTATATGCTTATACTTTGATAAGTGGCTTTCATTAGCACTTGGTAGGTGAATTTGTTACTTTTGTTAGCAATGAGTTATTGTCAACAACGATATCATATCAGTGTCCTATTTTGATTAAAACACTCGGAGTATCTTACATTTTGGCTGTTGTTATCTACCATTCTACATCTACCATTGTTAGTAGTTTGATGATGTCATCGTTTACATCCTCTACTCTCTTTTTTCTTCTTTATATTGACATAATCTTCTTTTAAGAAGTAGACAATTAATCTATGCAGAGGTTCATGTAGGACATTCGTTTTCTTTTGTAAGACCCAAATATATATTTGCCGAGACCCAATCTTCATAGTTTCTTTTGATAAATTTATACTCAAATTTTCTTAAAATTGTTCATCAAGAGCAATATGTTTGCAAATTGTTCAGAAAGTATATGCAGTGTACAATTTCCAAGATTTTCTATCGAGCTGCTTTTGAACATAACGCAACAGCTATTAATGTTGATTAATAACCTCATCTGAAGTTGATTTCCAAAAGAATGTAGATAGTCCGATGCTTGTGAAAATTTTTGTCTGAGGTTAAGCATGTTTTAGTAATATTCTTATTTATTCAGCAAATCGAGAATGGAATAGGTGTTCTTGCATAAAGAGAGAGCATGACACAATGCTTCATTAATATATGCATTTGTTACCAATTTCGAATTAGGTTTCAATGTCAGGTGGGTCAAAAGTTTTGATACATGTATCGATTTTGTTAAACCCGGTACAACACCCTTTAGAAACTATAGAATGAACTGTCACGTAAACTACTGGAGTGAATCTCTGGCCTTTTTGATGCCATGTATGATCATGTACCACTCTAATTCCTTTACTTTTATACGAGGTATCTACTACCACGCATAGCCTTAACTTACCTCTACTTTTTATTTTAGGGGCATCAACTGGTGGTGTAGCATTTGTACTGGTCGGTTTATCGTACCTGTTGATTGGTCTAATCGACCGTTTTGGATTGGATCGAACATTCCAGATTCTATCAGGGACATTTTTCGTCATTTGCGTGCTAGCTGCACAAATGCTTTTTCCAACAGACTTTCCTGTCGAAGGGCAAGAAACTGCGGAAGCGGAGAGAAGGAGTCATAAGATTTATTTGACTCTACTGAAAAATAAACGATTGTGCGTTTTTCTTTTTGCAAATTTCATATTCAGTTTTTCATACTCTGTATCATACATCCACCAGGTAATGATAATTAAATTTCAGTTTATGTTCCCATTGTCTACTGTCTATAAATCTGTACGTTTTTTGAATTCATGCTGTATTTTTATATTGATTCATTTTTGACTTTTTATTCATAACATTGCATTGAAGATTGCTTTCAGCAAAACAGACATACAACAGGTAGAATCTCAGAGTAGTTGCAAACGGCTGTAACCGGAGAAAATTTCGAGGTTTTGACTTATTTCATTTTTTCAAACTTTATCCATTTTCCCCCAAATCACCCACCTCCATCCCTATAAGAACCTATAATTAGTCTTTCTAATATTTTACTTTATATTCCCAAGTGTAAAGAAGCGCCATATGAGACCCATTACCCGTATCTTCTTCAAATAAATTGTACATCAGTATATAATATTTTAATTTCTTACCAATTAGTGCCGTGCTCTCCTATCTATCTTGTTCTCTCCCGTTATTGGAACTATACTCAGCACTGCTGTCTCTTATAGTTGGGATCGTTTGTGGTTATCTTTACACTTTATTTATTTCACGATTTGTCACTTCCAGGTGCGTTTGGCCGTAGAGAAAGGCGTATCAAAGACTATTGCAGAACAATTCCCTGTGTTTACGTCAATAGCTATTGGTTTGGGTCGCATTTCCAGTGGCATCATTCTCGATTTGAAAGTTCAAAACAAGATATCCTTCTTCCAATGCTCTATGCTGTTAGCCGGATTAAGCTGCTTCGCAGGACTGCTGTCCACCAACCAAACTCACCTAATTGCATTTATTTGGACATATGGATTTTTGGATGGAACTGTGCAAGCATCTGCTACTCCGGCCCTGAGAGAGATTTTAGGACTGGGCTTTCTAAGCGAAGCATATGCCTTGCTGTTAACAGCGGATGCGGTTGCTCTTCTTTTAGGGCCTCCATTTGTTGGTGAGTGACATTTTCTCATGAAGTCTCCACTTCCATGTTGATCAAAGTTCAAACGCGCAATTTTACGTGGTTGTTGTACTCTCCAGAAAGGTTTTCCATTATACTGACCTGAACAAAGGAAGGAAACAATAATCTGACAAATGAGCAGTATATGGAAACAATTCAAAACTGAGTTTTAAGGCAGTGTTAACAAAACAGAACTTGCTTGTGAGGAATTATATGCAAACTGGTGGGAAAATTAAGAGCCTGATGGGAATTTCATTACAAATTTGAATGTTAAAAGTTCCCTTGATTTAGCTCACTGGGCAATCGAGCGCACGTTTACAATTCTGTGTTTCTGCCCAATTTTCAATCTTGACTTTTAATCGAGCAAATAATGCTAACCAACCCATATTTTTAACCTCATTTTCGATAAATTTGAAGATTATTATTGACATCGAACAAACGATGGATACCCTGTCTTTTAGTCTCATTTTGATTGGTGTAAAGACTGTTCTTTCATTTGCAGGTTTCATTGTGGACAAGACAAACGATTACAATGCATTTTTCTACGTCACCGGAACTCCATATCTCTTGGGATTCTTCAGCTTGTTCGTTCTTCGTTATTTCATGAAGAACCCAGATGCAAGTAATGAACAAATAGAGATGGGAATACCTAACAAGGTCATGCAACAGGATGAATTATTTTCTTCATCAGAAGTACCCAGAGCCAGTCCTGATGATTTGAACCAGGCAGAAGCAGCATCACCCCAGGTTTAGCGAATCTGCAGAACAGGGAATCAGACACTGATTAATTAATCGCAATTTGTTACGACAAGTAGCGAGAATTACCGAACTGTGCTCTCGTCGCGGCTTTTCTTGCGAGTATGGCAACTTCGAGGATCAATTTTTAGGGTTGCCTTGCTGTTGGAATTTAAGTGGAACTGATAGCTAGTTTTCCGATATGTTTTCAAGACTTTTTGGGATATATTGCTTTTTTTTTCTCTGTAAAGTAGAGCTTGTTGTCAGCAAAATTATGAAGTTTGAGCATTATGCTACACCATGTATCTATTTTTCATTTTTTTCAAGGCATTCTCCATGTCTAATCCAAGGTACGAACTGTTCTTTGTAAATGAGTTGCTAGGGTTTCCGTACGCGACCAGGAGCCTGATACAATTCCCTATACCATATGTTATATGTCTTTTTAAGCTTGTTTTCATCTATATATAGGTTCAGATTGCATTCTACAATTTGTTTCTAAATACATGAATAAATATAATTGTACTTCAAAGAAGGAAAAATCATGGAAAATAAGTTAAACACTGATAGAAGAAGCACTTTTTTGTGAGCTCAAGGCGAGGTTTTATAACCTGGAGTGCGCAAGAGATCCTTATTTGATGCTCAAAGATTTAATATCTGGGTTCGAATATATAGTTCATTTTTTGAAGGCATTCTCCATAGCTAAGCAAAGACGCAAACCAGGCCTTTGTAAATCAGTTGCCAAGGTTTCCATACGCGGACAGGAGCCTGGTACAGTCTCGTACGCGCGCAGTTCAAATATAAGAAGACCTCAATATGCGCCATTTTTATGTCAACCATACAATTGTTAATACGGCAGTTCCTGCTGCAGACATGGGATTTATACTTGAAGAATTCTGATTGTGATCGAGGATACTGCTGGTTTTTTTGAAATGATGAGTATTCACTTTTGATTCCGTTGCATTTTTCTGTGATAGTGTTTCCATCAATTGTATTGAGAAACAACTTTACGTGCATGCATAGATATGATACCATATGTCATATCATGCAAGTTTATTTATATGAATGTGGTTTAAATGGAAGTTGTGCTCGAGTGGTTAAAATAATTAAGAAATCTTAATGTTCGATTTTTTGAGAAATAGGAAAATTAGTAAGTTCATATACAGTAATAGCCGCATATCAGAACCTGAATTTTTCGATTTGAGGCTCTTAAAATATGTTCTTAAATTTTCACACCAATTTTATCTGAATATATATTATACGCTTATATTATATATACTATAATAAATATATATACATACAACATGGTACTTAAGCATGAAGGAAAAAGCCATGTAAAGTTACTTTTAAATAGATGGTGATCTTAATTCAGCAGTTTCTGCCTATACACTTACTTTAACCCCACTGATGAAAGGCTAACTTAAAATTTGGCCATTCAGTACTGATACTGAAATCTGATCCCGGAAAATCTAAGAAATTTCCAACACTGTGACAAATAGTTTTCTAATTGAAACACCTAATGACACAAGGAATCAATCTGTTAATATAGTTGACAATTTTTTCTTATTCATGTCACTCTCTTTGGGCAGAATCATGGAATTGGTGCAACTTTTAGAAATTGGCTGTATTCAATAATCTAGTTTGATAGGGATATGGTTTTTGGCTAGAATAAGTAAATTAAGAAAAGTTTTCTCTACTGACCCTGTTGTTGTAATCATTTTTTCATTCAATTGTGACTTACATCTGTAATCATTTAAATAATGGCTTTTGACTTATGATTTATATTTATGTTGGCATGCACTTACACAAGTTGACATTGATTTAGTCATGACAAGCAATGGCCAGTGTTGAAGGCTTTACTATAGACCTCAGGGCATACTCCCGTCTTAATAAACTGTACAGATGTATACAGCATTTATTTTTATCAATTCAAACAAACAACAGTAACAGCAACATTAGCAAGTGATGCAAGATCTTATGGCTCTCACAGCAAGGAAAGGCAAAAAGTCACTGAATCCTTCCTGCAGGTGCCACTTAAAACTTTCTTAACAACTTTCTTTCTTTCTTGCAACTCAGTACCCATACCGAGGATGATGGCAAGCATGCCCAAGAGATTTAAAAATATTCATTTGCATATCTACATAGATACTGTATGGTAAGGCCTGTTATGTTTTTGGTTGTATGACACATAAATTCAAAATTTATAGTCTAGTATGTTATTTTTCTGTGCATGGCACTGATAGATTATAAATAGATAATTTTTTTGCTAAATCAGATTGGATAAATGCATTTACTTATTGTAATTAACTAGCACTCAAGATCTATGATTTCCACAATGAGCAGCAATGTAAGTATTAATGCTATGAGATTATCTTGACTTCCATATGCAGAAAACTTTTTATTCCCTGATCTTAAATGACTTTCAGATCTATCAGTGTTTTTACATTGTAAATCTGAGAGTCTCAGGATAGGTTATGACCTGATTTATATTGGGATGTAGTTGGCATCGCACCCCAGACAGAAATCAAGGAATGCACCATAGCAGACTGCTCATTGGTTTGGTGCACTTAAATATTCACACAATTTTTTGACAAGTTTAATACACATTAATTAGGAATTTGACCAGATATTCATCAATCAAAGGAACCATGTCCATTTTAGTTGACACAATGTAAGTCCTACACTACCAAAGAAAATTTCTAGGGACATTCATGTTTATGATTTTAATTTGAAACAGTTCACAGAAAATTAGATATATATAATGGACCCCAAAGTTAAGGTCTGTGGGAAAGAGACAGAGGCGGAAAAGTACAAAGCCTTGGGAAATTAGTTCCCAAAAGTTTTCCTAGTTAGCAACATTTGAGGAAGGTTTCACAGAAGCACTGAAGCTAGTAAATTATTGAAACTCTGAAAGCATAATTCAGATTAGCTCTCTGGACTTTACATTTTATCTATTTGATAAATAAACAATATAGAAACTCATAGAAACAGAAATCATAAATGTCTACTCACTTAAACATTTAACAGAATTTTTTGAACCAGGTACCTCTAGAGGTTCTCAAAAAGGATAAAAGCATTTTATCTTTAGTAAAGGAAACACCTTGAAATTCTGGTATCAACTTTATTCATTACAGAATTTCAAAATAAATGTTGTTTAGACAAAGATTATGCCTTGATTTTAGAGGAAATATGCCTAGTCATGCCATGTTCAATTGCAATTGAAATGCGCTGTTTTTCCATTTAAATCCATTTCACACCTTAAGATGAAGCATGTCACGCTGGCTTTTGCAAAGAGCAATCAGGATGAAACAAGGATCTACATCATTCTTTTCTCTTACAAAGGTTACTATTTCTCCCGTCTTATGTAAAAAGTTGATGATTCTTCCCCTCCCTTGTAAAGATTTTAGTATTGTCCCCCTTCTTTTGTAAAAGTTTGGTCATTCTCCCTTGTCCTTAGCAAGTACAACCCTCTTAAAAGGAGTATTTATCTCTATGGTCAGACGCACTTTTACCAGTCCTCAACACTGTTGAGCAGGGATCAGTGATATCACTAATTGGGGAAGTAGGAGGCACACTTATTTTCAAGACTTTAGAGGGGAACTTATTGGAGAGGGGGGCTTAACAAATTTTGAAATGTAAGCATATTTTCTATGGTGATATAACATGTATATTTTACAGGCAGTGATATATCATGTATATTTTACAGGCCTTTCAATGAGACGCGCGCGATCGTGCACGAGCGCGCAGGCACCCGCCCAGGTCAGTTCACGCACTTGATTTGTCGCTCGCGCCAGCTTTTAAATGAAACGTATACATCCAAGCACTAAGGACAGTTCTCGTAATAGAATGTTTAGCGCACGCAAACGATCCCACTCGCGCGATGTATACGCTCTGTAAAAGGCCTGATTTAGGAATCTTACTCAATAACATTTTTCATCTTCATCAGTTATTATCATTTCTGTTTGCAGAGAAGTTTGAGCTTGATTTTTATTTGGTTTTTTTGCCGTACTAATAAACGTCATAAATGCCATAAAGTTTATGCACGTTATGAATATAACTTATGTTTGGCAGTATCCATTTAAGGGGGATTTATTACATTCTTCTGCACATGGGGCTTTTTGTAGAGGGTATTTAATTAAGAGGGGGATTTAAAAATGAAATTATGGTATATGCATATCAGGCTCAAAACCGCTTAAATTTAAGAATATCTTAAGAAAGAAGATTGCAAGCTTCAAGTTTCCTAGTGACAGACTTTTTTTAGTTTTTAGTTTAGTTAGGAAAATGCAAATGTAAGTTTTATTTATCTAATCTGGAACTTATAACGTTCTGATGCAACTTAGTAACTCTTTGGGGAGTGTGTATTACACACTTTTTATTATGCGAATACTAATGCTGTAACGTTCTGATGCAACTTAGTAACTCTTCGGGGAGTGTGTATTACACACTTTTTATTATGCGAATACTAATGCTGTAACGTTCTGATGCAACTCAGTAACTCTTCGGGGAGTGTGTATTACACACTTTTTATTATGCGAATACTAATGCTGTAACGTTCTGATGCAACTCAGTAACTCTTCGGGGAGTGTGTGTTACACATTTTTTATTATGCGAATACTAATGCTGTAAATCGATGAGATTTAGGAACAATAAAAGAATATTGTTAGGCTCAAAATCGGAAAATTTTAAGAATATCAAGGCTCGACGAGAAATGAAGTATTCTTATATAAAATAACTGTATACGATGCTACATGGGCAAATCCCTGGTTGTCGTCAAATTTTTCTTTTTGGACAAAAAGGAACCTCCCCCGTGAAACGTGGTCTTCGCGGTGGCCCTGCAACTCAAATAGAACTAACCAGCCGCTTTAGTACTCACTTTTCTTATTCTCTTGCGGGCAGAGAAGGTTGTCATCGGACCGCAAGTGGCCTGCGGGCCGGCGAGTTTGAGATCCTTACACTTTTTAGACTTTTTCGTTGCCACCAAGACTCTAGCGACACGAGTGACGTACGGAAGTTAAGCACCGTACTTCTGTTTTTTCGATATGTTCAGAACAGGTACCATCAAAAACCAACCTGCTTCGCTGGTTTGTTTATTTATCTCAACGTGTCTGGCCTAGCTCTTAAAGTCTGATGCAACTTAAAATGGTGTTTGTAACAAAGCTCTGGAGGGTTAAAGCGAAGTCAAAAGACTCGGTACAATCATGGATTGCTTTGTTGGCCGCTACTATGACTGCAATGTGCTCTGTTGGCTTCATTAATATCTTTAGCATATGCTACAACGCACTGCTTGTAAAATTCGGCGAATCCAAAGAGAAAACAGGTATGGATGCCTTCAAGTTTGAAACCATATATCTATAGGACAAAGCTTCTGTGCTTTACTAAGATCTATAGCAGTCAGTACAGTATTAGATAATCGTTTGAGAAGCGGTTTAATGTGTAAGGAACAGGTAAATTTGCCCAATAAGAACTATTGTAATTTGTATAGGCTATCCCATAATCTTGATGCATCGCAAACAGTGTAACTGAACAGTCTTGAAAATAATGCTCGAGGATTCTGATGAGATTTTTTTATTTTAACCAAGCCCTCAATCCTCAATTTATGGCGGCTGATCAATGACGCGAAGCGGGGCTGTACACCGAGGAGTATATTTAGCACACGAGCATGCTCTGACATGAAACTGTAACTAAGGTTTAAGCAGTGCTACAGCATCATATACATCAACACCTGCGATATCCTGCCTGGGCAAGGCGGGTGAAAATCTGCTTGAAGACGCATGAGGAAACGTTCTTGGTGCCATTCAAAACATGCACCATGCAAATCATGCACCATGCAACTTTTGATGTACTTTTACCCGTCTTTCCCCCTGTTGTAATTATGGGCTAGAGAGAGAGACTATTGAAAACTCCGCATTTCTTGATTTTTATCTTTATTGAACATAACATAACATAACAAGATTATACACTAACACTCCGAAAGCTAACACATACTAAACTGAAACTGGTATATCAACTCTACTTATTACGACACTACTTACACTGCATGAACTGCTCACATGATGTTGACCACGTGACCCAAGATCAGGGGGTATCTTTCCAACACCCCCTATTGTCGCATTCTGTCATACAACACGAACATTTGACAACCCCCACCCCTGCGTGATGTCGCAAAATGTGAGTCTGTGCCCATAGGGATTTTTAGTAAAATTTTGAGACGACGCCCTTCACATTCTAAGAAAACACCCTTTCTAAATTTAGAGTGTCGCCCATTCTAGACGGAGAAAGAAAGATGAAATCATTGATGTTCTTGTGAGAAATTTTAATAGTATGATTGGTTAGCGTCACACTGTCTATTTTCTAAGTTTTTAGGCACAAACATTCATTCGGCTTAATAGTTTATGGGACAAAGAGGGGAAATCACCTAACTGGGCAGGTAGTGTCCCCCGTGTCCCCTGGCTTCGTGCCTGTTTCAGTCTAAAACGTTCTTGGTTTTCTTTGCAGCGATGCTTGAGACTGTGAACCATTACGTTGGTACCAAAAACTCCTTCGCAACGTCTCATTTCATACAACAAGGATAACACTAGAATATATAGATTATCCCAGGAAATCTATGCAATCTAAACAAAAGAGACAATGTGCTTGCGGGAAAACTGGAATTTCAAATGTGTATCAGTTTACCAACTTCCTCTATTCTCAAAAATCCAGTGCTGAACTTTCTTAACTTTTTCAGCAATCGAGTACTGCTTTGATATAAACCATTTTCGTATTAAAATATGCGTAGGTGTTTAAGAAATGGGTTTTAACTTTGATCACCCTTCTCTCTTCTACATGAAAATAGATAGGTATTACAGCCAGAGGTGAATTTAGCTTGGGAAATCTAAGAGGGAGACACGCATTCGCGCCCCTTGGGTTATGGTGTTAAGGTAGAGGTTGGTCTTGTGTAACATTGCAGAAGCTCTAAAAATGTAAATTATATGTTTATCAAAAACCATGGAATTGATAGCAAACAATGATATTCAATGGAGGATAGAGGATGGATTAATGATTGTTGTTGCATTGCTATCCCGCACAATACAATTCGGTACAGTAAAGCTCAATATAGTTTTTTCATGTGGTTTATATGAAGTGGTATTCAATTGTTCGTAAAGTTACGAAACTTCAGTAGGAGATTTTTTAGGCCTAAGAAAGTCTGTAAGATCATATACACTTAGAATTCCAATTTTCACTCAAGCCTACCATCAAATTTGCTTAGGTTGTAAATGCCTCCCCCCCCCCTCCCCCGTGTCTACTATATATTTCAGTGTTGTGCATGTGTAATGAATGTCTGCCTTTGTATTCCTGCCAAGAAAGTCGTAGGAAAATTTTAATGTTGAAATTATGAAAAAGTTAAAAAACAATTCAGCGTTGGACCAAAGCAAACTTTTTTTTAAAAAGCAACGTGTACAGTTTAGTGGAATACAATGCACAAGAATAGAGTTCAATATAGTGCATTGATTGCACGTTTCTTTTATACGAAAATTTTTTCTGCCCACTACTGAATCTTCTTTAACTTTTTCGTGATTCCAGTACTAAACTCTCGTAAGACTTT
Source organism: Mastigias papua (assembly GCA_964019165.1). Lineage (NCBI taxonomy): Eukaryota > Metazoa > Cnidaria > Scyphozoa > Rhizostomeae > Mastigiidae > Mastigias > Mastigias papua. The sequence continues at coordinate 2,924,454 of OZ025286.1, read as the reverse complement.
CTCGAAAAAAATATTTGAGTCTGTGTAACACTGCAGTGTTGCAAAATCAAAAAGGCAGTGGTAAGAAATCTGTGCAAATTTGGACAAAAGAGATTATGAGCTTTGCATGAAATTTGGAATTTCAAATGTGTATCAACCTATCAACTTTCTATTGTCTCAGAAATGCTGTACCGGACTTTCTTAGCCTTTTTAGCAGTCAAGTACTGTTTTCTCATAAACTTCTTTCCTTATATAAATTATAAACCTGAACCTGAACCTGAACCTTATAAAAAATGCATAACGTACAATATAGTATCACAAGGAATACTTTAGTTGCTAACGAGTTCGACAATGGTTTTATGTAGGAGCGAGCACTGTGGTTTGCATTCTCATATTTTTCGATTGTTGTATCTTCCTTCTGTTTAGCATGGATTGGCTCCATTCCTTCGTCATTAATGTTCATATTAGGCCCAGTCTCAAGTTGGATCGTCAACAAACTTGGCCTGCGACTGAGCACGATGCTCGCAGCGATACCAGTATCTGCATCACTACTTGCAACATCCTTCATGGGTGATCTGGACTACATCTTCATGACATTTAGCATACCATTTGGTTTGGGTGCTTCCATCCTGTTGGTTACATCTGTCAAAGTTGCGTGCATATACTTTGATAAGTGGCTTTCGTTGGCATATGGTGGGTACTAATGTTATTGTCAGCAATAGTGTCATCTCAATATCTATTTTGATCATTGTTTTCTGTTGCTCTAGTGATGGTTGCATGAATTACCAATATCATCTACTATGGCCCAAAACCCTATGTAACTAACCGATTCTCGTTATATTGCATGATGAATATCCAATCGTCCCTAATAAACTTTCTTTTAATATAAGATAAAGCCTTCTTTTTGTAAATAGTTTGTTTAAAAGGTGGGGCAAATTGTCTTGGACTCCGAGCCTGAGATGGGCCCCTAAAGCTAAGAAATGATTCATTGGTAAATTCTAAATGTTATAATGATGCCATCAGGAACCCCAATTTTCCATTTGTCTTGGGAGCCATATAATTTTAAACTACATTCAGTGGTTTACGTACAAACGTGCAGGTGGGTCCTGTACCCCTGAACTTTTCATCAAAAAAGTGAAGTGCCCTTTTTCATGGAAAATTTTGAAACCTTTTAGTGTATTTTTGTAACACAGACCTGCATATAACCCTTATTACACTTGAAAGTGACGAAATTCTGAAACTTTCCTTGCGTTTTATTTTGTTTCTAAATCTGAAAAACCATATTTCTATATACGTTCTCTTAAGAAAGTATTTATGGTAGTAATGTGCTATGTAATTTGATAACACATTTCTATGTAACATCTATAACCGCATGTAGTAAACGAGTTGTAGTTTGCGTTGCATGGAAACAAGATGATATATACATCAATGTGAGTTCTTATTGATCTTCAATACTATATGTATTGCGCACTGTTTGCTGCTTAGACTCCTGCCCTAGAAAAATTCCTAGTTGCACGCCTGACCTACAATCTTGGACATAAATTACTGGACTTTTGCTCATTTTTCCGTGACCCCCCTTTCCCCCTAAATCAATGTTGTTCTCGACGAAGATATTTATGCTTGATACAAGGAGAAGCTTCTTTCACTAAAATTTTACAAAAGAACAACATTGATAGGTGGGGGGAAGGGGGAAAACTAGTGTCAAAATCTTGAGCAGACAGTCCGGATATATTTTGTCCATGATTGTAAGTCTACCATCCCGGTACGTGTCTGTCTATGCGGATTCATTCAAGAGCATGCATGGGTTCACCTTGTTAGAGTTTATGCAGGATCTAACCAAAACATACGAAGAACTTCAAGACGCATACGACATCATCGCAACATAAAACATAACTAACACATTGCAAGAACTCACACGTAAAAACATGTGTAGTAAATCAGAGTAGCTCATCAAAATTAAGCTAGCAAACAACAGCGACTACCAAATCTTTATTTTAGATTACGACGTAATCATCACTCTCTCAATATGCCTATATAAGGTTTTGTATTTCAGGTGCTTCAACTGGCGGTGTAGCATTTTTATTGGTCGGTTTATCGTACCTGTTGATTGGTCTAATCGACCGTGTTGGATTGGATCGAACATTCCAGATTCTATCAGGGGCGTTTTTTGTCATTTGCGTAATAGCTGCTCAAGCCTTTTTTCCAACGGACTTTCCTGTCAAAGGACGAAAGAATATAACGAAAAAGAGAAGAAGTCACAAGATCTACTTGCATCTGCTGAAAAATAAAAGATTGTGCGTTTTCCTTTTTGCAAATTTCATATACAGTTTTTCATACTCTATATCATATATCCACCAGGTAATGAAAGTTAATTTTCAATAGATTTGTTTGAGTAAATTGGGAAAGTCCAATGGCTAATGATGCCTTAGAAATTTCCTTCAGATATTATATATATTCCTAATAAACTTGACATAAATGACGATAGGTTTGAACGTATAAGACATGCCCCCCATTGATTCCACAATCATCTTCAGCTAAAAGATAAGCATGTTATATGAGGAGAAAGATTTAAAGACAAGTACTTACTCACTAGGGATCTTAAGACAAAAGATATCCCATTAAGATAATATTTCTGATGCTCTGTAAAGGAACAACTAAATGCTACGAGCTTACTTCTGCTTAGAAGATTTCAATTGTGATAGTTGACAGTATACTATCACACAGTTTTTTCTTCATGATCTACCAGTTCAGTAGTCGCCTTTAACGACAAATCTCTGTCAATCTAACATCTGTGTATGCCAAATTTACCTAAGTACCGTAATCGTTTGAATAAGCACCCGGGCGCTTATTTAATTTCTCTGCTTTAAAGGTGGCGCTTATTCGAAATGGGCGCTTAATCAAACGATTACGGTACGTTGGGGTAATCAAATTGGAAATGGTACTTTAGCATTTTAGGAATTTGGTTAAGATATATGACGTACTGCTAATAGATTTCACACTAAAGACGATAGGTTTGATCGTATGAGACATGTTTCAATTTATTCCCCAATCATCATCAGTTATATAATGATTATTTTAAAGCACGAAAAGGAAAATATCAGTAAGATAAATTTGAGGAATACTCTGAATAAAGGGCGTGTAATAAAATAACAAAGGGATGCATCCGGTGATGTGATCCAACTGGGTAATATCAAATCAAAATATAGCAAATTGAATTTTTGTATATATATTAATTCATTGCTGACTCGATTACTTGTAATATCTGCAAGCCAGATGTATATAAAGTAAATATAGCAGATGCAACTAGAGAGGTAGGCAGCAACCAGAATAGACGGGGGAGGGGGGTGGTGTTGGAATAATATGAGAGTTGGGGATTTCGTAAGTTGGAATAAACCGTGGTGGGTGGAAAATTTCTCAAATTATGATAGATATGGGTGAGTTTCACAATTCATTTCAAATATAAATAAACTGAAAAGCACGATTTATTACTCAATCGAATTACAAACACAAAAATAAGCAGGAATAAGGATGTCCTGGGTGGATTTTTTCAAAACATTAATAAGAGTGGGACGTTTATTCGGGACCCAAGTGTACAACCGTAACTGTTCACCGACTAGTGACAGTTGTTCATGGACGTAGGAACCGGGGGGCCAGAGGAGCCATGGCCCCCCCCACTTTTTAGCAAACTATACAAAAGTGCCCCTTTGAAGCCCAGAATGGGCGTGGTAATATGCCCCTTTTAGGACTTGGCCCCCCTACTTTTTAGATGCTTCCTACGTCCCTGCAGTTATTCCTGTTTCCTACACACTTGTCATAAAAATATAGTCTACAGTAGGTGATATTGAGGCTGAAAATCGGTGAAATTTACCAATAATTTAGGAATACTGCAATGCCATAACTTCAGTTAAACTTATATTTTTGTCTATTTGAGTTGTTACAGAAAACAAATAGCACTCTTAGATTAACGCTTATACTGTAAATACGTATAAATATTGTTCTACTGGGCTCTTTTCTATTCTATCCTTTTCTGATCTTGCTTTGTTTTGATGATGAAGCAAAACATCAACAAAAATTTGAGCTTTGCCCTGTGATTATCAGGCGATTCACTTCACTATTTGTCACTTCCAGGTGCGTTTGGCTGTAGAGAAAGGCGTATCAAAGACTATTGCAGAACAATTCCCTGTGTTTACGTCAATATCTATTGGTTTGGGCCGCGTTTTCTGTGGCATCATTCTCGATTTGAAAGTTCAAAACAAGATATCCTTCTTCCAATGCTCTATGCTGTTAGCCGGACTAAGCTGCTTCGCAGGACTGTTTTCTACCAACCAAACTCACCTAATTGCATTTATTTGGACATATGGATTTTTGGATGGAGTTGTGCAGGCATCTGCTACTCCGGCACTGAGAGAAATTTTAGGACTGGACTTTTTAAGCGAGGGATATTCCTTGGTATTAACAGCGGATGCGGTTGCTCTTCTTTTAGGACCTCCATTTGTCGGTAAGTTGTTTTTGCATTGGACTGAACAACCATATTGATTGATGGGGAAAATGTGCTGGAATTTTGCCTATTTAGTCAGGGAATTTGGGGGGGAGGGGGACTAGGGACGTTCATATGCAAACTCCACAGGACTACCCTTTGTTTTAGCTTCATTTTCATTTCATTTACAGATTGTTCTTTGATTTGCAGGTTTCATTGTGGACAAGACAAACGATTACAATGCATTTTTCTACGTCACCGGAACTCCATATCTCTTGGGTTTCTTCAGCTTGTTCGTTCTTCGTTGTTTTAAAGAGAAATCCATTAGAAACAAGACAGAGCTACAAACTGAAGTACTCCATGAAGGCATTGAGAGTGTGGTAATCAGTAGCACTTGAAGATTATAGGATCAATTTCATTGATAAATATATAGACATACAGTTGTACCAAATTTTACAGCCTATGGCTTGACACTTAGCTCCTTCCCCTAAGGCCTCCAGTAGGACCTGTCCTTGATGTAGTAGGCTTCTCTGCTTGGAAGATCCCGTGTCTTCCACGATTTCTGAAATGTAACTATAAGTAAATCAATAACGGGATGAGAGTTATGTGAGGAGTATGATAAGTAAGATATTTAGCATCTCTTATTTCTAGCATTTAAATCACATCTTTCATCTCTACCATATATACAACATTCCCCATGTCTACGGTGTGCACAACATCTCTCAAAACTATCAGCATATCCCACCTCATCTCTTTTCTATCTTGCATCTTTGCTTTATAGTGAATTCTCTCTTGTCTTTACCATATTCGCTTTTTTCACAAAACAGCCATTTGTATTTTTATAGGGTGTATTTACTTCCTTGTAGCAAAGTTATCAATAATAAATATATTTAATAGGAATGTTAGATTCTAAATATAATGTTGGTTAAAGCACCCACGCCGCTTCCGTGTTGCCTTTTCTCATGGTTCCATAGCCTGTACGTCTTAGGGTGCAGGGCCGGAAAAGAGCCGTATCTTGCAAGGAAAAAGACAATATTGGTAAGTGTGATTTATTTCGACTGAAAATGAGCGTGTTCGTAGCAATTCTAAACTGCACAAAGAACTTGAAGGCATCTTTTAGCATTTTATCTAGTTTTATAAGATTTTAGTTCAAAATGCAATAAAGGAATAATATGCATTGTAATTTATTTTTAAATTTTTTAGTTATTAATTCTAAATATTTAGTGCCTTCTGCCTGTTGATTCTGAATTTAGCTCTGAAGTTTCAATGAATGAATCTGAAGTTTCAAGTTTTTCAGAGAATTGTATGAGATGCAGAAAGGGCACTTGCATGGTAAATTGCAATTCTAAAACTTTTTGCAGCCTCAGAAACGCAACACATTTCTCATAGTTTGACCGTACGATACTCCCATCTACATAAGTGGCTGCCGACTTCTAAGACTTGTGTGGTTCTGACTCACTCTATGGACCTGTAAATGGAACTGTGGATCTGTAATGGGCAAAAGTAAGGATTAATAAATAGGACATGTGTATTTATTTAAGTAGATCATAAAAATAAAAGAAATAAATAATTAGTAATTATAATAATTTCAGTTTTAAGGACGATAGACTATTTATATAGTAAATACCAATATGGAAATTAATAAAACTTGAAAATCAAATACAGAGCTATAATTAATCATTGAATATAGACGGGCATTAAAATGAAATTAATACATATAAAGGATGTTTTAAGGAACTTTTCAATTTGAAGAATTTTTATAACAGCAAACAATCTAGGATATTGGAGAAAACTGACTCTGGACATGAAGAAAACACTAATACACAGACACAAATTTGGAATTGTCTCGGCTTAGAATCTAAATTGTCCCCGACTTTGAAAACTTTCAAAAAAGGCATAGCAAACCTCGCAATTACCTAGTTCTCTCTCATATCATATCTAGCATATGCATGATCATATATAAGATTTTTATACAATTTGCTTATGGATTGTACTGATCGTAGTTTTATTTTAGATTTGCGTGCAAATTTAGATAGTTTCTTTTCGTTTTTAAGTTTTTATACTAACAGTGTACATTATAAAACAGTTAAACTGAGTGTTTTACCCTGTATAAATATTGTAAATAAAAAAATAAATAAATACCTAGTCTAACAGCGAGAGAAGGTGCATGGACACTTTTGGTTTGCCTCAGTGGAAGATTGTATTCTAACTTCCTTAGGGAAGTAACTCACTTTTGCAACGGAAAAGAATATTTTCCAGCAATAGAACTGCATCGGAGTACCTAACTCATTTTAACAGTAAATATGGCGTCAACTCAGTGCACGTGATTATCTTGTAGTGAGTATCCATTGATTAGGCCCTTTCTACGTACCATTGCCAGTCAAAATGGAGGATAATAAATAGGTACTCTGTGGATAGCCTGATACATATATATATATATATATATATATATATATATATATATATATATATATATATATATATATATATATATATATATATATATATATATATATATATATATATATATATATATATATATATATATATATATATATATAAGTCGAAACACAATAAAATCAACAATTCTTTGAGACTATTTTATTCCGGAATAAAATAGTCTCAAAGAATTGTTGATTTTATTGTGTTTCGACTTATATTCTACTCTACCAGGACTCTTTTCGTTTCGATATATATATATATATATATATATATATATATATATATATATATATATATATATATATATATATATATATATATATATATATATATATATATATATATATATATATATATATATATATATATATATATATATATATATATATATATATATATATGTATGTATATATACTTTTCTGTCAGTAGACGTTTCGATTAAAGTCTTCATCAGTACTGGGTACTGATGAAGATTTTAACCGAAACGTTTACTGTCAGAAAAGTATATTTGTGTTTTATTCTATGTATACAATTTATATACGTTGTGGATGCGGCTTGGGATCAGTTTATATATATATATATATATAATCGTGTCCGTGCCCCTCGTATCATGTTGGATATTCTTCGCCCAGTAGAGTGCTGTATTTAAGGCTACATTGTTTGTTGCATGAACACCATCTACTGTACATTTCTGTTCTAGTTTTGCCCTTTCAAGAAGATGCTGCATAGCTTGTAATTCACCACAGGTGCATCTTGGGTTGTCACTGTATCCCCAGCTGTGCATCAGGGCAGCAGCTCGTCCATATCCAGAGGGGTCTGTTGACGCTTTTCCGGTGTGTGCTTTGTAGTTTGTCCTACTGGGAGGGTTTCTGCTGGTTCAATACACGTTTTGATATCTTGTGCGTTATGCGGCAAGTTGATATGATCAGTCCATGCCTTTACTTTAGCTGCCTCTGCTCTTGATTCTAAAGGCTGGACGTCAAAAAAGTTGATTCGTTTGAGCCTTTTTCGTGTTTGAGATAGCCATAGAGCATGTTCCTGCTGTCTTCTAGCCGTGTGCATCTTTCCTTTTGGACTGCAATGAGTCCTCTACTTTTTAGGGGAGCAATTCCAGCAAGTATGTGGAGTGAATCAATGTTGGTAGGCTTCATGCATCCAGTTCTGATTCTGCAGGCCTGATTTACTACTGGATCTAGCTTCTGCGCATGGACAGAGTGTTGCCAAACTGGGCATACATACTCAACTACAGGATAGCATAACAGTGGCGGATCCAGACCGAGTTCCCTGCTGCCCAGAACTCAGTCAGATTTTGCAAAATAAAATGATATTTCATTACATTAAAGTCAAAGTTAGCTAGATATATTATGGGTTACAATGAAGTTTCCAAAAAGTTACATGATTTAATTCAATGACTGTGAAAAACACTATTGTTTCTCTCTCCCGGTTCTCTCGCTTACACTTTGAAAAATATTAATTGCTATGCGGAGCACTGTCATGATTTGTATCTGCGGTGGACAATCCTTGGGAACTCACAGAACTCGGAAATAAAATCCTTGGGCATCGGAAATGATCAGAAATAGACAATAGATTTTCGATTTGGAACTCGGATGGAACCTAGTCAGACACAATGGTGGAACTCGGAAATGAAATCTATCAGAAACAATAAGTCAGTAGGTAAGAATTCGTTGATTGGTCTACGATTGTTTGGAAGTCATCTTTGTTTAGGCACATCCTGTTTCAATTCACTACAGTATTGAATTTTAATATGGCGACCTTTAGTGCACGTTTACCAACTGTATCTGCTTCCATCAAGATTCATAGACAGGTTTACCTGATGGGTTTCATGAAATAACATTAGGAAAGTTTGGTTATTTCAAAGACAGACTGGACTTTTGGGCTTGCCATTGAGCCATCGAGATCGAGATGTCACGGAGAGCTTTGTTAAGGACCAGTCTGCAGAGTTGAGCATGGCCTTTATCGATGAGATTTCGAGTGTGTATGAGCAGAAGGCCAGACGTCTGAGTGTGCACCTAGTCTCTGGAGTGTATTTGGATGCACATTACTTTTAGGCCTATCAATTAAAGCCGGTGTTTTTGCTTTTATCTGTTGTTTGCTCACACTGAAAACTTCTGCATCGAACAGCATGCCCTTATGAACAATTTTTACTTCATTATTATCATTATGGTGACTGGAAAATTTTCGAATTAAGGAATTTTTGCAAGCACTGGCACCTTGCAATACCCTGTCACGCCCGTTTCTGGGACCACATATACTCATGCCATCAACATAATCCTCCAGACTTAGAGACTTATCAAAGGATGTATTACAGAATAGATAACCATTTTAGAAAAATTATTTCCATAGGAGAGAGGTTATATAACCACCAGTTGGGAAAGAATTTTCATTCTCCTATAGAACATTACAGATCACCTAGGGAAACCTGTATCTAAAGTAAACTTTGCCACCATATGAATGATTGCCTGCAGAATGGAAAACAATAATTTTCCAGAAATCTGTATGATTTCCACAGTTGTGATATAATAATTTTTGATTCATCATCTATTCTATGTATATATTCAGTATTTCAATTGATTTCCAAGTGCTTTTAAGGCCTTAACTTTAACTGTTTATGCAATTTTGTATTTGTTCAAAACCCTGTAGCAATAAATGGGTAGCACCCCATAATACCTCTACCTTGAGAAAATAGTGCACATCTTAGCATTATGGGGACAGGAACCCATCAGGTTTCTCCTTAATGTTTATCAGCAATTTTGACTAAATGGGCGGTTGCTTGCTGTATAAAAGGGCGTGGTCTTAAAATTTTCCTAGCACACTTTGACCCCACCCCTCCAAGTATTTGGAACTCAGTCAGATTTTAGGCTGGATCCGCCCCTGCATAAGGCTAGGCAGCTGGATCTCAGAGTTGATGGGTCAGTGCCTGATAATTGTTAAGTATGTTCTCATATTTGCTGACAAAAGATAAAGTCGAAGCACTTAAGACATTAGTTCACTTTTTATCCGTTTTGATATGGAACCTTTTGTTGGGCAATATGGCTAGGCACTCATGTTTGCCAACGGCAATTTAGTGCCTGTCCTTACCTCTTTCAGAGCTGTCCGTACGAATTAAATATGGGCGTGGACACGAAACAGAAGTAGGAAGTCTCCTTGACTGTTCGATGGTCGTTGTGCAACACATTTTGGACCCATTATTACCTCACGCTTCACGCTCGCTTGTGCCGCAGTCAGTTTTGAGCCTGAATTGGCCCCTGAGGCCTAGCTCAATAAGTTCCTTATTTTTGGGCCTCCAATAGTCAACTTGTAGTACTAAAAGTTCCTAAATAGTTTCTTAATTTTCATTCCACATTTAGTGCTATACTTATGGTACAGACACAAGTAGGCATTGAAGCTCTGAATTTTTCCTTTAATTTTGGCTATACCTTATGACCAATAAAACATTAAACACTGCCACAAGCCTAGCAAGCCAGCAACCCAGGGACGTAGGAAGCATCTTAAAAGTGGGGGGCCAAGTCCTAAAAGGAGCACATTACCACGCCCATTTTGGGCGTCAAAGGGGCACTTTTCCATAGTTTGCTAAAAAGTGGGGGCCATGGCCCCCCCCGGTTCCTACGTCCCTGCAGCAATCTATGCTGATTTTGGCTTCAAGTGAACGGCACTGTCTTCCAAATTCTTGATTGTTTGCTGTTATAAAATTGCTTTCATTTGAAAGTTCCTTAGGGAATTTTCCTTTAGTAGTATAAGTTCTTTAAATATTTTGGCATTCTACGTGTAGGTTCCTTACAAAGTGGGTCCTTATAAAAAAAACGTGTATACGTTTTCAAATGTAAACGTGTGGACGGGGTCAGCGACCTGCTAACAGTACACGAAATCATGTGATGAAACCAGTGTTTGGACTCATAATTGTCATTCCCTGCAGTTATTGGCAGTACAATTGTCCCCAGTTGTCAGCATATAACCAAAGATCTTCTATTGTGCTTGCAATCTTCTCGCAACTGGGATCGTTACGTCGAGTATTGTCGTGACATTGGAGCCTGTGGTCCTGCACAGTTTCTAATGGCACCATGACAATCTTAACAACTGTGCTAAGGCTACGAATAGGTTCACGCGATTCCAAACTGTCATGGCTGACAACTGTAGCTTCGATGCTGGTGCTGCTCTGCTCGCTTGGATTCCTCCATGGGTTTGGTATACTATACAACGCCTTTCTAGAGGAATATCAAGAATCCAAGGAAAAAACCGGTAAGAGCGTACACTTTCATTCATTCATTCGCTCCGGGCCCGGCAAGGTGAATTGGAGAATTCATGAAAGTGAAAACTTTAGCAAAAATGAGGGGCATTTAGGGGGAGTACTTGTTCCCATGTTCTGAGTGCAGCCGAGATTAGAAACCAGATAGAAAACTTTCTGCAGCATATTGAAAGCTTGTCTCCTTGCTATGGTTATACATGGTGTTGTGTAAATGCGCTTGCTTTAAGCCCGAAATACACTGTCCTTTTCTACCCCCGTCACATAATTCCACAAGGCAAAGAGCATTTTTCAATAAAGAACAAATATTTCGCAACAATTTTCCAAAATATGGCCCGTAGTTCTGCATTTTCTTCGCATGGTACCCATAATTCCGCACAGATTTCAAAACCCAATACTCCTAATTCAGCACATTTCAGGAAAAGGTACACCGAAAAAGGTACCCCTAAATAGTGGCACGTCCCCGTACCCCTTACCTATTAACTTACCCCTCCCCCGAGCGTCCCATGTCATCATGTTCTCATTTATCCCTTTTTTAACAGATGGACATGTAGAAACTCAGGCGAAAGCAGCTAGATATTTACTATTGTGCTTTCAATGACAGGCAACAAGGAATCTTTTGTTCTTACTGTCGCGTAACATAACGTGTAGCTCGTAGAACCAGGCCAGAAGCATCATCAAACATTACCTGAACAGACAGAAACTCTCTTGTTTATGCAGTGCAGGCCTTTCAATGAGACGCGCGCATGCGCGCAGGCACGCGCCGAGCTCAGTTCACACGCTCGACATTTCGCTCGCGCCAGCCTTATTAAAGACGCACATCCAAGTGCCAAAGAAAGCTCTCACAAGTGAATGTTTAGCGCGCGCAAACGATCCCATGCGCGCGAGTGGCAGCGCGTGTTAAATTTACTCATGTATGTATGTATGTATGTATATAATTCTTTACAGTTGGCTTTTTAAAATAATAAACAGAAAAAAGAACGTAGCATATTAATGCTAATTAAGGCCAACTTCTACTACAATTTAAATACGAAAAGATAAAATAGATAAAACCTAATTACAATGATGCTTATTTACAGAAATCCTACGCCTAATATAAAAACTTTACACAACCTGCAGTTGCAAATATTTCCATCCCATGATATTAAACGTCTCTTGAACTCAGATAGAGTACTAGAATTTTTTATGTCTTTCGGTAGAGAGGACCACAATATATAGCCTCTGTACATGACATCTTCGGTACCATACTTCGTAGTCACAATTTTTGGCAATCGCAAATGATTATCACTTTGAAGGTTGTAATTGTTGTGGTTTTCGAAAAAACATCCTTCATGAACTCAGGACTGATGTTGTGTTTTGCTTTATAAATTTCAATCATTAGCAATGGCAGGTTGGGCTGGTGATTACTCAAATTTTTTTCTCTTTCTACTTCTAATTCTCGTCCACTATCTTTGCATACCAGTTTTAAGGCTCTTTCCTGAATTCGATTTGTTTTAGAATTGCTATCTCTGTCATGGAACATCCACACTAAGGGGCAATAATTAAATTGCGACTTAATAAAAGCATTAGTCAAAGTCTCTTTTTTATAATAATAATAATAAGAGCAATATTTATACAGGGTAATCTCGTCAGTACTATGAGTATTGTTATCAATAAGGGCCCTGTCTGAAAATTAAAAAGAACGAAAAGTAATCCACCAATTTACAATGTAAAAATCTAAGATGTCCTTCAATACTTATTGTTAAGAAATAAAATGACTACAAAAGTTGCAGATGTTCTTTTAGTCGATGCTTGAAAACAACAAAGGATTCCAAGCTTCGAATTGCAACAGGCAGCTCGTTGTAACAAGGTGGGCCTTGGAACCAGAAGGACTTTTTTGCTGCTTCTGTTCTGACCCTTGGAACACGTAAAGTAGCTTTATTGCCTCTTGTACCATAATTGTGGCTGACTCTTTCAGCATATGACGCAAAGTTAGGAATGGTAGTTCCTTGTAAACACTTGAAGATCAAAATACCCGCTTTAAATTTTTTCTGGTTAAATATCGTCATATACCCACGTTCTTGGTCAAACTCTGAGTGATGATGAATGATTTTAATGGCTCTTGCTTGTAGGTTTTCGAATTTCTTACCCATTGTGTCCGAGATCTTTAGAGTCGGTGTAGAACAAAACAGCATTTTAGGCAATACAATTGCTTTGTATATCGATTCAGCTGCATGACTCGTTAGTGATGTTCTCATTCTTTTCAAAAGCTTAATTCGTGCTGCTGCACTTTTTAAAGTATTTTGTAAGTGCTCGTTCATATTCAGGCTAGCGTCCAAAATCACTCCAAGGTACTTGTAACTATTTACAACGTGTATCAAATGCTCATTCATCCAGATCTTTATATCATTTATAGAGTGCAGCCTTTTGGCAGTACCAAAAACCATGGCTTCCGTTTTTCCTTTTTTTAAATTTATGATAAGCCTGTTGTTCTCTAGCCATTTTGCAATGTTTGCCATATCACTTGTCAAAGCTTTCTCTACCTCACTAATTCTTTTTTGAGACACGTATATGACAGTGTCATCAGCATACATTTGGATGTTACATGCTTTGACAACTTTTGTTAGATCATTAATTTGTACGAGGAACAATAGAGGTCCCAGAATTGAGCCCTGAGGTACTCCATATTTAACTAACTGGCATGAAGATTTCGAATTGCCACATTGAACAAACTGGTGTCGATCCTGCAGATAGCTTTTAACCCAAGACAGTTCTGTACCATTGATGCCATAATAGGGAAGTTTTTTCAGGATTATTGAATGGTCAACAGCATCGAAAGCTTTTTGCAAATCAACGAAGACAGCTCCTGTTAATTTTCCATGATCCATTGCTCGTCGATGAAATAAGCTGGGTCCATGAAATAAGATACTCTAGCAAGTGCGTGGAGCTTCTGGTTGGCTTTTTTACATAGATTTTCAATATGCTGTTTAAAGCTTAGCTTTTTGTCAAAGGTGATGCCAAGCAATTTTTCACTGTAACTCTCTTTTATCTCTGCATTTCCAATATTAATCGTTGTGACATTTTTTGTGTTGCCAAAAATCATCAGATGACATTTATCATCATTTAGTTTCATAAAATTGCTCGAGAACCAATTGGATAAAATAGAACCATATGCTTCTAGATTTTTAATAATATTATTGAGATCTGTATGGCATGCATAGATAGTGGTGTCATCGGCATAATTACAAATTTTTGGTTTATTTACAAAAAGAAAAATATCATTTATAAAAACATTGAACAATAAAGGACCTAGTACTGATCCTTGTGGAACACCTACTTTTATTTCCTTCCATGTACTAAATGTACTGTTTAATTTTACCCTTTGTTTCCAGTTTGAAAGGTAATTCTGAATGAGCTCTAGGGCTTCAATGCTAAGTCCATAAGCGTGTAATTTTGCAATTAGAAGGCCATGATTCATACTGTCAAATGCTTTTGACAGATCCATGAGGACTGCCCCTGCAAACCCTTTTTATCAATAATATTTTTACAGTTTTGCAGAAAATTTAATAAGACATGTTGTGTATTGTAATTTCTCCTAAACCCCTATTCCCATTGTCAAAGATAGATAACGAGGGGCTTCAGTGTATCAAGAGAGGTTGCCTTCGTTTGTTCTACTCGTTGCTCTATTAGGCTATATCATTATCAATAATTATTGATAATTGTGATTGTAATTATAGTTATAATTATTTTCCGCGAAAGGATAATAGTCAAAGCATATATTTATCCGTCCATCAAAGCACAACTTTGACACTTTGAAGACTAGACGCTCAAAAACAGAAAAAGAGGAAAGAGCTTGAACAAAGCCAGTCTATATATGGAAGTTCTTAGTACGTAAGAAATTCAGCGATAGTCCAGGGTTTGTTTGTCATGCAGAAAGTGTGTTAGGTGGATCGAATGATGATGGCTGTAAGTTTTCTTAATATGTAATTTAAGTGCTGCTTTTCGATTTCGAGATCATTGTAGATTTCAATGAAAGATTTACAGGATTGACCACTGATTGACGAAAAATTCCTATGGAGCAGATTGAGAGGTGACTAAAATTGACATTACGTTATTTTGAAGAGAGATTACATGCACGTTTTTTGTATAAGAAACAAACTTTCTCCCTTCAGCCTGGATGTTTCTTAATATTTTGTCAAATCCAGCCTTAAGTGTTTCTAAAGTGTTTCTTCACATTCTTGAAATTTCCTATAGCAACAAGGCAACTATGAGACGAGAAATCGAATTTTTAGTTATAAACATTCTAGGGACGGATGTTGTTTGCATTTTGTTCCCAGTTCAATTAAAAATTTTATAGCAAAAACAGATTTTTCAAGTTTGCTTTTGAAACTCAGCTTGCCTGTGTTTCTAAAGCGTTTCTTAATTTTTGCCTGATTTGAGCCTCATGTTTCTTATATACTTGTTTCTTATAAAAAAAACGTGTATTACTAGTGGTAATAACAATAATAATAAATACTGACAATAAGCATGGGTATTCTTATCGTTCTACAGCCTGGGTTGGTTCTATACCAATGTCAATGTTGGGCACTCTAGCGCTAGCAGCCAGCTGGGTTCTCAACCGGTACAGTCTACGGCTGTGTACGGCTGTGACAGCAATTCCTATTGGATTAAGTCTTCTGCTGACGTCATATGCGGGAACTGTGAATGAAACAATTGCAACATTCAGTATTCCTTTCGGATTCTCAGCATCCATGATGGTTATGATAGCGAACAAGTCCATTCAAGTTTACTTTGACAAGAGGCTGGTAACTGCAAATGGTGAGTTTATGTTGATTTGTAATGATTTGTACCTTGAAGGACATACGATCATGAAAGAGCGGCTATGAATACCTAATGAGAAACTCAGCAGATTTTTTCGTGGATTGAAGGTGGATTTTCATTCAGTGCTTTTTGTCGTGCGCCCGACTTTTTGCGATCGAATCATTCCTCAGGGTGCATTTCATGTAGTTAGGCCTAAATATCATCTTTGTATAATCATTATCACCATCTTCATAGCAACATCATCATCATAATCATCATCAACAGCATGATGATGATGATCAATATCTTCATTATCATCTCCCTACCATCACCATCTCGATCATCGATCAATCATCTTCACTACTCTCATCCTCATTAACATCACCATTATCCGCCATTGCCAACACAATCGTCTTCCTCAGTCATGAGCAATCGCTATCATAAGTCTTCATGTCCGTAATCATCAATTACCACAGCTAGCAGCACAGCCTACCCTCTACACAAATCTCTATCACTAATCATTATTGAGCTGCCAACAATGACACAATCAATGTAAATCAACATTATTCTGGTTGTTTAAGGACTGATGACTGGTGGATGTGCGATTTGCCAAGTGGGTTTCACCTACGTCGTAATCCTACTACTTAATAACTATGGGTTGCAACAGACCCTACGAATACTTGGTGGTATAATGGCTTTGATATGTATTGTTGCATCCCAGTTCTACTTGCCAACCAGCTATGATCATAACCAGCTGCATTCCGTATCATCAAGTAAGCGAGGAATTCGATTCCACCTGAACCTGCTGAGAAGGAAGCAGTTTTCAATCTTTGTCTGTGCATGCTTTGTCTGTTGTATTGCCTATGGAGTATCGAGTGTGCACCAGGTAAGGAAGCATTTTTGTCTCAGCTGAATATCTTTGCTTCACTATGATTGGTAGGGAGCCCGTCTGCTATGGAGCCATGTATTTTATGGTAAATTTATAACTTTTTATCTACAAATACCATATCAGTATGAACGAGTGACCAAGTGATTAGACCGCTTGGCTGCTAGCTGAATATCGCTGGCTCGAGCCAAACCCTCCGGTCGTAGTTGGGATGCTCGCTCACTGTCCACCCAACAGCAAATGGGTGCCTGGTGGCAACAATGAGAAAGTTAAGGGCGTCGAAGAAAGGAACTGACCACCGAACTTTACTATACCGATGGCCCGGGCTAAGTGTTCCCTCTAGCAGGCACCACCCCCCCCCCAACGTACAGAATTGTGGGAGTGACCCTTAGCCTTAAATCTTTGCCTTTACCCTAGTAGCATAAAAGCTATTACTAGTACTATTACAGATTAACTTTTATTAGAAACCAAAAAATATATTGCTGCTGTTTCTTTTGATCATGGAGATTGTGAGGCTCGATCGTGGGACTCATCCTGATATTACGTGGGATCTCATTCCATGTTTTGATACCAAAGAGGAAGATTTTTGATAAAAGAGGAATCCAGATTTTTCCTTGGGTTATCAGTGTCAACCTGGTTCCTAGTTAAATAATTTTGATATCCTTGACCTAGTGATAAATCTACCCACGAGACTGTCGGGGCGAAGGTTTACATATTTATCCGTCCCTCGTTGTAGCACTTTCAATTAACGTTGAGCACTATCTTGAAAACGCTGAATACATCAATATTCATTTTGGGTAGTTCAGATTCAGTGTTTCATTGCTTCCTCTTCCTTCTTCTTCTACGTCTTCTTCTACTTCTTCTTCTACTTCTTCTTCTACTTCTTCTTCTACTTCTTCTTCTACTTCTTCTTCTACTTCTTCTTCTTCTTCTTCTTCTTCTTTAATGTCGGAACCAGATTGGATCCGTAGGCGCAACTTGACTCAAAGCAATCGTGTGTTATCTTGCATTATTTTGAGCCAATGACATTGCTCCACACCACTCTTTGGCGTTGCCACCCACGCTTCTCTTCTTCTCCCACATCTGTTTTCCTCATTATTTCACCGTCTGTTGAAGCCATGACCATTATTGCTAGTTGTCATTCCTAGTGCATATATTTTGCCCACTCTCTCCTGTTTATCTGTTGAACAATACCATTCTCATCCTTAACTCCAATCCTTTTCCATTGCTTGTTACGTATGAGCTGTGCACGAGGCAAGAGGACATTTGCTCAGCTAAGTATCTCACAAGCAAGTATTTTCCGTACGCTGACTAACTGTTTGTCCCAACAACCAAACTCGATTTTGAACTTTTATGGAGAATTCAGCAATTTTGATGCGTATGACAGTTGAGTGCAGTTGCTTTGGGACGTAGTGGATGTTTTCTAGGCACCCATTATCCAATCTGTGTCTAGCCGAATGGATCCTACCTCACCGTGCTTCATGATAAACTTACTCAAGTTGGGCAGCTATATGTGGTTTTCCCCATATAGTTGCTCACCTTTGATTCATACTGATGAAAGTGCTGTTGTTAGTAAAATCTAAGTGCAAAGAGTTCAACTTTTTTTCAGTGCCTTCTTCAATAAGTAATTATTCCGTTTGCAGGTGCAGTTGGCAATTGAGTATGGCGTGAAAGAGAATATTGCTCGTCAGTTCCCGGTGTTCTGGGCGATTAGCAATTCAATTGGACGAGCTTGCTGCGGCTTTATTATCGATTCGAAAACTTTTCGATTAATCAATTTTTATTGTCTGGTACTTGCTTTGAATGGGACGATTGCAATTGTTGGATCATTCTCATCATCTCCGACGCATTTGATAGTATACATATGGCTATTTGCGTTAACCGACGGTTTTGCTCAGGTGTGCATCACGTCGATGGTTAGAGAAACTCTTGAGCTGGACACTTTTTCAGAAGGTTTTGCCATTCTCCTCTCAATAGACGCAGTTTCAATAATGCTCGGCCCTCCCTTCTTAGGTATAATTTGAAGTAGTTCATTCCAGATCAGTTTATTTTGTTTCACTATTCTTATAGCCAATAGACTGGATTCAGTTTGTATGGTGATTTCCTACATGATTCAATGATTGTTGGTCGATTGACTTGTTATTTTTGATTGAATTGTTAATTGATTGATTGATTGATTGATTAATTGATTGAGTGATTGACTGATTGGTTTGTTGAATAATTGATTAGTTGATTGGTTCATCGCCTCATTGATTATTCATTATGTGATTGGCTAGATTACTTTTGTTCATCTGACAATTGATTTTTCCATTGGCTAATCGATTGATTGATTGATTGATTGATTGATTAATTGATAGAGTGAATGATTGATTAATTGATTGGTTGATTAAGTGAATGATTGGTTGATTGATTGATTGATTAAGTGAATAATAGATTGGTTGATTAATTGATTGATTGGCTGATTGGACGATTGATTGCTTGATTGATTGATTAATTGATTGGCTGATTGGTTCAACGACTTGTTGATTATTATTCATTATCTGATTTGTTCCATTACTTTTATTCATTTAGCAACTTATTTGTCCATTGGCTAATTGATTAATCGATTGATTGTGTAGTTGATTGATAGATTTATATGTCCATTGATTAATTGATTCGTTCATTTGACGATTCGATTATTCATTCATCTTTTCATATTGACTCACTCATTTATTCCAGTTTAAACCTTTATTCATTTATATATATCCAACTGTCATTGAATTCATATTTTTTCATGTGATTCTCTATTTCCCTTATTCAATATTGTTATGCTATGTGCATTCTTTTTGTCATCATTTATTCTCTCCTTTTCTGTGTCTTTCCTAGGTTTTATCGTGGATCAGACAAATGATTACCGAGCTTATTTCTTTGTTGCTGGCCTCCCGCCCATACTAGCAGCAATCATCATGTTTCCCCTCCGATTCATGACAACCACAGAAGATGCTAAAAACTTTGTAACCGAGCAAGTATGTGCCAACAAAGACTGTGACCATGATCCTATTGATGCAGATTGTGGTAAAGATGAACAACTCACCATATTATATGAGACCTCTGTATGAAGTAGTTTAAGTAAGATGTGTACCATTTATAGTTGATTCCAACGCCGAGTATAAAAATGGTTAATATATGGCTTTTCGATATTGATGCATCATCCCGTAGTATTAAGTGTCTCCTTCGTAGAAACCTTTCTAGCAAAGGGGTCTACATCAGAAACTTTGTCACTAAAATTTCATGATCTCCCTTTGTTCTTTCCTGATAGTAATTTGAAGTGCAGCCATTCCCTGCACGATTTTTGCCCCGTTTTGATCAAGAAACCATTAGCTAGACATCTATCATCAACATCTGAAAGCTGCATGAAAACGTATCTACACAACCTCTTTCCTGTTTTTCTATATGAAAAGCCCATTTTATCTTGACCCGATGGCTCAGTGGTAAAGTACTCAACGTGCAATGCCTTGCGTGACGAGTTCAGATCCTACTCGAGTCAGTAATATTCTCACATTTTGACATAGTTATCTTAATATTGTAATTAATTTTATGTGATCTATTTGTAAGCTGCATAGAATTCTAACACCAGTCTTTGTGAAATTTTTGCAAGCTAAGCTATACCTTTTACTACAGAGACTCGGAACATAGAGGCAGGACTTGATGGGAAAGTGGCCTGTTCTGTAAAAGAGGAGTTTCCTAGAAGGGCAAATCAGATCAGTTTATCAGCCCCTGATATCCGATGATATCCACACAAAGAGCCTCCTCTTTGCCACGTTTGGAACAGTTTTCAAACTGGACTGCAAATAATGTTGGTAGGAGACACAAAAGAAACTTTGAAGCGCTGTGGTATTTGCGAATTGCATTCCACATGGATCCATTTTCCTTAATCGAAAATTTATTTATCGAAACCGTGCCCGATAAAACTGTTTCAGGATGTAGTAAAGCCGGTGACGCTGCTATTGAGAACGGTGTGCTGTTGTTCAAACAATCTCTACGAGATGTTTTCCTGACGTCATCAAGGAGCAGCGAGGGGCTCGAGCCTTGGGTTTCATGCTGCCAATCGGGGAGCTCTCTCCGTCATTCTAGGCTACTCTCGCTTATTCTCAACAACTCTCGGCAGCTCTCGGCAGCTCTCGGCCGCTCTCGGCCGCTCTCGGTACGGCTTCTTAGTGCGTGGATCCATTATCTATCCGCATAAATCTGAGACTTCTATATTCATGACAACGATATATGGATTAATGTAGCTTACCACATGCTGGCCATTTCACATGCAAGGGAACAAGATCAGTGATACGGAGAGCATTATATCAGATCAAAATGCGCAAATGTTTGACTGGCTGGACAGTAGACAAAGCCGATTCTTCCTTGTCATGGCTGACTTTATTTTCATCAACACTTGTCATGTCAGCTACGTTTGGGCTCCTGAACAACTTTGGTCTTTTCTATGCCCGTTTTTTGCAAGAATACAAAGATTCCAGAGAGAAAACAGGTTTGTTTTTCGGACACAGTGATTTTTCTAAATGTAATTGGAAGCCTATGTGTTTCAAGCTGCAAAACAATTGCTGCAAATTCCTTTTCGTTAGTGAACTTTCTCAATAATATGGTTTCGATTTTGCGCGAAAAGTGGAGACATTCTTTGGTAATCTTAAAATCTTTGCCATGAAGAACTATTAGTACACTAAAACTTGGTTCCGCTTTTTCTGGTTCGATTAATATTAATTTGCAATTTGTGGTTTGAATCAGTATAAACACATTATTTGTTGTATTAACTAACTTTTTCGTGGAAAGGGGAAAACCTACCTTGCAATGTTGGCGAGATTTGCTAATAGGACTCTTGGACTCTGTGTATATGCCACCGGAAGTTATAAGAGTTCATGCATTCTTTCCCTGGTCGGACTTCGTGCTATTAGCTGCTAGGATTTATTTATAAGGAACCAATTCACAAGCAGCCTACTAGCAGAGGACCAAAAATTTATGGAACTGGAGCTACTGAAGACAAAATTCCAAAGGAACTTTCAAACTACCACTATTCCTATCACTACAGAAAGTCCAGAGATAGGGAGCCAGTTCCATTCAACGCGGTCAAATCCACGTGAATTTTTCACAGTCCACATACCACAGTTTCAAAGAGGAGTTTACCAATCTCTATATAACGTTAAGCTTTATTATGTTGCCTTTCTGATCACTTGCTAGTTCTCAATGTCTGCCACACTAAACCTGCCTCAGCACTCAACAGTAGTAATGTCTGTATAGTGCATAAAAGCTTTTATTATTAAAATGTAGCCAAAAGAGATCCAATTGTCAAAACCTTCAAGAACTGGGCTTTGAGCTAATTTCCTTCGCGTGTATTGGAGCTCAAATACATTGTGGTTTTACAGATAAATTAAGATTGATGGTAAGTATGAAAATAGAACATTTTTGCATTTCATCTACAACCCATATTGGAACCTTAATTAGCCCCAACAAATTTTATAGATTTTTCCGTAGAATATGAGCTAATGGAATTACATTGAGTATTGTTTTACAGAAGGGAGATACTTGATAGTAGCTAGTCTTAAAATAGCATCTTCATAGAACAATCTGCATGGATCTACAGTATTTCCTCTAATAAACGCCGCGGTGTGCATTACAACACTGAACAGTTGAATGGGGCGCTTAATGAGTGCGGAGTTTATGAGAAGAAATCTGGTACACGTATTTTTATAAAGTTGTTTATAAGAAGGACGTGCCATACTAAAAACAGTTAAGACAGTTCATTACTGGATTTCTGAAGCTAAAGAAAGTTAATAAGTTGATACACATTTGAAACTCCAGTTTTCATGCTTACCCATAATTGTTTAATTTGCATAGATTTCTTATGAAAATTCATGTATTTCTCTTTGTGTTTCGTTTATATAGTGCCTACCTGCCTGTGTGATACTGCAGTTTTACACAAATTCGAATTTTCTCGCCAAAAAAGTCTTATGAAAGCTTTAGCACTGAAATCATGAATAAGCTATGAACGTATCAGTGCTGGAAGGAAAAAACTTTCTTACAAAAAAACGTGTATTTGTCTGAGAAAAATTGCTTCAGTAGATCCTTGGCGTGGCCTCAGTAGAGATAACTAATGGGGATAACATAAAACTCCTTTGACAAGATTTTTCTCGCTTTCCCACCCCATCCCAAACTGAATGCTGTTTTGTGTATATTTTTCAAGCAATTTTGGTCATTTTTCTTCTAGCATGGGTAAGTTCCATTCCGATGTGTATCATGCACCTATTCGCCTGGCTCGGCACGTGGATAGCAATGAAGTACGGACTGCGAAAAGTAACCGTTCCCGCAGCATTCATTCTAGGAGGCTCGTTCCTTTTGACCTCGTATGCAGATTATCTAGTCCAGCTGTTTGCTACGTTCAGCTTGCCATTCGGGTTGGCAGGATGCATTTTAGTCATGGTCTGTAATATAAGCCTTTTCACGTATTTCGACAAACGGCTGCCTATAGCACTTGGCAAGTATGCTTTTTAAGACATCATTTGTTGTATCCATCAAAGAGTCAATTATGTGGTTTCATCTCCGTGCGCGCGTCCAATTTCGCGACAGAGGATTTAGCAGTGTTTTGTATGTAGCTATAGACCTTTGAACTCGATATTGCTCTGTGTCACCACTACTCTTTTGCACAAATTTGTCCGAGAGTCTCTGGACCTTGGATAGACCATTGCCACACCTATTGGATGACGTCCTACGCAGGACCATAGGTTTTCTATTACAGATAGCCACAATCAGTGGTGTAAAGATAAGTTGATAGCTAGTGGAGCCCTTTCGTACACATTTTTTTATAAGAAACTATGAATTCCGCATTCGTATTCGTATAAAGAACTGAGAATTAGTCACGTGAATAATGGATTTTAGTCACTAGCATTTTATGAACTCTAAGTTTTGAATTAGAATGGCCCGTTATAAAGTTAGAACATTTTTATGTCCTAATGAGTTTTGTTGTGTTGCTCATATAATCTATCACTCACAAAGTATCTTCAGAGAGCAGAGGGCTGAGCTCCCTGCCTTCGGGCTCTCTTACACCACTATTCATGATTTCAGGTTGAGCCTCTAGCTGAAGTTTTATTAGAGCATGGTTCTTTGAGGGTACTTTGTAGCAATATTAAGTATGCTCTAGAAAGTTTCTTATTTTTTCATGCATTATTGAACTCGTTTTCTCGTTATATTTTAGAAAGCAATAATGTCCTATGCAAACTTTTCTGCATCTTTAGAAAGACAGGAATACAAAAGTAGGAAATTAAGGCCTTCCTTCTCGCTCTCTTCCCTCCCTCTCCTTCCTTCTCCCTTCTCCTCTTCCCTTCTCTATAGATTTGCTTCTTATTGCTCATTAGGAATTCTGACAGGCGGTTCAGCTGTTCTCCAAGTTGGCATGGCATATATCTACATCTATCTATTTGATAATTTTGGAATGAAAACAACTCTTCAACTTGTTGGTGCATACAGTTTTGCAATATGTATGTTCGCAGCGATTACATATCTACCCACCAAATATACAGCTGAGGTTACGTATAACGAAGATAATAGCAAACGTGTTCAGAAGTACCTAGCACTGTTTAGGAGCAAAAAGTACCTAATATATCTACTGACAATCTTGGTCGATTGCTTTGCATATGGTGTTTCTGGCGTCCACCAGGTATATAGCTTTGACTTTTGCTTCTTCTTTTTGTTTCCATTTGAAATTCTTTACCTAGGGATGAAAAGTCAGTCAAGACTGTTCTACAACAGTTCACCCCGCTAGAGATCTTTTTGCACACTTTTTTGTAAGAATGCTTAATTTTTCATTGAGCCTTGATAGTCTTAAAATTTTTCATTTTGAGCCTAAGATTATTTTTGATGTAGCTTAAATCTCATCTCAGATTATTCCTGAATTTCAGTGATTTTGAGCCTCTGTTTCCTTTGCTAAAAGGCAGCATTTATCGTTGATTTCATTTCGTTCCCTGAAGGTTCAATTGGGATTGGAGATGGGTTTGTCCCCGAACATCTGCAACCAGTTTCCTGTTTTCTCCTCCATCAGCAACGGCATTGGAAGGCTTTTCTCCGGTGTTATGCTGGACTTTTTTGTCACTAACAAGATCTCGTACTTCCAAGGGTCTTTGTTTATCGTTGGTCTTACGGCATTGCTCGGATTATTTATCAACACAAGCTCCCCCCTTATCGCTTTCATTTGGATTTTTGCATTCTTGGATGGAAATTTACAAACAACAGGGACAATCACTCTCCGATACATAATTGGTATCAACACCCTTGCTGAAGGTGTTTCCATCATGTTGATGGCTTGCTCTATACCCTCACTGGTAGGGCCACCTGTTATTGGTAAGTTGATTACAAGTAGCTTGTAGTTATTGTTAGTCCTTGAATTATACCCTTGAATAAGCCACCTCGAATAGGCCCCCATGCTATAACTTCAAACTGTCTATAAGCACCCACCATAGATGACGATAAAGACTCTAACATAGGTTGAAGCCTAAATCTAGACTGCTTTTTACTATTGTGGAGAAAAGGAGTTTTGACAAGGAGTTTTTTATGCGGCATTTGTCAGATACTTCTATAAACCATTGACAACGGCAACTAAGATCTGTGATAGTGATGATTCTACCACGATTCTACGCATTTACTGCAATTTTCAAATGAAAATGAAGAGAAAGGTCTGAATCATCATGATAAAATCGATTATTATAGGAAAAACAAGCAATACATCCAGATGAAGTGTAATACTATCAGATGAAATGAGGCCTGCGCTTGAGACTAACTAGACCTCATGGTATTTTCAAAGTCCGGTGTAAATTTCTTAGCATTGCATTTAAGAGAAGCGAACCGAATTACCTGAAGTCATGCTGAAATACCTAGGTGTACCGCAAGTAAAGGGAGACTAAATATACGTTTGGTCTTACGCCCCACAATTTCACCGGCAGCGGATTATAGGCAGTTATCGGATTATTGAAATAATCGTTATGTTGAAAAAACAAATGGGGCCACAATGTTAGTTGCATTTTGTTGTCGATTAAAGAAGACAAGTCGAAATAGTGAAATTTCACCTGTAGGATCTGTAGGTTATAAACCTAAGTGACATTAGGGATCTTGCAAAGGGCTATTTTTTGTAAGCATTATATGTTCTGATATAAACACCACCATCTGATAAGCACCACCTTCTGATAAACGCTGCCCGCTGACAGATGCCCTCCTCTGTTAAACGCCGCACTTCTAGCCATTGGAGCAATTCATTTCCCGATTCACCTCACAGTTCCTTGGTCTGGATTGTGCGTGTTGGTGGTAAAGGTAGAAAGAGTTTTAAGAAGAATGCATGAAGCATTTGAAATTGTGTTCAACAAGATATTAAACAGCTTCCTAGCGGAAGGAAGAAAGATTGTTTCTTATATAAAAAACTTGTACATATGTTCACGTGTTGATGTCCTATGCTTTTTTTATTCATTCAATCTTCCATTCATCCACCCACCATTCATTCATTCATTTGCTCGTTTCTTCGTTCGTTCGTTTGTTTCTTTTTTAAATATTTACACATAAAATTTGACCTGTTATGAAAAGCCTAATAAAAATTTATCTTACATATTAGTGGTAAGTTATAATTTCCAAGTTATGATATACAAAATAAAAACGTAAAAGAAATTACAATATATGTATCAGATAGGATTCATTAAGTTAAGGTGGGCGCTAATATTTGATAGTGTTTTTTTAGGTTTAATTGTGGACAAGACAAGCAGTTACAGAGGCTTCTTTTACATAGCTGGCACACCTCATCTCTTAGCCTGTTGTATAGCACATGGAATTCGATATGTAGAGGGACAAACATCTGAAGATAAGGAAATCACAAAGAGGCTACATGGTAACGAGGTGATGGAACTTCAGAATGATTATGAGACAAAAGAGGCCAAAGAGCTCTTGCGTTTGGAAACCCCCGTTTAGATTTTTTCAAATTTGGAGGAAGTGGATGCTCGATTAACTAACTTGATCCTTTGATTGAAATCGAAACCTTTGATGAGCATGTTGCGCTTCTTCAAGAACATTCACTTTGACAATTCAATTCAGTTACAGACCTTTATAATTCAATTCAATTGCACATTTTGTAGTGGACAACTTACTCAAGACGGATACTTCCAAACTGTATGAAATCTCTGAAATTCCGCTCCATAGATCTGTTTGTGAGATGCTTTTGTTTTCCGTTTTCTATCCGTGGGCTTTTGTATTATATCACCATTTTTGAAGAGCCGGTCCTCACCAACGGGAGCATTTATGAGAGAAGGTTTACAATGTAGAACTTAGATTTGGTCTTGCCTACTCAAGAGGAAATAAGCACCTCTTAGGAAGGCAACTCATGCCTTCCCACACTCTCCGATTTATGTTGGTTAGTATAATATGTAGAACCATCGCGCTAGTGGTGAAAAGGCCCATTTCAACTTAGTTCGAATTTCGTATTTTGCATGCAGCTCATTGTTCCCAGTCCACATTCGAACGTTCGCACTTCGCAAAACGGTCGCACATGGACTGGGAACGATGCGCATGCATCCGAAATTCGAAATCTAAATTAAGTGGAAATAGGCCTTAGGCCTATTTTACTATACTTAGGTATTCCTATCAAGGAAATCCTCTGGGGTGCAAAGGAAGAAGCAGTATTTACTGTTTTAAATTGGATTCTTTGACGCTATAGTGGCTATTGGTATATTTTTGTAATGATTTGAAACAGTGTCGTACGTTGTCAAGTCTTTAGGGGGCATTGGTGTCAAATATGTAAACTCTTGTAAAATATATTGTCAGAAAATACATAATTTACCTCCTATGATCGTCCCAATACATGCCACAATACAGACTAATATACTTGAAAAATTTGTACTCTTGCCCCCCCTCCCTTGAAACGGCCATTGATTTGAATTCAATTCCTTTCTTTAACAGTATCCATTTCCATTTGTCTTGTAGAAATGTGTGCAATTATGACGTTTAATCAAGCACTAAATCATCATCTTACGCCTTAATACAATATAATTGCGTAACTCGGTACCAGGCTTTTTGGTCCTTTTGTGAGATAGAATTCATACATTATCATTTCCATCGGGAACAGAATTAAGTTTTGCTGGGAGAGAGAGCTCTTACGTTGCAAAGACCTTAGACTATTTGTTCTTACATCGCTGCTAGGCCATTGAGGCTATCATGTCAGATAATATTCTTACTAATAATTTTTCAACCGATTCTTTGAGCCAACCGGATTCTGAAGGATCACAGAGCTTGGCAGAAGACCACTCAGCCAAAGAATTGAAGGAAAATGCATCATCATCCGATATAAGCCCGGCTGCTACAAATGCCGAACAGACAAGCAACATGGATGCCAGTGACATTTCAACAGAAGGCCAGGTAAATGGTGTGAGTGTTTCAACGAGACCTCAAAATAAGAGGGGAAAGCAAGGTGAGTTATTGCTAAGCAGTGTGATAAGTGCAGTATAATTATGAGATTTGCGATTGCGATTTCTTCTGTAGGTTTCCGTTTTAGGGGCAAGCCTTACGAGTGATTTTCAACTTCAACAGTTGATAGGGAAGACATCGTGATTGCAGTTTCATTCTATAATTGTATTGAATTTTAAGCATGATCGATTTCAGAGTACTTGTTTCAACAGGTAGAAGTGTAGGCCTTGCGTTTGTTTTACTCATAGCGGCACGGCAACACTGGTGAAAATGATAATGATGAAGATGGTGGTGGTGGTGGTGATGTTGGTAACTAGCTTCTATTTACTATGAACTAGCGTATTGTTTGAGACTTCCTTTTAGTGCCGAACGGGGACATGTGGACAATCCTAATAAGTTGATAACGATTCATTAAGCAGAGATTCAGAATTGGGGCAGATGTTGATGATCTGTGGAAAACGGTCCAACCAGGCCCCTTCACTGAAAATCAAGCTTAGCAAAAACTGAATAGGAAGTGATGATCCGAAGTGTCGATGAAAGCGAAATGACCCAACTGAGAAAAAGACGAGAACAGTCCAGAAAAGAGAACAGAGAAACAAGGCTAAATGGAAATCATCCAATCCGATTACCACGAGTTCAAGCATTCTGTCCAAGCAGAGATTTTCTCTACTAAAGCCAGATAGCAGATCGCTTCAGTGATCCTCCTCCATACGAGATTATGGATTTTTATGCCAAGGCCCTCATACACAGTCTAAAGCAGAAACACGCAATTATTGAGAAACTATCTGTAGCCAGTCATGACCAGATCCATTGGGATCAAAAGAAGTGCGCAGTTGCAGTGTTGATACAAAGAGAAGGAAGAGAGCCCAACTCCAACAGTAGAAGCAGCATATCAAACAAAAGGTGATTAAAAGGGGGCTACTGAATCAAGCAAAGGAAGCTGCGAAGTGATTCAACGGGAAAAGAAAAGAGTACAATCATTGGGGACTGTGTTGTGAATGGCCTGAAAGAGTGCTGCCTTTGAAGGTCGTAGAGACACGTCAACACCCCGAGGCAAAAACCACAGATATGAAAGATTGCATCAAGCCAGTGCAACTAAGAATTTGACCTGATTGCATTATACTCCATGGTGGCACTAATGATACAGGAAAAGATGAAATAGAAACGATCGCAAATATGAGAGAAATAAAGATAATCAAGAAAGCAGCTAAAGAGTGCCCGGATTGGTTCTATCGCTGACAACTACACGCCATGATCGAAATGGCTTAGAAAGAGAAGTGAAAAAATCGATGCCAAAGTCACACACCTGTCTGAAGAACTCAAAATATGAACCAACGATCATGATGAGAACATAGATGAAACTCCAACGGAAGAATGAAGGTAACCCTGTGTGTGCAAGAAATTTGCGAACTTTTCTAGAGGACTTAGAAATTGACGAAGCGATGGTGAAATCACGGATGAGAACCAGTACAAGAAAATAGCTACTGTTGAAAGTATAGATACGAAAGACAAAATGACATTTGACTGTTATGATGAATTGAAAGGCTCCACTTAAACTACCCAAAATGTCAATATTGATCACCTCAACACAAATTCTATCAGAATAAAATTTGAAAATTTCTTGCAAATGATAAAAGCGATCTGGACATTATCATAATCGCACTGATAAACAAAGGCAAAAACATTTCCAAAGAATACCTTTCTGATCGAAAGGTTCGGTGAACCATTTAGATCAAATGTTTTATCATATCGCAGGGGGATCCCTATTTATATAAGACTTGGTATTATGGCAAAGTAGGTAGGCACTCGGTATATCAAAGCATAGATTGACTGCTGCTATCAACATGCCAACCTCCAAGTCAGAACCACAAATACTCTGTAGGTGCAATGTCTGTAATTATTGAGAAGTATTCAGCTAAATTAGAAAATTTGGCATCAGTAAGGGATTCTAGTGTGGAACCAATTGATAGTAATATGGTGGCACTTTCGTGTGACCACAACTGTAACAATCTTATAAAGGTTCCAAAGTGTTTTAGATTTCAACATTGTCGTTGTGTTGATCCTATTGTAACTAATAAAAACCTTCATTTATTGAGAGAATTTAATGACCACCACCACCGTCAAGTCAATACAATCTTTAAATCGAATTTCAGGAAATTCAATCCAAAGAAAGTGGTTTATCGTGAATACGAAAACTTCAACGGAGAACATTTTCTAACTGACCTCAACGTCAATTTGACCTTGTGCCATCCTACTGAATATCAAGCAATATGCGCTAAAGAAGCAAAAGATCTTCAGGGCCAGCAATAGGCCTTTCATTAATATAGAGTTAAGCAAGGAAATTCAGACGAAGTCTAGGTTGAAGGAAATTCCCAATAAAACAAAGAGAGAGATTGATGTCAAGAAATTTAATGCACAAAGAAATCTTGTAGTAAAAATCTACTGAAAACTGAAATGAGACAAGTCAGTACATCCGAAGAAAATAAATACCGGTACAAAGTTTGGAGAATAGTCAAGTCTATGTTCTCCAATGTAAATTTATTTGAGCAAACCATTTTCTTCATTGAAGGGGAAGAAATATCAACAGAGGATGAAGCGGTTCCTGAATGCCTAAGCACATACTCTGTAACTATTACTGACTCTTTATCATATTTCTGGATTCTGCTTACAATGAGTGCAACACCTCAGGTTTGGTTGATAGGCTAGTTGAATTGGCACTGCTATTGCAAGGTATGTCGATCATGAACTAATTCTGGCGATAAAAGAAGTAGCGAAAGAGGTTACCAAATTTAGTTTCCAGCTTGTCAATCCACGGAATGTTATGGGAAAGGGAGAGAGTCACTCGATTGTAGCAAATCAGTTAGTAACAATATTCCTACCAGCATGATAAAACTGGCTAATGAAATGGTATTCCTTGTGTGATTGAATGTATCAATAATTCAATACATGGTGGTATTTTCCAACTGAGTTGAAAAATGTTGATATAACGGCACTCTTCAAAAGCGGTGAAAAAACCACAAAGGAAAACTTTTGGCCAATAAGCGTACTACCTTGCGAGTCTAAGGTATACGAACGACTCCTCGACGATCACTTTGAACTTAATGATCATGTCATCAGGAGAAATGATATATTGTGCATTTATTATCGGGATTCTAGAACAATTACTGCTCCCAACATGCTTTCTATTTGGTTAGTGAAAATTGGAAGGATCTTTAGATTCAAAGGACATTGTAAATTTTGTTACATGATACAAAGATGATACAAGAATATAGAGTCCTTTGCAGCTTTTAGAAAGGAAATTGAGACTTAGGATGGAACCAGTTGCTCCTGTAAAATTTGTAGATAGACATTCATATTCCTTTTATCATTAATTGATACAAATTTATTAAGTCTATTGTAAATAGTTGGTGTAAGTTTTTGAAGACCTATAAAATTGCCAACTTTAAACAAATATTGGTAATGATGATGATGATGATGATGATGATGATGATGATGATGATGATGATGATGATGATGATGATGATGATGATGATGATGATGATGATATGATGATGATGATGATGATATGATGATGATGATGATATGATGATGATGATGATAATGATGATGTTGATGAGGATGATGATGATGATGATGATGATGATGATGATGATGATGATGATGATGATGATGATGATGGTTAGCCCATGGTTGGAGACCTCCTCGTGGTGGCAAGCGGGCACAGAGAGACTCTGCCCTTAAGTTGATAGTGATTCATTTCGCGAAGATTCAGAATTGGGGCAGATGTTGACGACCTGTGGCAAACTGTCCAACCAGGCCCCTTCAGTGAAAGTCAGGCACAGCAGCTTCAGGCTGCAGCTCTGATAAGTAACTGTTGGGGTAACAGAGTGGATTGAGTGTAGCCGACTCAATCACCTCTTTTGAACAATTTGAAGGCGACACTGACCTCAGGGTCAGCCTAGACCCCGTAAGGGGCGTACGGGAAAAGACAGGTGATGATGATGATGATGATGATGATGATGATGATGATGATGATGATGATGATGATATGATGATGATGATGATGATGATATGATGATGATGATGATATGGTGATGATGATGATAATGATGATGTTGATGAGGATGATGATGATGATGATGATGAATGATGATGATGATGATGATAATATGGTGATTATGATTGGTGGCAAGCGGTGGCAATAATGGTGCTAATGATGATGATGATGCCGATGATTATGATGATGATTATGACGACGCAGAATTTGAATGTGACACAAGTGCTGTAATTTACAACCAATATATTAAACTATTCCATATCTATTAGTGCTATTGCTAAAAACAGGCACCAAGTTGCACCTTCAAATTTGCATTTCTTTTCAACTAAATTATTAATCGCTACAAGACCTCAACTACATCATTTTTCGGTTACTCCAACCACATGACATACAGAAATATCACACATTTTATCTTACTTGCATGTCAGGATAATATATTGGCATTCGTTGACCGTTCTTTCCCAACGATGTGTCATTGAATTCTTTACTTTCACAAGACTTTTCTTTACTTTTGAACTTGGTGACTTAGACTACATCGTGGGTGAGTTATCCTCCTTCAACGCGGCTGTGCTGCCGTTCTACGCTTATTTATAGATGATCGTCATTAATTCCGCAGTTCCCGTGAGGCTATGAACTTTTGGCTATATATAATAAATGAGCCTATGAGTTTGCTTTGTTTTCTTATCTTCATTGCAGTGATTTCACGTATCAATTTCTGATCATGGAGGACTACTGGTATGCACTGGCTACTTTTACATTTTCTTGAAGACTAGTGACTCTTAATCAAACGATGAACAACAGGTCTTTTTACTGTAGGTCAGAGAACAGCAATGGGTGAATACATAGTAACAGATGGATCCAAGCCCCTGACATCATTGGCTGTTGCTACACCTGGACCGGCCGATTATTGTCCTAATGTGGCCGCGATTAAGCCATGTGTGCCACAGTATTCAATCGGGGGTAAAACGAAGTATGTCGAAGGTACAAATTATTCTATCATCTGATCACGCACTCTATTTTGTCAACTTTTACTGGCGTATTTTAGCATTGACGTGTGACAATGCTCAATAGGAAAGGTATAAGTCCGTTTAGGCATGCACCTAACTTGTTATCATGTGTCAATATATTGCACAAAATTGTAACCTGCCTCGTGATTTTTCCGTATAATCTGTTTCAATAATCGATACACCAATGAGTGAATAGTGTTGTTTCTTGCTTAA
Source organism: Mastigias papua (assembly GCA_964019165.1). NCBI lineage: Eukaryota > Metazoa > Cnidaria > Scyphozoa > Rhizostomeae > Mastigiidae > Mastigias > Mastigias papua. The sequence continues at coordinate 2,890,884 of OZ025286.1, read as the reverse complement.
GTGCACAAAGTGATCCACTGCCTGTTTCGTTAGTAAGTAAATCGGCAGTCGAGTTATGATTTAAGAAATGTAAACGTATAATATCATTAAAAGTGCCAGAGGGGAGGGGACGCGGAACCAGCTCACATCTCCTCGTGTACCACTTCACTACAGTTTATCAGCATTGATTACCAATTAAAAATATGTTAAAATACAAGGATGGATAATTAGCCAGGTTACTGCTCTTATCTATGAACGTTTCAATTTATATCTTTATCAGCAGTGCACCTACAATCTGTGAGATTTTGAATTTAGCACTGATGTGTACAACCTTTTATCTATCAAGAAGCTTGTGTTTAAACCAAGTTTCCTGTATTTGTCGTCGCCATCCTTTTGGACTATTGTGTAAAGCTCATATCCGTATCAGGATTAACCTAGGTTCTCTCACAGGGTCGTTCCTATAATTTTTTTGGGGTGTAGGGCCTGTAATATGAGGAGAAATGAAGAATATCCCCTTAGATATTAAGTGTTATGTATTCAATTTGTTGACAAGTTGCATGACTCTGAGCCTAATGAAAACTCCCGAGCTGTCTGCTTCTCCGCAGAACCTAATCCTTTTTCTTAGGTTCCTAGTATACAAAACATTGAACCAATTTGCCGACAGGAGGGGCAAAGTTTTGATTTTTGCCGATAGAATTTTCGTTTGGGATGTACTACCCCGATTGGGGCTCCTGTAGGAACGAGCTTGCCCTGTTACCCCTCTGCAGCATCAGCTGCCGATTTCTTTGAATAAATGCTGTTGATTTCCTTCGTAGTCTATTCGTTAGTTAATTTTAAGTAATTCTTATATTTTTCTGACATTTTTAGAGTACTGTTCTCCTGGTCCTGGCAAATACAGAACTGATGAAAATATTCTCTGGAAGCATAGATCCATAGCTCTCAAAGGAAAAGGCATTATGTATGGTGGTGTCCTTACAAAAGAAACGAAAAACTGCATGCTATCTGACGTTAGGTATGGAAATCTAGGGACCATCGCACCAAAATACAAGATTGGAACTAAAGTCGCAATATGTAGTGGGCCACCGAATTCCTTGGTGCAACCTGTAGATACATACGGTATGATCGTAATTTCTCAAGCTTTTAAAATTATTTCTGGGAATTTGCCACTCCTGATAAGCAGGGTCTCTCTCCTGCAGAGATATAGATAACTCTTTTGGTCTGAGAGATAGGGCCGCTCTGCCAGAGAGACACTAATAACTCTGTTGCTCTGAAAAATAGTTCTAGTCTGTTAGAGAGATCGATACGCTGTTGTTTTGTATGAAAAGATATTGCTTTCCACAACAATATCGTGCTTGTTTACTTCAGTTTGATTTCATATAATTAATACAGCTAACCCATAAGAAAATGCTGATTCGTTGCAAACTTATATATGGAAACTGACAATCATTTGCCCCGGACTGGAATTGATTTTAGTTGGCCTTAACCCTAGAGGGTTTGGGGTTTAGGGTGTAGCATCCTTTACAGCTATGGCTTCTCTGTCTTCAGAGCAAAAGCCAAACATGTCGGCAAACTAGTGCTAATTCATGGTGTGGCATATCGTATCGCTACCTATATCTTAGTTAATATCTATATCTATATTTTAAAAGTTCATATATTTTAAAGTGAATCCTGCTGTCTTGATAAACATTCCGTAATTAAATATAATTTATCAGACAGTGCACAATTGGCTATATGCAATTTCTACAGTAAACTGAAAACTACAGTGCACACAACCTATTTAATACTATAAAGATAGGCCAATAAATCTTTATTTAAAATATAAAAAAATTCAGCGAAATATCAATCTTCAGTCGCTACTGTCAAGGTAATTTCCAATGCTCTCATAATCTACTATTTTGGTATCTTCTGACATTTTCAAAGTTGCTTTCAGAAAGTTCCATATAAGAAACTTTAGAGCTATGAAATTCTATTGGAGGGTACATCGTGGGCTAGTGATTTCTTCTCATTCTTGTATAGGACTACATGAACTTCATAGTGAGCTTAAAGGTCCTTTCTACCTCTGTCTGTTCCACGCTATAATATGCTTTCCTTAAATGGAGCTTCGATGAAGCCTAGAGGAAGCTATTGTCTCAAATCCTTAGTGACGACAAGGCCAATGTTTTTTCTTAGGAGTTCACACACCTGGGCCAGCGGATTATACACCAAAATCAGAATTGTGGCCTCATGGAATGGAACAATCGTTTGCGTTAGAGCCAAGAATGAAGGGACCTGCATCAAAAACACCAGGTGTGTGGCTTTGTGGAGATGTTTGATTCATCAAGATCATAATAACAGTAGATTGGGTTGCAACAATACATCTGGCCCTTGTAGGGCATGTCAAATGGAAAATGATAACGTGTCTGAAGAGATTCGGCCTCTTCTACACTTGATAATCGAAAACAATACAACAGTGCGTTTTAGCACAATGAGATTCTTGTGCAATGTTCTCCTACCCATCCATAGAGCGTATAATTAACCAATCAGTGATATGTGATTTATGCGATAGCAATTCGTAATTACTCGACACTTATGGCCATGGTTTATTCGTTTATTTAACTTTTCCTTCTTTTTGTGATCGTATTTTGTGATTTCAGTGAAAATGACATCGGGTTTTGGTCAATAATTAGGCTTTGATCCATAAGCTTTGATCATGACATCAATAACCTTTCCAGAACATATGATGATTTTTAGCTTGATCGGCTATCTAATTGTTGTTAAACGCCATTTTCTAGGCCCAGCAGAGTACATTATTGAAAGAAGCAAAGAGCGTGGACCACATTGGTCCTGTGGCAAGCGATTTCACAGGAATCTAGGCTATCCTATTCTTGGTCAGTAGGTTTTAAGTCTTAATTTTTTAATCTAATTGTAGATTTAGTTGCTTTATGGTTGCTTTTTAGTAGGTTTTAATTGATATTCTAGTTGGTTTAGATGCATATCTGATTGGTTTTGGTTGATATTTTTAGCTTTCTTAGTAGCTTTTAGTTGTCTTTCTAGTTGTTTCTCAATTGTTTTCAGTTCTCTTTTTTAGCTTTGTTAGTTGCTATTTTTATTTGCTTTAATTGACTTTTTTAGTTGCTTTTAGTTACGATTTTAGTTATGTTTAGTTGCGTTTTTGGTTCAGTTCTTAGCTGTTTTTAGTTGGTCTCAGCTAACTGTTTAGCTTCTTAGTTGCTTTTTTGGTTGTTTTTCGCTGCATTCCTAGTTACTTCTAATTGGCTTTTACTTGGTTTCTAAATGCATCTCTAGTTACTTGTCTAATTTCTCTTTTAGTTGGTTGTAGTTGCTTGTTATTGTTTTCAGTTATTTTTAGCTATTTTTACTTGTTTTTCGTTGTTTTTAGTTGCTTTTCAGTTTTTTTTAGCTATTTTCTAGTTTATTTTAGTCGCATCTTAGTAGCTCTTTTAGCTCCTTATTTAGTTGTTTTTAGTTGTTTCTAAAGTTTGTTTTTAGTTGTTTTTTAGTTGCTTTTCGTTACTTTCCTGTTGCTTTTTAGTTGTTTATTTAGTTTTTTATGTCACTTTTTCAGTTGCATGTAGTTGAATTTTTAGCTGTTTTTAGTTCGTGTAAGCTGGATTTTGGTTATTTATCATAGACAATGTCAGGTTTTACTTCCTTATTCATTTTTAGTTGCTTTTTGCTTTTTTCTGAACTGGCTATGCTATAGTCAGTGTGCATTTGCTACCAATTCGTTCGTCCCAGGAGTGCTGCACTGTACTTTAAGAATCATATAGTAGATTTCAAGACGCATCGTAATGGCTATACGAATAAGAAAGTACTGGATCACGTATCACTGCATGTTGGTTTCTTCATATCAGAATTTTCTATCTCAATCTAGCTGTGAAGAGCTGTATAGCCATGTAGCAAGTTTTCCCGGTTTCCACTTAGGCCACAAATCTTGTATCATAGAGTTTTTAAGTTCTCATATCACATAGCACCTTACATGATCCATATTCTCCCCTAGGTAACTCGTCATCTACTCCTGGGCCTGGTGCATATCAAATTGCTACTACTATTGGAAGAGCCGTAGCTAAGTCGATGCTTGGTCGTCCACCCGAAAAGGATTGTATGTGTCTATTTTGGTTTTATTGAACGTGACCGTTCACTGTTAATAGTGCACTGTTGCAAAATTTGATTTTAGCTGGCTGATGATGCCACTTACGAACAACTAATGATTCACACCTTTTATTTTCTTTGAATTAATAATTTGTACACATTACTATCCATTTATGATCCTTGTGATTGGTGCTCTGGGAAGTTGTAAAAGCTTCATGTTGAGTTCCAGCTGTTTTGTCAATACTGTTGCTCATTTGTGCTTACTTCATTCCATTCTAAGAGCTGCATCCCTCACCATACCATGCCGTACCACATCACACCTTGCTACACCACACCACATCATATCATGCCTTACCTAACCATATCAAGCCATGCCTCACTACGTCACACCATGCCACGCTTTGTCTTACCATACCAGACAATACCTTACCACCTTACAAATTACTTTTCCACACCACATGTTAACTGATCATGCCAAACAATGCCACATTTTACCATACCATACCATACCATACCATACCATACCATACCATACCATACCATACCATACCATACCATACCATACCATACCATACCAAAGCACACCATACCACACCACTGTACACCGTACCACACCTTAGCACACGACACCCCACCACATCTCTATGATTGATAATAATCTTGAGTGCCTTTGTACTTTAGATGAATACTCACCCGGACCGAATGTTTACATATTGCCACCAGCAAACAGCGACGGAGTGATGCATTCAATGACATACCGTCCGTTCGAGATGAAAGGTAAGATCGTTTAAGCAATGAATCCTTCCGACCTCCGTGGGAATGATACTCGAAAGTGACGATGAACCGACACACGAGCCACCTTCTACCCATGAAAGATGCAATACATTATATTGTATTGTATTGATAGTGTTATAGCAGTCAATTGATTTCACTCAACGTACATTAAAGTTTTCGCATCAATGAATTCAGTATCTGTCAGTCAGTGGTAACTATCCGTTGTATTCATTTTGTCATCAATATAAACTGCTATTTTTGTTGGGCTGTGTACTCCCTTTTGATATACTTCTCTTATACTTTATCTACGTTAGTATTTGCATGCACGTCACCATTAATACAGCCCCTGAGTTTCAACATAGCATAATGACTTTCGGACAAAATAAGTAAAGCTCAAACATGTTCTGGTTTCTGAAGAGAGCTCAAATAAGCAAAGAATCTATGTGTTGGTGAAGCTTGAGCCTTGCTTTATTCTTAAATTATTCGTAAGTTTCAGTAATTTTGAGTCTTGATATTCTTATGTCAATCAAAACTGTAGATTAGTAAATGGGAGAAATATGGACTAGTAGGTTGGACATAGCCATTTTATTAACAGCAGGTCATGAAAATGTAATCTAAAACTAACATAAATGAACATGCTTGCTCGTGATATAAATTAAGATTTGTAAACTATTAAATAGCATAGAGGTTTATCAATTAATATTTAATGTAGCTTGTTACATGTCTATTTCTGTCACCAGTCTACCTCGCCCTGTGAATCTGTAAAAGTTTCCTATTCGAGTCTCTTAGCTCTAGTGTTGAATCTTCCAAACATAATTAGTGATATAGGTTGAGGGTAGAGCAATTTCTAAGGGCTCCAATGACTTTCAGACCCCAAAGGGTCCCCTCAGACGTTTTCAGAGGATAGACATTTGCGTTTATTGATGTAAAAAAACATTTAGTGGACCCATACACCACTCAGCAGTTCACAAACTAGCTAATGGTTCTTTTGTCTCTTATTGATGAAAGTTCTCATGTGTTATTGTGTCTAGAATTGGGAAAAAGTTTAAACTAGAAAAACCCCTTAAACAAACTATTCTTAAGGATACTAAGCCATTCTGTTACGTCACCGAATAGAATAGCTTAACATTTTGTAGATGTACTACTCCATTATCTTATACATCAGAGAGCTTAAGCTCAGCTTGTATCGAATGTATTATTTCGCATGAAATAGTTTTCTATTTCTAGCTGAAGTCTCACCTGGCCCTGCTGAATACGACACTGGAAATAAGAACCCAAAAAAAGGTCCAAAGTACACTTGTGGACAACATTGTCTTATGTCATACCCAGATATCTTACGTCACTGGAAGCACGGTATTGTGTTTCTATCTATTTGCTAAGTTTTCATTCAATTATTATATGTTTGTTCTAAAGTCGTTTTATTTAAGGATTTTTAGTAAAAAGTGCCCCCCCCCCCCTTCAAGTGCCAGGTCTGTTTAAGAAATCGAATATAGTTAATCACGATCTTACCACTCAGTCCACCTTTCGAATCCTCTTAAGTAAGAAATCTATAACCCTGTTCCATGCTTGCCTCCAAGTTTTTTTTAAAACTCCTTTCAAGCATTCTAGTTAGGAGGCAATCCTAGCATATTCTAGGAAGAGCTTCATTTCATTTCATAGAATGTTTATGCGCAAGAGATTCATTCAAAGGTTTCTCTTCCGATCTGTAATTCCTTGAATTGACCATGCTTCGTAAAACATAAAACTTCGAACTGTTAGCCCCCCCTTGAATAAGTCCCACCACAGAGGATGAAGAAAACCTTTATATAGTCTAGAGTCTACATTTAGAGTCTTCTTTTTATTATGCAAGATAGAAGTTTTGGCAAGTTTTTTATACGTCATATGTCAGTTTATACAAGTCCTCTTCGAATAAGGGGTCTATACCTTAATTCAACTAAAACAAAAGTCATGAAAATCATTAGAGTTCCTGTGGAAAGCGAACAAGACAATATAAGTGTTAACGGACAAGATATAGAAAACGTGAAAAACTTTGTTTATCTTGGAGCAATGATTACCGAAAATTATGACGATTCTAAAGAAATCAAGAGACGTATTACTATTGCAAAAAATGCAATGATTTCACTAGTTAAAATTTGGAAAGACAGAGCAATTTCAATTACCGCAAAGAAAAAACTTTTAACGTCCTTGGTCTTTAGTATTGCTGCTTATGGATCTGAATGCTGGATACTAAAAACAACTGACAAAAAGAAAATTAACTCTTTTGAGCTGTGGTGCTATCGACGCTTATTAAGAATAAATTGGACTGATAAAAAGACTAATGAATACGTTTTAAGTAAAATTGGAACTAGTGAAAGACTGCTAACTACCATTGTTAAACGAAAAATGGCTTTTGTCGGACATATATTCAGAACAGATGACATTTGTCAAGACTTATTAACTGGGACCGTGTACGGAAAAAGAGGAAGAGGTAGACCAAAGACCAGGTACAGCGATAACATTCGAGAATTTGGTGGGAATCGGAGCTTTGTTGATTTATATCGACTAACACAGAATAGACAAGCATGGAGACCCACGGCTGTTCAGCTAAATGAACTTCCCGTCTAATGATGATGATGATGATGATATATATATATGTATATATATATATATATATATATATATATATATATATATATATATATATATATATATATATATATATATATATATATATATATATATATATATATATATATATACAATAGTGAAAACACAATATACCAACACAATAGTGAAGTGTAGAGTGTAGGAGAAGTGCAACTAAATAATAACATATTTCTGCTAGTCCAAATTTTGTACATAGGCATCAAGGCACTCATCAGGCAGCTGTATAATCTACCTGACGAGTGCCAATACACGTTACTCAGATTCTCAATTTCTTATAAAATTATGCCTACACCAAGAGTCTCATTAATTGTTAAGTTACTTCTACGCCACTGGGCTTAACTAGTCCTGGTTTAAATCCTTCTTTGAAGCAATGGTGCAACTTCTTCTAAAGATATTTGGTTTATGCATCTTTTAAGTATGTAATGTAAGTCCCTTTGTGGGCATTTTGTAAAAATCTTGTGCAATAAGCCTTCCCTAACGCATTTAACTCAACCATCTCTTAGTAGCCATTCTTGACAACTGTATATAATTAATTTTTGTTTAAGTTTTTAGTTTAAGCACCTCCTACAAACTATTCTTAATATTTTGGTTTAATAAATTCTTCTTAATGTATTTGGTTTAAGCACCTTTAAACACCATCATTAAGCTTTTGATATGACTAGTCCCTCTTAATGCATTTGGTATATTTTCAATCAGCTCCCACTATCAACCCAGATGTGGCTCCAAACTCATACGGTCGAAGTAGAGACTTTGCGAAAAATAGCAAGCCACGCTATTCTATGGGAAAGACGTTGCCACGAAAGAAAGGTAGGATGAACCTTGTTCATTTTCATTGTGTTTTAGCAGAATTACGAGTGTTTTTGTTCAGGATTGAGCAGCAGGCAGGCACATGTATATATATATGGACTAACACAATTTGGAATAAATTCTTTTCGTAACACATATGTAATCCCAACCTGACTAAGCAATACACCAGGACACTTGAAAGCGGCGGCAGCACATACCAACCCGAACAACATATAATGGCATACAACAACTGCACACACGAGAGGTACATGCACCCTTCCAAGTCACAGTACATTACTTTTAGCCACACATGTAGCCCTAGCTTTTGGCCAAGACTGGGTCATTCTCATCACACGCCAATCGGTATAAAAATGTTTCTGTTTCAATTTCCACCATTTTTGGCACAGTACCAAGCATATAGCCCTACCCTTCGGCCAGAAGTAGGTCATTTTCATAAGGTTTCACTATAAATTCCAAATCATTGAATTCAAACTTCAATCATTTTTGGGTAAACTACCAAGGATATAGCCTTACCATTGGGCCACAACTGGGTTATTTTCACCACATTTCAACATAGGAACAAAGTCTGTCAACTTCAAATTCCATCAATCCTGAGCACCACAACAATGCGATAGCCTTACTTGTTTGTTGACTCTGTACATTATTCATCTCCAAGCCAGATCCTTTACATCCAAGTCATACCATTCTTTGGCAATGGGAAAAACTATAGCCTTAGGTTTCCAACTTCAATTTTGGTCATTTTTGGGCAAAATACCAAGGTTATAGCCTTACCTTTTGGCCAAAAATGGCTCATTTTCATCACTTTTCAATCTGCAATCAAAATGAATGAATTTCAATTTTGGTCATTTTTGGGCAAAATACCAAGGTTATAGCCTTACTTTTTGGCCAAAAATGGCTCATTTTCATCACTTTTCAATCTGCAATCAAAATGAATGAATTTCAATTTTGGTCATTTTTGGGCAAAATACCAAGGTTATAGCCTTACTTTTTGGCCAAAAATGGCTCATTTTCATCACTTTTCAATCTGCAATCAAAATGAATGAATTTCAATTTTGGTCATTTTTGGGCAAAATACCAAGGTTATAGCCTTACTTTTTGGCCAAAAATGGCTCATTTTCATCACTTTTCAATCTGCAGTCAAAATGAATGAATTTCAATTTTGGTCATTTTTGGGCAAAATACCAAGATTATAGCCTTACTTTTTGGCCAAAAATGGCTCATTTTCATCACTTTTCAATCTGCAATCAAAATGAATGAATTTCAATTTTGGTCATTTTTGGGCAAAAAACCAAAGTTATAGACTTACTGTTTGGCCAAAAATGGCTCATTTTCATCACTTTTCAATCTGCAATCAAAATGAATGAATTTCAATTTTGGTCATTTTTGGGCAAAATACCAAGGTTATAGCCTTACTTTTTGGCCAAAAATGGCTCATTTTCATCACTTTTCAATCTGCAATCAAAATGAATGAATTTCAATTTTGGTCATTTTTGGGCAAAATACCAAGGTTATAGCCTTACTTTTTGGCCAAAAATGGCTCATTTTCATCACTTTTCAATCTGCAATCAAAATGAATGAATTTCAATTTTGGTCATTTTTGGGCAAAATACCAAGGTTATAGCCTTACTTTTTGGCCAAAAATGGCTCATTTTCATCACTTTTCAATCTGCAATCAAACTGAATGAATTTCAATTTTGGTCAATTTTGGGCAAAATACCAAGGTTATAGCCTTACTTTTTGGCCAAACATGGCTCATTTTCATCACTTTTCAATCTGCAATCAAAATGAATGAATTTCAATTTTGGTGATATTTGGGCAAAATACCAAGGTTATAGCCTTACTTTTTGGCCAAAAATGGCTCATTTTCATCACTTTTCAATCTGCAATCAACATGAATGAATTTCAATTTTGGTCATTTTTGGGCAAAATACCAAGGTTATAGCCTTACTTTTTGGCCAAAAATGGCTCATTTTCATCACTTTTCAATCTGCAATCAAAATGAATGAATTTCAATTTTGGTCATTTTTGGGCAAAATACCAAGGTTATAGCCTTACTTTTTGGCCAAAAATGGCTCATTTTCATCACTTTTCAATCTGCAATCAAAATGAATGAATTTCAATTTTGGTCATTTGTGGGCAAAATACCAAGGTTATAGCCTTACTGTTTGGCCAAAAATGGCTCATTTTCATCACTTTTCAATCTGCAATCAAAATGAATGAATTTCAATTTTGGTCATTTTTGGGCAAAATACCAAGGTTATAGCCTTACTTTTTGGCCAAAAATGGCTCATTTTCATCACTTTTCAATCTGCAATCAAAATGAATGAATTTCAATTTTGGTCAGTTTTGGTCAAAATACCAAGGTTATAGCCTTACTTTTTGGCCAAAAATGGCTCATTTTCATCACTTTTCAATCTGCAATCAAAATGAATGAATTTCAATTTTGGTCAGTTTTGGTCAAAATACCAAGGTTATAGCCTTACGTTTTGGCCAAAAATGGCTCATTTTCATCACTTTTCAATCTGCAATCAAAATGAGTGAATTTCAATTGTGGTCATGTTTGGGCAAAATACCAAGGTTATAGCCTTACTTTTTGGCCAAACATGGCTCAATTTCATCACTTTTCAATCTGCAATCAAACTGAATGAATTTCAAGTTTGGTCATTTTTGGGCAAAATACCAAGGTTATAGCCTTACTTTTTGGCCAAAAATGGCTCATTTTCATCACTTTTCAATCTGCAATCAAAATGAATGAATTTCAATTTTGGTCATTTTTGGGCAAAATACCAAGGTTATAGCCTTACTTTTTGGCCAAAAATGGCTCATTTTCATCACTTTTCAATCTGCAATCAAAATGAATGAATTTCAATTTTGGTCATTTTTGGGCAAAATACCAAGGTTATAGCCTTACTTTTTGGCCAAAAATGGCTCATTTTCATCACTTTTCAATCTGCAATCAAAATGAATGAATTTCAATTTTGGTCAATTTTGGGCAAAATACCAAGGTTATAGCCTTACTTTTTGGCCAAAAATGGCTCATTTTCATCACTTTTCAATCTGCAGTCAAAATGAATGAATTTCAATTTTGGTCATTTTTGGGCAAAATACCAAGATTATAGCCTTACTTTTTGGCCAAAAATGGCTCATTTTCATCACTTTTCAATCTGCAATCAAAATGAATGAATTTCAATTTTGGTCATTTTTGGGCAAAAAACCAAAGTTATAGACTTACTGTTTGGCCAAAAATGGCTCATTTTCATCACTTTTCAATCTGCAATCAAAATGAATGAATTTCAATTTTGGTCATTTTTGGGCAAAATACCAAGGTTATAGCCTTACTTTTTGGCCAAAAATGGCTCATTTTCATCACTTTTCAATCTGCAATCAAAATGAATGAATTTCAATTTTGGTCATTTTTGGGCAAAATACCAAGGTTATAGCCTTACTTTTTGGCCAAAAATGGCTCATTTTCATCACTTTTCAATCTGCAATCAAAATGAATGAATTTCAATTTTGGTCATTTTTGGGCAAAATACCAAGGTTATAGCCTTACTTTTTGGCCAAAAATGGCTCATTTTCATCACTTTTCAATCTGCAATCAAACTGAATGAATTTCAATTTTGGTCAATTTTGGGCAAAATACCAAGGTTATAGCCTTACTTTTTGGCCAAACATGGCTCATTTTCATCACTTTTCAATCTGCAATCAAAATGAATGAATTTCAATTTTGGTGATATTTGGGCAAAATACCAAGGTTATAGCCTTACTTTTTGGCCAAAAATGGCTCATTTTCATCACTTTTCAATCTGCAATCAACATGAATGAATTTCAATTTTGGTCATGTTTGGGCAAAATACCAAGGTTATAGCCTTACTTTTTGGCCAAAAATGGCTCATTTTCATCACTTTTCAATCTGCAATCAAAATGAATGAATTTCAATTTTGGTCATTTTTGGGCAAAATACCAAGGTTATAGCCTTACTTTTTGGCCAAAAATGGCTCATTTTCATCACTTTTCAATCTGCAATCAAAATGAATGAATTTCAATTTTGGTCATTTGTGGGCAAAATACCAAGGTTATAGCCTTACTGTTTGGCCAAAAATGGCTCATTTTCATCACTTTTCAATCTGCAATCAAAATGAATGAATTTCAATTTTGGTCATTTTTGGGCAAAATACCAAGGTTATAGCCTTACTTTTTGGCCAAAAATGGCTCATTTTCATCACTTTTCAATCTGCAATCAAAATGAATGAATTTCAATTTTGGTCAGTTTTGGTCAAAATACCAAGGTTATAGCCTTACTTTTTGGCCAAAAATGGCTCATTTTCATCACTTTTCAATCTGCAATCAAAATGAATGAATTTCAATTTTGGTCAGTTTTGGTCAAAATACCAAGGTTATAGCCTTACGTTTTGGCCAAAAATGGCTCATTTTCATCACTTTTCAATCTGCAATCAAAATGAGTGAATTTCAATTGTGGTCATGTTTGGGCAAAATACCAAGGTTATAGCCTTACTTTTTGGCCAAACATGGCTCAATTTCATCACTTTTCAATCTGCAATCAAACTGAATGAATTTCAATTTTGGTCATTTTTGGGCAAAATACCAAGGTTATAGCCTTACTTTTTGGCCAAAAATGGCTCATTTTCATCACTTTTCAATCTGCAATCAAAATGAATGAATTTCAATTTTGGTCATTTTTGGGCAAAATACCAAGGTTATAGCCTTACTTTTTGGCCAAAAATGGCTCATTTTCATCACTTTTCAATCTGCAATCAAAATGAATGAATTTCAATTTTGGTCATTTTTGGGCAAAATACCAAGGTTATAGCCTTACTTTTTGGCCAAAAATGGCTCAATTTCATCACTTTTCAATCTGCAATCAAAATGAATGAATTTCAATTTTGGTCAATTTTGGGCAAAATACCAAGGTTATAGCCTTACTTTTTGGCCAAAAATGGCTCATTTTCATCACTTTTCAATCTGCAATCAAAATGAATGAATTTCAATTTTGGTCATTTTTTGGCAAAATACCAAGGTTATAGCCTTACTGTTTGGCCAAAAATGGCTCATTTTCATCACTTTTCAATCTGCAATCAAAATGAATGAATTTCAAGTTTGGTCATTTGTGGGCAAAATACCAAGGTTATATCCTTACTTTTTGGCCAGAAATGGCTCATTTTCATCACTTTTCAATCTGCAATCAAAATGAATGAATTTCAATTTTGGTCATTTTTGGGCAAAATACCAAGGTTATAGCCTTACTTTTTGGCCAAAAATGGCTCATTTTCATCACTTTTCAATCTGCAATCAAACTGAATGAATTTCAATTTTGGTCATTTTTGGGCAAAATACCAAGGTTATAGCCTTACTTTTTGGCCAAAAATGGCTCATTTTCATCACTTTTCAATCTGCAATCAAACTGAATGAATTTCAATTTTGGTCATTTTTGGGCAAAATACCAAGGTTATAGCCTTACTTTTTGGCCAAAAATGGCTCATTTTCATCACGTTTCAATCTGCAATCAAAATGAATGAATTTCAATTTTGGTCATTTTTGGGCAAAATACCAAGGTTATAGCCTTACTTTTTGGCCAAAAATGGCTCATTTTCATCACTTTTCAATCTGCAATCAACATGAATGAATTTCAATTTTGGTCATGTTTGGGCAAAATACCAAGGTTATAGCCTTACTTTTTGGCCAAAAATGGCTCATTTTCATCACTTTTCAATCTGCAATCAAACTGAATGAATTTCAATTTTGGTCATTTTTGGGCAAAATACCAAGGTTATAGCCTTACTTTTTGGCCAAAAATGGCTCATTTTCATCACGTTTCAATCTGCAATCAAAATGAATGAATTTCAATTTTGGTCATTTGTGGGCAAAATACCAAGGTTATAGCCTTACTGTTTGGCCAAAAATGGCTCATTTTCATCACTTTTCAATCTGCAATCAAAATGAATGAATTTCAATTTTGGTCATTTTTGGGCAAAATACCAAGGTGTTGTAAATAGCGTAAGGATAATAGTTTTTGTTAGTACGTGCACGTGATCAGGGGGCTATTTTGGTACTCGTGCCAGGTCTCTAGCTGATCACGTGCTCGGCCTATTCATTTGATACTTTTTCCGTTTCATTTTTCCTTTATAACCTTATATGGACAATTTTTGGATTGCTATCATTCTATTGTTTTTCTTATGTAAAAATTGTAAGTAACTTCTGTCACAGTCAGTCGAAAAGTGAATCTGCCGAGATAAGACGCAATTTTCGGACGAAAGTTTAGACGTGGACGTGAAGCTAGAAGGTAAAAGCCCAAAAGCCGAGACGCTGTGACAAGTTACAAATTGCTGTTTAGTAATTCTTGCCGTTAGAGTTTTTCTTGTTCTTGCCGTTTGCAAAGTTGACGAAAGAAGCCGTGTATTCTCTGCGTCTGATGCTGCCGTTAAAAGTTTGAGGTCGTGAGTCTATTAGTTTAATTCATCTATCTACATCTTTGAACTTATTACTAGCCTTCGAACTCACATCTGTGATACCCCCTTGAAAGTGGTATTACACTGGTGCTTGCCCGTGTGAGGACTTAAAGATTTTAGCCTTTCTGTAGTTGAAGATTTTATAACTTTTTGTGACTTTGAAGAAGAAAGAAGACGTTACTTTGTCCATTGCTATTCATCATCACTTTTGACTTTGTATATCATAAGATATTTGGATATTCGAGACTTTTGGTAGTTGATATTAGCGGATATTGCGAACTACTTTTCTGTCGTGATTCATTCCTTTCTCAATATTGTTCGCAACCATGGCGGAAATCGGTGATCAAGTAATCGAGTTACAAACCCAAATGACTGCCGTTCAAGCTGCCCTAGAGGGAAATGCACAATCAGGACTATTTCGACAGCCCCCGTTTCATGGTTTCCCAAACGAAGATGTGAATGAATGGCTTCTTAAGTTTGAGCGCTTATCTAAATTTTATGGGTGGTCTAATGCAAAGAAACTTGGGGCTTTACCTTTGCTTCTGGGAGGAACCGCCCTTGCCTGGTTTCAGACTTTGCCAGCCGAATCCGTAGCTGACTTTAAAACCTTAACGGACGCACTAAAATCTCGTTTTGGTGCACAAAATCTAGAGTTTATCTTTCGCCAGGAACTTTATGCGAGAAAGCAAGGCCCTAATGAACCCCTTGCCTTATATACCGAGGATGTGATCAAAAAATGCCAGCGGTTATCGCTCTCTGAGAACGAAATGATGAACGTTTTTATTAATGGTTTGGTGGACGACCTAAGGAATCACGTAATTCTCGGCCAGCCAAAAACGTTCGCCGAGGCCGAAAACCTTGCTCGCCTACGAAGTGCGGTAAAACGTGCCTCAGGGGTGCCCAGCTCTCTAACTGCCTCACAGGATAAGAATGCCCTGCAGGAACAAAAAATAAAAGAGCTTGAGGGCCAAGTTAATCTCCTCATGTCCATTGCCGCCAAAAAGAATGAACATTGTGCCAGTTTGCCAAAACCCGTCCAAGCTCTCGAGGCAAATATGCCAATTGCCACAAAACGGCAAACAAACCCGTTTTTGCCTGACCCCCAGCCCTCAGTACCTTCAGCTAACGATTTTCTTTCACTGAAAACCGACATAATAGCTGCCGTCGATGCCCGTTTGAAAAATGCAAGCAACGTGCCAAAACGTTTCGCTTCAGGCACAAAACCTCGCCCTTCCCAATTTGTTCAGAATTTTGCTCGAGGCCGTAACCTTAGAACAACCGACGGCCAGCCGATTTGTAATTACTGTCAGCGTGTTGGCCATGTTTCAAAGTATTGCCATTTTCGGACACAACCCCAGCCGCCAATGCCTCAAAGCCAGTATCAGGAGCCGATGCAAAGCCATTCTAATTTCCGGCCATCTTACAGTCATCAGCCGCGGTCTCAAGACCAACCTCAGCCTCAGTCTCAGTTTGGCGGCCAGTACCAGTACAATCATGCTTTAAACGCTCCCGGGTCTTCCCAATGGGGGAACTGAAGGCCCCAAGCTTTACTGACCGTACCCCCCTAAAACCGGAGGAAGACAACTTTGAGGAATGGACAAGGAAGCGTATGGGTAGGAGAAGTGATCCTGCTTGTGTAAAGAATGAACCCCTTCCCCCGAAAAACATTGACATTCCGTGTATTGAACTTAATCATGAATTTATGCCGTCCAACGTTTTGATTTGGGGAACTGCTTGTAAACAGCCCTGTAAGGTATTAGTAGACACTGGAGCTGCAATTACTGTTATTAGCGAACAGTTTTTTGTTAATGTTTTGCGAGCAAATTTTGCAATCCAAACATGCGAGAAGATCGAAAGCGTTAAAACTGCAAATGGGAGTAAAGTACCTGTCATTGGTGCAGTGAGTTTTCCGTTGTTACTAGGTGACAGTGAATATTCGTGTAAAGCAACAATTGTTCCAGGTTTAGCCTATAGCGTTGTGTTAGGACGTGACTTTCTTCATAATAATGGCGCCGTGATCGATGTCAAAGGTTGTTTCGTGACTTTTAATGGTTCTAATGTTGTTGAGTTCTTAAAGGGTCATAGACCTCTTGTGTTTTCTGATATTACAACTATAACATCCTACGTCATTGATGCTAATTCGGAAACAATTATTCCAGCACGCCTTGAAAAATTTTTACCTGACCCTATTGTCGGATTAATTGAAGCCAGTACAAAACTCTCTAATCGTTATCAATTACATGTTGCAGCCTCTCTTTCGTTACCCGATTCAGATGGAATGGTATCACTTAGAATCCTGAATCCTACTGACGCCCCCGTTTTGCTACATAAAGGGACATCTGTTGGTTTATTTTCGGAAATGGCCCCCGATGACACAGTGTCATCCCTTGAACCCACAGATTACAAAGCTGTAGAAAATGCTCCAGGGCTTAGTAACCAGGATTGTGAAGAGACGTTGCTTTCTAAATTTAAATGTTTACCAAGCGATACCCTTTCTGCGGAGGAAAGCGGCCAGTTAAGTGAACTTCTATGCGAATATAAAGACATTTTTGCGAATTCAGGCTTAGATTTAGGCCGTACGTCGTTAGTTCAACATAAAATTGACACTGGTAGTGCCCAGCCCATTAAACAGTCCCCTTATCGAGTTTCACAGAGGCAACGTGCTGAAATAGATAATCATATTGCTAACATGCTAAATCAAGATATTATTGAAGTTTCGTCAAGTCCGTGGAGTTCCCCGGTAGTATTGGTCAAAAAGAAAGACGGAAGTACTCGCTTTTGTATTGACTATCGTAAATTAAACACAGTCACAAAGAAGGATAGCTACCCCCTGCCTCGTATTGATGATGCCCTCGATGCTCTGTCAGGATCCAAATATTTTAGCACTTTAGATTTGCAATCCGGTTATCACCAAGTTTTAATGCATCCGGATTCGAAGGAAAAGACTGCTTTTATTTCTCACGCCGGTCTCTACCAATTTCGTGTGCTCAGTTTTGGCTTGACAAATGCTCCTCCGCAGTTTCAGCGTTTGATGGCTAGAGTTCTCCATGGTCTTGAATGGAAGGTGTGTCTCATCTATATCGATGATATTATAATCTTTTCACGTACATTTGAAGAACATCTTTCGCGATTAAGCCTCGTTTTCGAT
This sequence comes from Mastigias papua, assembly GCA_964019165.1. NCBI lineage: Eukaryota > Metazoa > Cnidaria > Scyphozoa > Rhizostomeae > Mastigiidae > Mastigias > Mastigias papua. The sequence continues at coordinate 2,872,971 of OZ025286.1, read as the reverse complement.
CGTCTCCGTCAAGCTAATTTAAAACTGAAGCCTTCAAAGTGCCACTTTGCTCAATCATCTGTGAATTTCCTCGGATTTGTTGTGTCACCAAAAGGTATTCTACCAGACCCTGATAAAATCAGCGCAGTAAAATCTTTTCCTGTACCTAAATCTGTCAAAGATGTGCGCAGTTTCTTGGGACTCTGTAATTACTATCGTCGTTTCGTTAAAGATTTTGCAAAGATTGCTTCACCTTTAAATCGTTTGACAAGGAAAGATATTACATTTGCTTGGAGCCCTGAATGTGCAACTGCATTTAATTCCCTTAAAAACCGGTTGTGCTCCCCACCTATTCTTTCATACCCAGACTTTGAAAAGCCTTTCCATCTCTATACAGATGCCAGTCAGACAGCTTTAGGGTACATTTTAAGTCAAACAATTGAAGGTAGAGAACATGTTATTTCTTATGGTGGTCGTGAGCTAAACGTGGCAGAAAAACGTTATAGTACTACTGAGCGTGAAGCTCTTGCTGTTGTCGATGGAATTAAACGTTATCGGCCTTATCTGTTTGGTGCCAAGTTTGTTGTACACACAGACCACGGTAGTCTTTCATGGTTAATGAATGTTAAAGATCCTACAGGTCGATTGGCTCGATGGGCTTTGCAATTACAACAATACGATTTCGAAATTCTTCATCGCCCCGGTGCTGTTAACGGGAATGCTGACGCTTTATCTCGTAGAACGTATCTGAATGAGTCGATGGAGCCCTCCGCTGTCCCTGTATCGTCTGTCACTACTGCCAGTACTGTCCCTGTTTCTCTTCCTGTTACCCCTATCGCTGATTGTGTGTCTTCTGTTCAGCACTTGCATTTGTTACAACGCCAAGATAAAGATTTGTCTGACATAATCCAGTATCTTGAGTTTTCCACCTTGCCTATCAGTGATAATAAAGCTCGTTCATTGCTGCTTACTATTGATTCGTACTATTTAGACGAAAACGGAATTCTCTGTCACTTGTGGACACCAGGGAAACGTAGAGCCCAAACCCTCGTTACTCAAGTTGTTATTCCTGCCTCCCTTCGCCATGAAATACTTGTAGCCTGCCATGATGACCCCACTGCTGGTCACCTGAGTACATTGAAAACATATGAAAAAGTGCGCATGCGTTATTTCTGGAATGGAATGTTCAAGGATATTGAACACTGGTGCCATTCTTGCATTGATTGTGCCATGAAAAAGGTCCCTCGCGGTAAACGTAAAGCTCCTTTGTTGCCCATTCCAGTAGATGGTGCATTTGATCGTGTTGCTGTTGATGCACTAGGCCCGTTCCCTGCAACAAATGATGGCAATCGTTATATTTTGGTATTTTCGGATTACTATACTCGTTGGCCCGAAGCATTTGCTGTACCCTCAATTGAAGCCCCTCGTGTTGCCAACATATTAGTCAATGAGATTCTTGCGCGCCATGGTTCACCTCGTACCTTGCTATCGGATCGAGGCTCCAATTTTCTCTCATCAGTTGTGAAGGAAGTTTGTAAAATTATGGATACTCGAAAGACGCAAACAACCGCGTATCATCCCCAGACGGACGGACTTGTCGAGCGTTTCAACGGCACTCTTGCGGAAGGATTATCAATGTACGTCAGCACGCATCAAAAGGACTGGGACCAACACTTACCCATGATTCTATTCGCTTATCGGGTTTCACCCAACGCGACTACTCGTGAGTCCCCATTCTACCTGTTATATGGGCGCGAACCTCGCTTGCCTATTGATGTTTCGTTGTTAATGCCCTCTGCCAACCTTTCGGCATCCGTTTCAGTACATCGTGCTCGGATCGTGCAAAACCTTGAAGATGCGAAACGCATCATTCAATCGAACACACAGCTCGCGCAACAACGAATGAAGGAGCAATATGATAAATCCGCCGGACCTGTTCCTTTCGAAATCGGCATGAAAGTATGGGTGTATACTCCAAAGTCGCGCAAAGGCCTCTCCAAGAAACTGTCCCACAACTATCACGGGCCTTATCGAATTGTGTCAAAATTGTCGCCAGTACATTTTCGTTTACGTACCTTAGACAATCGCCCCGTCTCAGTACCGGTTCATGCCAACAGGCTGAAATTTTATTGCGACCCTTCGGAGCGGCCTGTTGAGCCCCCAGATGTGCGCCCTCATTCGCCGGACCTCGCCGACTCGGACCTTCCGACAGACAGTTTTGTTGGTGATGACATTATGCGATCTAGATCAAACTCTGACGTTATACCGGCAGCTGATCCGCCAGAACCAAAGATTACTCGCCCAGAGGACTCTTTTGAACCTATGATGATTCGTAACGCTTAATACAAGACGGGAGTCTTGTCTTTAAAAAGGGGAGCCATGTTGTAAATAGCGTAAGGATAATAGTTTTTGTTAGTACGTGCACGTGATCAGGGGGCTATTTTGGTACTCGTGCCAGGTCTCTAGCTGATCACGTGCTCGGCCTATTCATTTGATACTTTTTCCGTTTCATTTTTCCTTTATAACCTTATATGGACAATTTTTGGATTGCTATCATTCTATTGTTTTTCTTATGTAAAAATTGTAAGTAACTTCTGTCACAGTCAGTCGAAAAGTGAATCTGCCGAGATAAGACGCAATTTTCGGACGAAAGTTTAGACGTGGACGTGAAGCTAGAAGGTAAAAGCCCAAAAGCCGAGACGCTGTGACAAGTTACAAATTGCTGTTTAGTAATTCTTGCCGTTAGAGTTTTTCTTGTTCTTGCCGTTTGCAAAGTTGACGAAAGAAGCCGTGTATTCTCTGCGTCTGATGCTGCCGTTAAAAGTTTGAGGTCGTGAGTCTATTAGTTTAATTCATCTATCTACATCTTTGAACTTATTACTAGCCTTCGAACTCACATCTGTGATACCCCCTTGAAAGTGGTATTACAAAGGTTATAGCCTTACTTTTTGGCCAAAAATGGCTCATTTTCATCACTTTTCAATCTGCAATCAAAATGAATGAATTTCAATTTTGGTCAGTTTTGGTCAAAATACCAAGGTTATAGCCTTACTTTTTGGCCAAAAATGGCTCATTTTCATCACTTTTCAATCTGCAATCAAAATGAATGAATTTCAATTTTGGTCATGTTTGGGCAAAATACCAAGGTTATAGCCTTACTTTTTGGCCAAACATGGCTCAATTTCATCACTTTTCAATCTGCAATCAAACTGAATGAATTTCAATTTTGGTCATTTTTGGGCAAAATACCAAGGTTATAGCCTTACTTTTTGGCCAAAAATGGCTCATTTTCATCACTTTTCAATCTGCAATCAAAATGAATGAATTTCAATTTTGGTCATTTTTGGGCAAAATACCAAGGTTATAGCCTTACTTTTTGGCCAAAAATGGCTCATTTTCATCACTTTTCAATCTGCAATCAAAATGAATGAATTTCAATTTTGGTCATTTGTGGGCAAAATACCAAGGTTATAGCCTTACTTTTTGGCCAAAAATGGCTCAATTTCATCACTTTTCAATCTGCAATCAAACTGAATGAATTTCAATTTTGGTCATTTTTGGGCAAAATACCAAGGTTATAGCCTTACTTTTTGGCCAAAAATGGCTCATTTTCATCACTTTTCAATCTGCAATCAAACTGAATGAATTTCAATTTTGGTCATTTTTGGGCAAAATACCAAGGTTATAGCCTTACTTTTTGGCCAAAAATGGCTCATTTTCATCACGTTTCAATCTGCAATCAAAATGAATGAATTTCAATTTTGGTCATTTTTGGGCAAAATACCAAGGTTATAGCCTTACTTTTTGGCCAAAAATGGCTCATTTTCATCACTTTTCAATCTGCAATCAAAATGAATGAATTTCAATTTTGGTCAGTTTTGGTCAAAATACCAAGGTTATAGCCTTACTTTTTGGCCAAAAATGGCTCATTTTCATCACTTTTCAATCTGCAATCAAAATGAATGAATTTCAATTTTGGTCAGTTTTGGTCAAAATACCAAGGTTATAGCCTTACTTTTTGGCCAAAACTGGCTCATTTTCATCACTTTTCAATCTGCAATCAAAATGAATGAATTTCAATTTTGGTCATGTTGGGGCAAAATACCAAGGTTATAGCCTTACTTTTTGGCCAAAAATGGCTCATTTTCATCACTTTTCAATCTGCAATCAAAATGAATGAATTTCACGTTTGGTCATTTTTGGGCAAAATACCAAGGGTATAGCCTTACTTTTTGGCCAAAAATGGCTCAATTTCATCACTTTTCAATCTGCAATCAAAATGAATGAATTTCAATTTTGGTCATTTTTGGGCAAAATACCAAGGTTATAGCCTTACTTTTTGGCCAAAAATGGCTCATTTTCATCACTTTTCAATCTGCAATCAAAATGAATGAATTTCAATTTTGGTCATGTTTGGGCAAAATACCAAGGTTATAGCCTTACTTTTTGGCCAAAAATGGCTCATTTTCATCACTTTTCAATCTGCAATCAAAATGAATGAATTTCACGTTTGGTCATTTTTGGGCAAAATACCAAGGGTATAGCCTTACTTTTTGGCCAAAAATGGCTCAATTTCATCACTTTTCAATCTGCAATCAAAATGAATGAATTTCAATTTTGGTCATTTTTGGGCAAAATACCAAGGTTATAGCCTTACTTTTTGGCCAAAAATGGCTCATTTTCATCACTTTTCAATCTGCAATCAAAATGAATGAATTTCAATTTTGGTCATTTGTGGGCAAAATACCAAGGTTATAGCCTTACTGTTTGGCCAAAAATGGCTCATTTTCATCACTTTTCAATCTGCAATCAAAATGAATGAATTTCAATTTTGGTCATGTTTGGGCAAAATACCAAGGTTATAGCCTTACTTTTTGGCCAAAAATGGCTCATTTTCATCACTTTTCAATCTGCAATCAAAATGAATGAATTTCAATTTTGGTCATTTTTGGGCAAAATACCAAGGGTATAGCCTTACTTTTTGGCCAAAAATGGCTCATTTTCATCACTTTTCAATCTGCAATCAAAATGAATGAATTTCAATTTTGGTCATTTTTGGGCAAAATACCAAGGTTATAGCCTTACTTTTTGGCCAAAAATGGCTCATTTTCATCACTTTTCAATCTGCAATCAAAATGAATGAATTTCAATTTTGGTCATTTGTGGGCAAAATACCAAGGTTATAGCCTTACTGTTTGGCCAAAAATGGCTCAGTTTCATCACTTTTCAATCTGCAATCAAAATGAATGAATTTCAATTTTGGTCATTTTTGGGCAAAATACCAAGGTTATAGCCTTACTTTTTGGCCAAAAATGGCTCATTTTCATCACTTTTCAATCTGCAATCAAAATGAATGAATTTCAAGTTTGGTCATTTTTGGGCAAAATACCAAGGTTATAGCCTTACTTTTTGGCCACAAATGGCTCATTTTCATCACTTTTCAATCTGCAATCAAAATGAATGAATTTCAATTTTGGTCATTTTTGGGCAAAATACCAAGGGTATAGCCTTAATTTTTGGCCAAACATGGCTCATTTTCATCACTTTTCAATCTGCAATCAAAATGAATGAATTTCAATTTTGGTCATTTTTGGGCAAAATACCAAGGTTATAGCCTTACTTTTTGGCCAAAAATGGCTCATTTTCATCACTTTTCAATCTGCAATCAAAATGAATGAATTTCAATTTTGGTCATTTGTGGGCAATATACCAAGGTTATAGCCTTACTGTTTGGCCAAAAATGGCTCATTTTCATCACTTTTCAATCTGCAATCAAAATGAATGAATTTCAATTTTGGTCATTTTTGGGCAAAATACCAAGGTTATAGCCTTACTTTTTGGCCAAAAATGGCTCATTTTCATCACTTTTCAATCTGCAATCAAAATCAATCAATTTCAATTTTGGTCATTTTTGGGCAAAATACCAAGGTTATAGCCTTACTTTTTGGCCAAAAATGGCTCATTTTCATCACTTTTCAATCTGCAATCAAAATGAATGAATTTCAAGTTTGGTCATTTTTGGGCAAAATACCAAGGTTATAGCCTTACTTTTTGGCCAAAAATGGCTCATTTTCATCACTTTTCAATCTGCAATCAAAATGAATGAATTTCAATTTTGGTCAATTTTGGGCAAAATACCAAGGTTATAGCCTTACTTTTTGGCCAAACATGGCTCATTTTCATCACTTTTCAATCTGCAATCAAAATGAATGAATTTCAATTTTGGTCATTTTTGGGCAAAATACCAAGGTTATAGCCTTACTTTTTGGCCAAAAATGGCTCATTTTCATCACTTTTCAATCTGCAATCAAAATCAATGAATTTCAATTTTGGTCATTTTTGGGCAAACTACCAAGGTTATAGCCTTACTGTTTGGCCAAAAATGGCTCATTTTCATCACTTTTCAATCTGCAATCAAACTGAATGAATTTCAATTTTGGTCATTTTTGGGCAAAATACCAAGGTTATAGCCTTACTTTTTGGCCAAAAATGGCTCATTTTCATCACTTTTCAATCTGCAATCAAAATGAATGAATTTCAATTTTGGTCATTTTTGGGCAAAATACCAAGGTTATAGCCTTACTTTTTGGCCAAAAATGGCTCATTTTCATCACTTTTCAATCTGCAATCAAAATGAATGAATTTCAATTTTGGTCAGTTTTGGTCAAAATACCAAGGTTATAGCCTTACTTTTTGGCCAAAAATGGCTCATTTTCATCACTTTTCAATCTGCAATCAAAATGAATGAATTTCAATTTTGGTCAGTTTTGGTCAAAATACCAAGGTTATAGCCTTACTTTTTGGCCAAAAATGGCTCATTTTCATCACTTTTCAATCTGCAATCAAAATGAATGAATTTCAATTTTGGTCATTTTTGGGCAAAATACCAAGGTTATAGCCTTACTTTTTGGCCAAAAATGGCTCATTTTCATCACTTTTCAATCTACAATCAAAATGAATGAATTTCAAGTTTGGTCATGTTTGGGCAAAATACCAAGGTTATAGCCTTACTTTTTGGCCAAAAATGGCTCATTTTCATCACTTTTCAATCTGCAATCAAAATGAATGAATTTCAATTTTGGTCATTTTTGGGCAAAATACCAAGGGTATAGCCTTACTTTTTGGCCAAAAATGGCTCATTTTCATCACTTTTCAATCTGCAATCAAAATGAATGAATTTCAATTTTGGTCATTTTTGGGCAAAATACCAAGGTTATAGCCTTACTTTTTGGCCAAAAATGGCTCATTTTCATCACTTTTCAATCTGCAATCAAAATGAATGAATTTCAATTTTGGTCAGTTTTGGTCAAAATACCAAGGTTATAGCCTTACTTTTTGGCCAAAAATGGCTCATTTTCATCACTTTTCAATCTGCAATCAAAATGAATGAATTTCAATTTTGGTCATTTTTGGGCAAAATACCAAGGTTATAGCCTTACTTTTTGGCCAAAAATGGCTCATTTTCATCACTTTTCAATCTGCAATCAAAATGAATGAATTTCAATTTTGGTCATTTTTGGGCAAAATACCAAGGTTATAGCCTTACTTTTTGGCCAAAAATGGCTCATTTTCATCACTTTTCAATCTGCAATCAAAATGAATGAATTTCAATTTTGGTCATTTCTGGGCAAAATACCAAGGTTATAGCCTTACTTTTTGGCCAAAAATGGCTCATTTTCATCACTTTTCAATCTGCAATCAAAATGAATGAATTTCAATTTTGGTCAATTTTGGGCAAAATACCAAGGTTATAGCCTTACTTTTTGGCCAAACATGGCTCATTTTCATCACTTTTCAATCTGCAATCAAAATGAATGAATTTCAATTTTGGTCATTTGTGGGCAAAATACCAAGGTTATAGCCTTACTTTTTGGCCAAAAATGGCTCATTTTCATCACTTTTCAATCTGCAATCAAAATGAATGAATTTCAATTTTGGTCATTTTTGGGCAAAATACCAAGGTTATAGCCTTACTTTTTGGCCAAAAATGGCTCATTTTCATCACTTTTCAATCTGCAATCAAAATGAATGAATTTCAATTTTGGTCATGTTTGGGCAAAATACCAAGGTTATAGCCTTACTTTTTGGCCAAAAATGGCTCAATTTCATCACTTTTCAATCTGCAATCAAAATGAATGAATTTCAATTTTGGTCATTTTTGTGCAAAATACCAAGGTTATAGCCTTACTTTTTGGCCAAAAATGGCTCATTTTCATCACTTTTCAATCTGCAATCAAAATGAATGAATTTCAATTTTGGTCAGTTTTGGTCAAAATACCAAGGTTATAGCCTTACTTTTTGGCCAAAAATGGCTCATTTTCATCACTTTTCAATCTGCAATCAAAATGAATGAATTTCAATTTTGGTCATTTTTGGGCAAAATACCAAGGTTATAGCCTTACTTTTTGGCCAAAAATGGCTCATTTTCATCACTTTTCAATCTGCAATCAAAATGAATGAATTTCAAGTTTGGTCATGTTTGGGCAAACTACCAAGGTTATAGCCTTACTTTTTGGCCAAAAATGGCTCATTTTCATCACTTTTCAATCTGCAATCAAAATGAATGAATTTCAATTTTGGTCATTTTTGGGCAAAATACCAAGGGTATAGCCTTACTTTTTGGCCAAAAATGGCTCATTTTCATCACTTTTCAATCTGCAATCAAAATGAATGAATTTCAATTTTGGTCATTTTTGGGCAAAATACCAAGGTTATAGCCTTACTTTTTGGCCAAAAATGGCTCATTTTCATCACTTTTCAATCTGCAATCAAAATGAATGAATTTCAATTTTGGTCATTTGTGGGCAAAATACCAAGGTTATAGCCTTACTTTTTGGCCAAAAATGGCTCATTTTCATCACTTTTCAATCTGCAATCAAAATGAATGAATTTCAATTTTGGTCATTTTTGGGCAAAATACCAAGGTTATAGCCTTACTTTTTGGCCAAAAATGGCTCATTTTCATCACTTTTCAATCTGCAACCAAAATGAATGAATTTCAATTTTGGTCATTTTTGGGCAAAATACCAAGGTTATAGCCTTACTTTTTGGCCAAAAATGGCTCATTTTCATCACTTTTCAATCTGCAATCAAAATGAATGAATTTCAATTTTGGTCATTTTTGGGCAAAATACCAAGGTTATAGCCTTACTTTTTGGCCAAAAATGGCTCATTTTCATCACTTTTCAATCTGCAATCAAAATGAATGAATTTCAATTTTGGTCATGTTTGGGCAAAATACCAAGGTTATAGCCTTACTTTTTGGCCAAAAATGGCTCAATTTCATCACTTTTCAATCTGCAATCAAAATGAATGAATTTCAATTTTGGTCATTTTTGTGCAAAATACCAAGGTTATAGCCTTACTTTTTGGCCAAAAATGGCTCATTTTCATCACTTTTCAATCTGCAATCAAAATGAATGAATTTCAATTTTGGTCAGTTTTGGTCAAAATACCAAGGTTATAGCCTTACTTTTTGGCCAAAAATGGCTCATTTTCATCACTTTTCAATCTGCAATCAAAATGAATGAATTTCAATTTTGGTCATTTTTGGGCAAAATACCAAGGTTATAGCCTTACTTTTTGGCCAAAAATGGCTCATTTTCATCACTTTTCAATCTGCAATCAAAATGAATGAATTTCAAGTTTGGTCATGTTTGGGCAAACTACCAAGGTTATAGCCTTACTTTTTGGCCAAAAATGGCTCATTTTCATCACTTTTCAATCTGCAATCAAAATGAATGAATTTCAATTTTGGTCATTTTTGGGCAAAATACCAAGGGTATAGCCTTACTTTTTGGCCAAAAATGGCTCATTTTCATCACTTTTCAATCTGCAATCAAAATGAATGAATTTCAATTTTGGTCATTTTTGGGCAAAATACCAAGGTTATAGCCTTACTTTTTGGCCAAAAATGGCTCATTTTCATCACTTTTCAATCTGCAATCAAAATGAATGAATTTCAATTTTGGTCATTTGTGGGCAAAATACCAAGGTTATAGCCTTACTTTTTGGCCAAAAATGGCTCATTTTCATCACTTTTCAATCTGCAATCAAAATGAATGAATTTCAATTTTGGTCATTTTTGGGCAAAATACCAAGGTTATAGCCTTACTTTTTGGCCAAAAATGGCTCATTTTCATCACTTTTCAATCTGCAATCAAAATGAATGAATTTCAATTTTGGTCATTTTTGGGCAAAATACCAAGGTTATAGCCTTACTTTTTGGCCAAAAATGGCTCATTTTCATCACTTTTCAATCTGCAATCAAAATGAATGAATTTCAATTTTGGTCATTTTTGGGCAAAATACCAAGGTTATAGCCTTACTTTTTGGCCAAAAATGGCTCATTTTCATCACTTTTCAATCTGCAATCAAAATGAATGAATTTCAATTTTGGTCAATTTTGGGCAAAATACCAAGGTTATAGCCTTACTTTTTGGCCAAACATGGCTCATTTTCATCACTTTTCAATCTGCAATCAAAATGAATGAATTTCAATTTTGGTCATTTTTGGGCAAAATACCAAGGTTATAGCCTTACTTTTTGGCCAAAAATGGCTCATTTTCATCACTTTTCAATCTGCAATCAAAATGAATGAATTTCAATTTTGGTCAATTTTGGGCAAAATACCAAGGTTATAGCCTTACTTTTTGGCCAAACATGGCTCATTTTCATCACTTTTCAATCTGCAATCAAAATGAATGAATTTCAATTTTGGTCATTTGTGGGCAAAATACCAAGGTTATAGCCTTACTTTTTGGCCAAAAATGGCTCATTTTCATCACTTTTCAATCTGCAATCAAAATGAATGAATTTCAATTTTGGTCATTTTTGGGCAAAATACCAAGGTTATAGCCTTACTTTTTGGCCAAAAATGGCTCATTTTCATCACTTTTCAATCTGCAATCAAAATGAATGAATTTCAATTTTGGTCATGTTTGGGCAAAATACCAAGGTTATAGCCTTACTTTTTGGCCAAAAATGGCTCAATTTCATCACTTTTCAATCTGCAATCAAAATGAATGAATTTCAATTTTGGTCATTTTTGGGCAAAATACCAAGGTTATAGCCTTACTTTTTGGCCAAAAATGGCTCATTTTCATCACTTTTCAATCTGCAATCAAAATGAATGAATTTCAATTTTGGTCAGTTTTGGTCAAAATACCAAGGTTATAGCCTTACCTTTTGGCCAAAAATGGCTCATTTTCATCACTTTTCAATCTGCAATCAAAATGAATGAATTTCAATTTTGGTCATGTTTGGGCAAAATACCAAGGTTATAGCCTTACTTTTTGGCCAAAAATGGCTCAATTTCATCACTTTTCAATCTGCAATCAAAATGAATGAATTTCAATTTTGGTCATTTTTGGGCAAAATACCAAGGTTATAGCCTTACTTTTTGGCCAAAAATGGCTCATTTTCATCACTTTTCAATCTGCAATCAAAATGAATGAATTTCAATTTTGGTCAGTTTTGGTCAAAATACCAAGGTTATAGCCTTACTTTTTGGCCAAAAATGGCTCATTTTCATCACTTTTCAATCTGCAATCTAAATGAATGAATTTCAATTTTGGTCAGTTTTGGTCAAAATACCAAGGTTATAGCCTTACTTTTTGGCCAAAAATGGCTCATTTTCATCACTTTTCAATCTGCAATCAAAATGAATGAATTTCAATTTTGGTCATTTTTGGGCAAAATACCAAGGTTATAGCCTTACTTTTTGGCCAAAAATGGCTCATTTTCATCACTTTTCAATCTGCAATCAAAATGAATGAATTTCAAGTTTGGTCATGTTTGGGCAAACTACCAAGGTTATAGCCTTACTTTTTGGCCAAAAATGGCTCATTTTCATCACTTTTCAATCTGCAATCAAAATGAATGAATTTCAATTTTGGTCATTTTTGGGCAAAATACCAAGGGTATAGCCTTACTTTTTGGCCAAAAATGGCTCATTTTCATCACTTTTCAATCTGCAATCAAAATGAATGAATTTCAATTTTGGTCATTTTTGGGCAAAATACCAAGGTTATAGCCTTACTTTTTGGCCAAAAATGGCTCATTTTCATCACTTTTCAATCTGCAATCAAAATGAATGAATTTCAATTTTGGTCATTTGTGGGCAAAATACCAAGGTTATAGCCTTACTGTTTGGCCAAAAATGGCTCATTTTCATCACTTTTCAATCTGCAATCAAAATGAATGAATTTCAATTTTGGTCATTTTTGGGCAAAATACCAAGGTTATAGCCTTACTTTTTGGCCAAAAATGGCTCATTTTCATCACTTTTCAATCTGCAATCAAAATGAATGAATTTCAATTTTGGTCATTTTTGGGCAAAATACCAAGGTTATAGCCTTACTTTTTGGCCAAAAATGGCTCATTTTCATCACTTTTCAATCTGCAATCAAAATGAATGAATTTCAATTTTGGTCATTTTTGGGCAAAATACCAAGGTTATAGCCTTACTTTTTGGCCAAAAATGGCTCATTTTCATCACTTTTCAATCTGCAATCAAAATGAATGAATTTCAATTTTGGTCAATTTTGGGCAAAATACCAAGGTTATAGCCTTACTTTTTGGCCAAACATGGCTCATTTTCATCACTTTTCAATCTGCAATCAAAATGAATGAATTTCAATTTTGGTCATTTTTGGGCAAAATACCAAGGTTATAGCCTTACTTTTTGGCCAAAAATGGCTCATTTTCATCACTTTTCAATCTGCAATCAAAATGAATGAATTTCAATTTTGGTCAATTTTGGGCAAAATACCAAGGTTATAGCCTTACTTTTTGGCCAAACATGGCTCATTTTCATCACTTTTCAATCTGCAATCAAAATGAATGAATTTCAATTTTGGTCATTTGTGGGCAAAATACCAAGGTTATAGCCTTACTTTTTGGCCAAAAATGGCTCATTTTCATCACTTTTCAATCTGCAATCAAAATGAATGAATTTCAATTTTGGTCATTTGTGGGCAAAATACCAAGGTTATAGCCTTACTTTTTGGCCAAAAATGGCTCATTTTCATCACTTTTCAATCTGCAATCAAAATGAATGAATTTCAATTTTGGTCATTTTTGGGCAAAATACCAAGGTTATAGCCTTACTTTTTGGCCAAAAATGGCTCATTTTCATCACTTTTCAATCTGCAATCAAAATGAATGAATTTCAATTTTGGTCATGTTTGGGCAAAATACCAAGGTTATAGCCTTACTTTTTGGCCAAAAATGGCTCAATTTCATCACTTTTCAATCTGCAATCAAAATGAATGAATTTCAATTTTGGTCATTTTTGGGCAAAATACCAAGGTTATAGCCTTACTTTTTGGCCAAAAATGGCTCATTTTCATCACTTTTCAATCTGCAATCAAAATGAATGAATTTCAATTTTGGTCAGTTTTGGTCAAAATACCAAGGTTATAGCCTTACTTTTTGGCCAAAAATGGCTCATTTTCATCACTTTTCAATCTGCAATCAAAATGAATGAATTTCAATTTTGGTCATGTTTGGGCAAAATACCAAGGTTATAGCCTTACTTTTTGGCCAAAAATGGCTCAATTTCATCACTTTTCAATCTGCAATCAAAATGAATGAATTTCAATTTTGGTCATTTTTGGGCAAAATACCAAGGTTATAGCCTTACTTTTTGGCCAAAAATGGCTCATTTTCATCACTTTTCAATCTGCAATCAAAATGAATGAATTTCAATTTTGGTCAGTTTTGGTCAAAATACCAAGGTTATAGCCTTACTTTTTGGCCAAAAATGGCTCATTTTCATCACTTTTCAATCTGCAATCAAAATGAATGAATTTCAATTTTGGTCAGTTTTGGTCAAAATACCAAGGTTATAGCCTTACTTTTTGGCCAAAAATGGCTCATTTTCATCACTTTTCAATCTGCAATCAAAATGAATGAATTTCAATTTTGGTCATTTTTGGGCAAAATACCAAGGTTATAGCCTTACTTTTTGGCCAAAAATGGCTCATTTTCATCACTTTTCAATCTGCAATCAAAATGAATGAATTTCAAGTTTGGTCATGTTTGGGCAAACTACCAAGGTTATAGCCTTACTTTTTGGCCAAAAATGGCTCATTTTCATCACTTTTCAATCTGCAATCAAAATGAATGAATTTCAATTTTGGTCATTTGTGGGCAAAATACCAAGGGTATAGCCTTACTTTTTGGCCAAAAATGGCTCATTTTCATCACTTTTCAATCTGCAATCAAAATGAATGAATTTCAATTTTGGTCATTTTTGGGCAAAATACCAAGGTTATAGCCTTACTTTTTGGCCAAAAATGGCTCATTTTCATCACTTTTCAATCTGCAATCAAAATGAATGAATTTCAATTTTGGTCATTTGTGGGCAAAATACCAAGGTTATAGCCTTACTGTTTGGCCAAAAATGGCTCATTTTCATCACTTTTCAATCTGCAATCAAAATGAATGAATTTCAATTTTGGTCATTTTTGGGCAAAATACCAAGGTTATAGCCTTACTTTTTGGCCAAAAATGGCTCATTTTCATCACTTTTCAATCTGCAATCAAAATGAATGAATTTCAATTTTGGTCATTTTTGGGCAAAATACCAAGGTTATAGCCTTACTTTTTGGCCAAAAATGGCTCATTTTCATCACTTTTCAATCTGCAATCAAAATGAATGAATTTCAATTTTGGTCATTTTTGGGCAAAATACCAAGGTTATAGCCTTACTTTTTGGCCAAAAATGGCTCATTTTCATCACTTTTCAATCTGCAATCAAAATGAATGAATTTCAATTTTGGTCAATTTTGGGCAAAATACCAAGGTTATAGCCTTACTTTTTGGCCAAAAATGGCTCATTTTCATCACTTTTCAATCTGCAATCAAAATGAATGAATTTCAATTTTGGTCATGTTTGGGCAAAATACCAAGGTTATAGCCTTACTTTTTGGCCAAAAATGGCTCAATTTCATCACTTTTCAATCTGCAATCAAAATGAATGAATTTCAATTTTGGTCATTTTTGGGCAAAATACCAAGGTTATAGCCTTACTTTTTGGCCAAAAATGGCTCATTTTCATCACTTTTCAATCTGCAATCAAAATGAATGAATTTCAATTTTGGTCATTTTTGGGCAAAATACCAAGGTTATAGCCTTACTTTTTGGCCAAAAATGGCTCATTTTCATCACTGTTCAATCTGCAATCACAATGAATGAATTTCAATTTTGGTCATTTTTGGGCAAAATACCAAGGTTATAGCCTTACTTTTTGGCCAAAAATGGCTCATTTTCATCACTTTTCAATCTGCAATCAAAATGAATGAATTTCAATTTTGGTCATTTTTGGGCAAAATACCAAGGTTATAGCCTTACTTTTTGGCCAAAATTGGCTCATTTTCATCACTTTTCAATCTGCAATCAAAATGAATGAATTTCAAGTTTGGTCATTTGTGGGCAAAATACCAAGGTTATAGCCTTACTTTTTGGCCAAAAATGGCTCATTTTCATCACTTTTCAATCTGCAATCAAAATGAATGAATTTCAATTTTGGTCATTTTTGGGCAAAATACCAAGGTTATAGCCTTACTTTTTGGGCATACTGGCTTAGTGTCATTACTGGTTATTGTGGTATGAAAGTGGATAAAGTGGAAAATTATTCAGTGTCAGTGAGAGTAGGAAAGGTAGAATCTTGCTCTTTGGCGAATACTTGCTGTTTGTGGTGACTGTCAAGTCGTGAAAGAAAGTGTGAGGATTGTGTAGTTTGAATTGTAGTCATATGATCAGATTTTTGCCGTCTAGGTATGACTGTGACGTCTTGCGTAAACATGACGAACAGCTAAGGTGAGGGAGGTTGGTCGCGGTGTAAATAGTTGTAATAAGTGACCAGGTTCGGGGAAGAGTTAAGTCTTGTAGCGCTGGTACTGGCCCAAGGATCGGGATAATGTAAATTGACAGAGTTTGCTTGCTGAGTGGAAATTGATAAATTTGGGCCGAGTGTAGCCAAAAAGGTACAGCTAGAGCTTGGGCAGTCCATGAAGTGATTTGAAAAGGAATTTCACGGACTTTCTATACAGACCTAAATGTTGTGAAATTGAAGTTATTCTTGTCAATGTGATATCTATATAGTATCGAAGCTCCTTTTCTTCATGAAAAGCGAACACTTTTAACATACCTCGGAGTCTTGAGTCGATCCTTTGCCAAAATTGCTTGGTTCATGAGATTGCTACAGGCATCACCGTGAAATATGAACGAAACTCTTCCCATGGTGAAGCAGCTGGATCTTCATGCAATACACGCGAACTTTCTGGGAGTAGGGTATGGAAACATCGTAAACTTTAGATATACTAGGAGGCAAAGAAAGGAATGTTCACGAGGAGAACACAGATCTAAAAGTACGACACTCACAGAAAAGTCGATCTGCAAGTGCAAATACAAAAAGTTTGTCATACGTTGGCCCAAGGGTTTGGAACGATATATCGCAAATGACGGAACGATATATCGCAAACGATATATCGCAAACGACATAAAAAGTATCGAGTCAACTTACCTGTTGAGCTAAACAGTAATCAAATAATTTAAAACTTTCATTCAACATTATCGCAAAAATGACCTCTTGGCAGTACAGTGTCGTGTCTTCATTGTTTTTCTAATCATTCGTAGTAGTCTTATATCACGCGTATCATGCAAGTACCTTAAAATTGTACAGGAGTATCAAGTTATAATGAAATGAAAAATGAAAAGTGAAAAAGGCTGTAAGGTATTGTTGAATGATGTTTTGCGTTCGTCTTATAATTTGTGGTATATATGTATCATGCTCACTTTTCCTTCGTGTTGCGTATTTCAATTAAGCCTCCCTCTGTGTCATGAACACCCTGTCAAGGGAATGTGTTAGTCTGTCAACTTGTTTTGTGCTCCGTGTCTTATTGTATGTTGAAAAGGTGTAGCTTTTATTACGCGTGCTTCAGTTTACGATTCATGCCACCCCCTTCACAAGTAGAGACTACACGTTACGCCATCCATCGCTCGTTAGTGATTCGTGAATAGAATTATTCTTATTGGTTTCAGATGAAACGCCAGGACCAGCTTCATACAATGTTTGTACTGGAAAGGACAGTTGTAGTGGCATCAAGCCGGGGATTTCCATTGGCAAAAAGATTGAGGACAACTCTGGTAAACGCCAGTGAAATGATTTTATTTATTTAGCCCTCACCGCATTCATTCTGTCATTGAGTAAGTTGTAACTAGTCCATTCCTAAAGTGTGGTGTTGAGGGGTGTTACACCACAATACTGACAAAAATTCTGTTAGCAAATATAAAAGGGCTGCCATTTCTGTCGGCAAATTGCTTTAACTTTTTTGTAAATTCTATGAACGTAAGAAGAAGAATAATCTGCTGCAGTGTTGCAGACAGCTCATAATGTACAATTTCATATTTACAATTCCACAAAATGTGTTGCAAATTGAACCATGGGTTATTCTAAAATGTGCAACCCTTGCTAAAAATTACTTTATTGAGAAATTGCCTCATTCTTTGGGAGATAATACTGTTATGAAAAATTGGCTGTTTAACAGTATTATCGTTAACATTGATTGCGATTTGAGCGACATTGAACAACATTGATTTCAAAAATCAGTTTGCTATCATGTGAGTAGAAAGCATTTGATGAAGAGATATCTTTTCCTAAATCTATCAGTTCTAATTTATGACTTCAAGTACGTTATGCATACTCTAAGAAAGGCAGCATTGAATCCAGGGCCCACCCGAAAGAATCTCCGGGAGGGGATGTTGCCAATTTGCACGCCGATAGGAATCCAAATCGCAAGCACTGGTGTACGTCACGAAGAGTTTGAGGTAATATTTCACATCGATTGGCCAACTAGGCCTTTTCTCGGGGGTTGTCCCACTCTTAACTTTCCCAGATGTAGGGACGGTCCTGAGTAGATCCTGCCTAGACTAGCTCATGCCTGGTATCAAAAGAAACATTCAGTCATTAGTTGAAAGCTGTTAACAAATTAATCTGGTGGTTTGATAACTGTGATCAGGTCCATAGCAAGTAAATTATTACAAATTGTCCTTGTTAGTGCAACATGGTCCTGGACCAGCGGCTTACAACCCAAAACCAAGTAAAACTGGGCCAAGTTACAGTATTAGTGGATGGAACAAAAATAGGAAAGGTAAGAAAAAAGGACTTGCTTGGTTCTCCTTGTTACTTTAAAATAAGTTTTTTCCAAGCCTTTTGCTACTAGATACATACTTCAAAGTCTGTTCACGTGCGTGCGTGCGTACGTGTGTGTGTGCGTGCGTGTGTGTGTGTGTGTGTGTGTGTGCGTGCGTGTGTGTGTGTGTGTGTGTGTGTGTGTGTGTGTGTGCGCGCGCGCGTGTGTGTGTTGATGACATGCATTAATGGAAGGCATGCTCACCTTACTTATTGTAGGAGTGAAGACTAGCTACCCGGCAGCTAACCAGTATTCTGTGGCGACTCACATGACAAGAACTGGCAAAGGTGGAGGAACAGCAGTGACAATGAAAAGCAGACCAAGTCCATTTCTATATTCAAGTTGTAAGAGAAAACTACTTATTTAGTTCAAGCAAGGACTTTTCTCGTTGGAAATATATTCTCTAGTCGTATTCGTAGTGCCCCTCTTCTAAAAGCGCATTAAAATGGATAATGTGATACTGAAAAATGTGTCAAACACCAATTTTTGAAGTTTCCATATAAGCAAATGAATATTATAGTGATATAGTGATTAACAGTGATAAGTGATAACTATGATTTGAAAATGATGAAAATCTTGATTGATTAGACTCTTGAGTTTCCAACACTTGCATTTCTGCTTAATATACGTGTATGAGGAATTCGATTACATGAGCTAATCTCACTGAGCGGAATGATAATGATTGATCACTAAGATTGTTGATCAAGGCGACGACTCTTCAACCAGAAAAGAAAAGACTTTTTAAATCAAATCTACAAAGTTATAATAGTAATCCATCGAATTCGTTATCTCTTTAAATCATCTTTAATTTCATGATGACAATTAATATACTTTGCATTTACATATCTACAAATTTTATCCATACATTATAAGTGTCTAATGTAAGCCCAATCAAATGCTCCTTTCGAGTCTAGAGGGAAGATGGCAGCAAAGAGGAAGGAGGGAGAGGGTAAGAAACCGGGAGAGGAGGAAGGGGATTAACAGAATTCAGTTGAACAGTCTTATCTATTCATAGGGTTACACAAATACTAGCAATTACTTGCAGATTCATCTATCCCTCTTTGCAAACAAAGCTGGGATCAACAATTAATGCTAAATAGCGCAATTTTCATTATTTTTAAATTATATATATATTATATATATATATATATATATATTTATATATATATACTTTATATATATATATATATATATATATATATATATATATATATATATATATATATATATATATATATATATTTATATTTATATATCTCTATGTATGTACATATTACATATATATTAGTTCTACAGATGCTCAGGTGTTCCAGTAAATAAATGTATATATATATATATATATATATATATATATATATATATATATATATATATATATATATATATATATATATATACATTTATTTACTGTATAAATATATATATATATATATATATATATATATATATATATATATATATATATATATATATATATATATATATATATATATATATATATATATATATATATATATATATATATATATATATATATCACACACACACACACACACACACACACACACATATATATATATATATATATATATATATATATATATATATATATATATATATATATATATATATATATATATATATATATATATATATATATATATAACATAAAACTATATGTTTTCACTCCAAAAGTAAACAAATATATAACAGAAAATAAGAAGTGGTTTATTTTCTGTTATATATATATATATATATAGCTGGAAAAAGCACGGATATTCTCAGTAAACATTATAAGGAATGTTCCCACTGTTTCGAGCTATGTTGCAGCTCCGTATTACCAACAGACTAACTATTCATATATATATATATATATATATATATATATATATATATATATATATATATATATAGATGTATAAGATATAGGTCCTCATGAATGAGATATGAATTCCTTATAAATCATCATTATCCTGGCGCCTGAACATAATCCAATAATAATTATCACCGAGTTTGATTCCAATATAAAAATGCATTAACGAATATTGACCTGACTCAAAGGATAAAATTGCTTGTGATAAGGTCGCATTGATCAATATTTAATAAAAAAACCCAAATATTCACAAAAGAAAACTCTTTTTATCTCTATTAGGTATGGAAGAATAGAGAAATCGATTGAATTCCCGGTGATATGATTTTATCACAATTCAGCTTATAACTCCTATCTTCAAAATCTGCGATGGCATTGCAGAGTGTAGCACCAAACAAGATTGTTCAGGGGCGAAAAGTATAAGAATGCTTAGATTCAGGGTAACAAACAAAACAAGTATGACTTCATTGATTTAAGTTCCCTCTTCAGGAAGCAGTGTCACTAAACCTCTCTAATAAGTACCCTTTACTTGAGTTCTTTACTTGAGTTCTTTACTTCTTCCTAGACTAATAAACCCTTCCTAACACAATGTCCCATTTAAGCAGGCCGAGTGGGACATCCAGTTTGCCAGTGGGGGAGAATGGTGTATTTCTGCCTCTATCCCGGCGCAGGTGATTGCAGGAAAGCGCCCTATTCATTCGCCCAGCTCTAGAAATAAACCTTTAATCAGCCTGCAAGTCAAGAAATTCATATATCAATTGGAATAGTCAAGAGTGGGAGTTCTACAGTGTCAACCAGAGCGGAAACATTTTGCTACTATTTGGGAAAATTACGGGTATCACAAACGCTTTAATAATTCATTAATTCGTAAGATCATAAAACCTTAAGTTACGGATTTCCAAGAGGGGCTCAGACAACTACTCGCAACCGGGCGAATCCTGTTGTGCTTCAGAGCCGCGAAAGAAAGATGGCGATATGATCGCTGAATACAGCAAATGAGAAGTACGAAATAATCAACTTCTCAAAGAGGCTGCATCAATCTTCTTGCAAAGGGAACCTCCTGTCATTCAACAATAAAGGGCCTCCCTTTCAGGAGGGTCATCCCAAGAGAACTTCTGGAGCGGGGGTGTGTGGCGAAGTTGAATCACAAATACTACGAAAAGATTTTACCGGCTGATATGGTATGTTGCATCGATATGCCTATAGAGCCGTTTTCCAGGGGGGGAGGTCGAACTCCACCCCCACAATGTAGGGATGACTCTGCTTTGAGCATGTTCTGGGAAAAAATAAAGTATTAGTACTATAAACAATAAAAGTCTTACTATTGCTATAATAAAGTACAAGTAGAGCTTTTTGGTGGGACTTGGACTTCGGTTTTCGGTGGTACAGCACCGTTACTGGCAGTTCCCGTAGATCGCGGAGTTGACGTAGGCGCTCTAGAGGATGCTAATGCTACAACTTCGTCAACTGCCTGAGCTGTTGCTATGACTGCTTTGGCAGCCGCGTCAGAGTCTCCCTTAGCAACAGCAGCGCCGACTTTTGATGCCATGGCAGCAGCCTTTGCGCCCATTGTGGGATTTGCCTGCTTAGCAACATGTTCTGCTGTTGCTGCTGCTACCGCGGCGGCAACTGCTGATGCGGCAACACGGCGAATTTCCTCCTCCTCGTCCATCGGTGCGTTCATTCCGCCGATTTCATTGAAATGGACAGATCGTTTCTTCTGACCGTCCGACAAACTGTTAGAATGGTATCCCGCTCCCCTGTGGTTCATGAACTTGTTATCTGCAATAAAAAGGTACTGAATCAGTAAATCAACAGATGGTTTCTATTTTGTTACATCGGCAAACTAGCAATCGTCAGGGCGTGAGACCGGCGATAACGCATAAAACTCATACGTAAAACCCAATTGTGGAAAAAGTTTAGCTGTCTGCGAAGCAGTTCCACTGATCTACCTTTCAGTCAACTGTCTTACCAGCAGTCAAGAATCTTGGTTTTCACAAATATATGTTAGGTTATCAAGTGCCTTCAAAGCTTCCCAGCTATTCAATGTTTCATTAAGATCTCAGAAAGCTGGACTGCTCCTGTTTTTGCTTCCAACAGGTATCAGGACATATCTGACAAAGCTTGTTATCCTTTCATAGTTAACCAACAAACAGAAAAAACATGTTATAAGTTCATTGGTACAAAAGGTGAATCATTGTGAGTCTAAATATGTCCTTCCATCTCTTTCCTTCTTTGCCAATTTTTTCCTACATTCCTTCATTCCTCCTTTTCAATTTTTCTTCTTTTCATTTCCCTCCCCTCTTTCTTCCTTCAGGACGTCCGAGCTTCGTAGCTATGCGTACTGTCTCTATCACTGAGGAAATTCATCAAGGTGAACATATCTCAACATACAGTAGCAATACCACAAAGTACAATATTGCGAGAGTTCCTCTATGTCCAATCATAAATATCAAGCAAGGAGACAGCAAGACGTGTAATCTACTGGATTGTAGTATCAGGATATCACATGCAACTGTCGTCGTTGTATACGTATTCCAATTGGTCAATTCACAATGATATATTTTAGCTTATGAGATTGCATTTCTACATTCAATAATAGCATTTATAAGTAAAATTAAGTGTATTTTGCGTCGAATAATAGTCAATATAGCCATTCTGGATGCATGAAATCTAAAATGGACTATTTCCTCCCCGGGGTTTCTATTATCAGATCCCAATATATTCTTTTTGAACGTCCCCAATCATACCTCCGCATCCCATCATTCTTTGCTGATGGCGCCCTGCTGAGCACCTCTCTACCTGAGCCCTCTAGTTATTAATTTTCCTCTACATCATTGACACTGTAGTTGAGTTTTAGTTTTAGCGGTAAGCCGAACAAGTTCCGTACGAAACCACTTGTGTGTGTGTAAACGAGAAGCTATTCCATCATAACTTTTGTAGTAGATTAAAAAGGTTATGTAAATGCTGAAGGTTCCTAAGCTTTTTCATGATTTCAGTACAGACACTTTCTTAAGATTTTCTTTGCAAGAATTGCCGAGTTCGCTTAACACTTCAGTGTTACACAGAGAGACAGGCGAGAGCATAAAACTCTACCACGTAGGGAACAGGGCGTTACAAAATGTGCAGTTCTAAAAATTCTGTGTGCAGTTCTAGAGAGAGATCTGTGCAGCATGGCAGCAAAACATGCATACTTTCAGTGCTTGCAGATAAGATACATGTTGTTTAAGCATATATGAATCAAGGGCTGTTCCTCAATATAGTAGCTACAAGAAAAGCTAAAGTGCGCAGCTTTAAATTTTTCTTAAAAAACTCTGATAGGCTACCACGAGAAATCTTCACAAATTACGTAAAAGCGATAACTGTCTTGCGTAAATATTTGAATTATAAAAGTACATGACTTACCAACATTGCTAGGCACAAAATCTAGTGAACTGAACTTTCCTAACTTTTTGAGCAGTCGAGTACTACATTCCAATAAACCTTTTTTTATACAAAGAAATGTGCAGAGACGTTTTCCTAAAGTAGATAGCAGATGACCTTCGGCACTGACTGTTATTTGTCAATGCTGTAAACAACGTTTGTACGTCATCATAGTCAGTATCACTGGCAAATATCACCAATTCGACAAGGCTAAAACCATCGAGGGCCTAAATAGCGTTGGAATTCAAATGCTGACCAAACATAGTCTCTCACCTCTTACGACTGAACTGCCTGTTATTCGCTATGATATCGGTAGCAGAAATGCTGGTTCGCTTCTTACCGTGCGAGGTCTATAGGACAGCGCTGAAAGAATCGTCAATTACCATACTCTATCGTCACTATCCACACATGATTTTGCAACAACGCAAATAAACAAACAGTACACCTCTCTAGAGATTAGCGTGCAATTGTGCGCGCTGCGTGCAGACAGTGCTCCGGTTTGTATCGTTGTGCTAAGAAGCAAACATCGAGGGACAGTCACACTTCCATTGAAATCATTCACGTTCAGTGATACTATAATCCGGCTCATTATCTCGGGATCTCTAAGTAATATGAGCCAGATATTCACATTATTCACATGACCGCTTTGATCGCTTGCCTAAAAACTGGAGCATTGTGCACGTCTTCGCATGTAAGCATGGTAAGCATTCATAACAAATCTCAGACCAGGTCTGCAAAGTCGTGTGAAGTCGGTATCAATTGAGGATACTCACCGGTATGTGAGGGTAGGCCAGAAGAGATAAAAAATCACAAACTTTGATAAAATAAACCCAAGGGCTGTTGAGGAGAGGGCCTAGGTGGTCAATCACTTCTACTCTGGAAGAAGGGCTGGAGCCTCGTCTCTTGTTACAGATAATGTTGAATATATAAAACAGACCAGTAGAATTCAGCCCTATAGAATTTGACTATAACTGCTCTTCTCATTACTACTACCTTAGGTCGTGGGTTCACCAATTTGCAATCAGGGGGTGTAACTGTAAATAGCATACTTTCTTTGGGGGTGGGGTCTCAGAGACTTTTCCCCTGCGAAGCTGGATATTGCCCTGCGAAAAATGAGATCTATAGCAAAAACATAATTGAAACAACAGAACTACAGTTGTGATAAAGGATCCAATTGTCCTGCGAACTGTGCAGTTTCATTTGATTGGGGGGGGGGGGGTGTCACACCCGCATACCTTTTGCAATACAAGATGGGTGCTTTGAAACTTTTCGAAAAAGATCAAGGGTGTGGCCTCATCAATGTTTCTTTTGGCAACGCCTTTCGCTCCAGGAATGGAATCCCTTGTACAAACTTTACTCCTACATTATGAAGTTTAACCATGAAGGTCTAAAGCGCAAGAAACCTTGTCTCGTCTTTATTCCCAAATCTATTTACACCTGAGACAACACTGCGGCATCTAAATACAAGACGTAATAGAACGGCATAGCTGGAATTGGTACTTAGGAGCAGTTCATGTGCTGCATTTCTGCCGGAGCCAATTAAATTCACGCTCACAAAAAATCATTGCGGAAACACAAGTAGTATTGGCAGATATTGGGCTAAACAGTGTGTAGCAAATTACACCGAAATTTGAACAGTCACATACAGTGGTGTAGAGCTAACTCAATAACTAGGGGGGCTCATGTATAAATTCATGTATTTCAAAACGAGGCTATGTAACAATGGCGCATCGCATTCCAAGACGAGGATGTGTAGCAACAGAAGTCATTCAAATGAAAAAAAGCTGGCTTCCAGTTTGAAAGCGTTCTTCAATGGCAATAGTGTGTTAAAAGAAAACCTATATAACAGGAGGTAAAAATTATAATGAAAACAAATAGAAAAGTGACTTTAAGAAAATCAGTACTTGTTCAAAAAATAACTAGCCCCCCGAAATAAGAAATAAATAATAAGGGAGGTTGAGTCCCAATGTGCCCCCCCAGCTATACACCACTGGTTACATATGTCTCTTATCTGATCAACTTCGATCCGGGTGTTCTACGCTAGCTCACAGTCACGGTGTTTTTTATGTAAAAATCATGCTCTTCAAGTACCTGGTTAACGTGTGTCAACGAATTGCATAGGCTCAGGGGCCAGCAAGCAGTTGTTATTTCATCAAAACAGCGTTGTGTTTTTGAAGCTTTCGCCCGTAATCTGGGACGCAAGCTGCTAGCTAAATCCGGCAAATCATTGATTAGCAGCGAGGAATCTCCTTATATACTCATGTTTGAATGCATTGCTCCTAATCGCAACAGGTGCTAACGATCAAAATACAAACACAGGTTGCTTTCAACTTCTGTGAAACCGTGGCCTACGAGTCATATGTTTGCAGGGGGGAGACTTACGCTCTTCAGGTTCTTCCAGATAAGACTGTGTCCCTGAAACCCAGCTAATCTTTTAAAATTCAGCGGCAGCTCACCAACATACACACATGCCCAGCGAGAGGGGGAAGGGGTAGATTGCCCCGGGGCCCGAGTATGAGAAGGGTCCCCACAGTTTTGGTGACTTTTTAAATTTTCATGGAGCCCGTTTTGCTATTTGGCCCGTGCCCTATACAAGTTCTAGGCGGGTCTGCCACACAGAACTACACAGCCACAGATGAATATTGAGGACGTTTAGGCAAAACTTCAATAGATAACTGTGTGGTTCTTACATATGATAACATATCTCCACACAGCATTCTGAAGAAGACTAACGTGAGGTCTTTTCTTAAGCCTATCACCGCTTCTATCAAAATCATCTTTGGGTATCAAATCCCTTTGTTGCAGGCACTCTAAAATGGTTTTATTGGACTCTTTCGATAGCAACGAGTGGCGTAAATCATTTACAAATTCAATAAACATGGCTATTAAAACATTATTGGTAGAAACAAGTAACATAAGATCTGATTCAATGCCGGTAAAAAGTGCTTGTTTTCTTAGAAAACGCTAAAAGAATTTCATATAAGATGCCAAAGAGATTTTGACTACTAGATATTATTAAAGTATGAGAGGGTACTTTTATTTTGCGGGGAGCCCATCCGAGGCGGGGGGAAGGGGTAAAAATTGTGAGTGAATTATTGGGATCAATTAATAATTAAGAGGAGGAAGTTGCTAAATATACGTACGGCCTGCAACTTGAAATAAACATTATTTCATACAGTTTGTATGTGAAGGTGGCAGGTCTACTCTCAGTTGCAATTAAAATTATGAAAGAGCAGTTATATGAAAGTGTCTCCACATTAAAATTTGTGCAAAACACGGGCAAACCTTCAAAATAAGTGAATATTACTATCGTCGACAATATACAATGATGGCTAATCTATTATAGTATAATGAGAACGCTTATCGCATATAAGTTACAAAAAATCAGAAAACGAATGAGATAAACCGAATCACTCACGTTTAAATGTGCTAAGTTGCCAGAAGAGGTAAGAAATGTTTTTAGTATTCCTCTAGGATCCTCATGGCATGCGGTTTAAACATTAGAATCAAGATTTGTCTGATTCCTAGTGATATAAAGTCAGACTTAAAACGACTAAAGCGAGCGGCGAAACGTAGGCTTAACTCCTTGTTGATATACAACCATAATGTGTAGCAGGTTAAAAACCGCGAATACCATGTCCTTTTGACATCTTGTTACTAGGCAACACACCAACAAACTCTCAAACAGCCAATTGCACATCTTTGCATATTTCAATCGTCCTTGCTGTCCCTTAAAACACCTCAAAGCGAGGCTGCTATACAACTAGGTATAGGTAGGTGTTGAAGATTGAAAAATGGTCGGGCATGTGTATGACGAGAAGTGTGGAGATCTCATTTCCAAGGGTAAGAACGTCCTCGTAAGATTTTGAGGCGATTTAACAAAACAAGATATGAGAGAGATGCACGAATAGTTTTCGCTGTGAATCATGCGCAAAAACGAAATCTTGCATTTGGGTATGAATGTAGGCAAGAAACGAAGGAACAAGGAGGTAATCTTACATGAAGAATGAATAAAGAAGCCTTATAGACGTATGAAATCTATACTGCTTAGATTGTGCATTCGGCTCGCTGGTGAACAATAAACCTCTTAAACTGTACTTGCATTATGTGGTTTGTCAGCAAAATCAAGCCGTCTACATTACAAACTCGGATTTGATGCCCACAATGGTGAAATAACTTGTTGATAAGATGAAATCAAATTAAAAAATTCCAGGCGAGTGAGATAGATAATGATCATTCATGCATCTGATTGGCTTAGAAAGAGAATGCAGACGCTCAAATATGACAAATACCCACTGCATGTAAACGAGGCGCTCTCGTGACATTGAACAGGAGGATATATGCAAATGAAGATTTGCACATGAGCATAGCCACAGATACTCCATGGAGAGAGATGCTTGCAGAAGACAGATAACCACCTTGCAGGCACGAAAAATAGTTATAAAGGATTCGCTATCATTATAACACATTATCCTTCAGGCGCACAGTCCTCCGGAATACTATATGTGCTTGATAAAAGCGCCAGCCAGTGCTAGCTTCAAGAGACCAATGAATGAGCGGACGGGTGACAGCTGTTGATGGAAAGCATATAAGTAGAAAGTCCGTGTGGATTTTTCAACAGAAACATCGAATTGCAGTAATGTATTCTATTGAAATTAGTATTAATTTCTGCGCAACTTGTTGGCCTTAATTAGTTCAAAGTAGAACTATCCTTTTCTCAAGTCATCCGTAAAAAATTCGATAATTTCTTCATCACTGAAATTAACAATCAAAGCTAGTTTGAATTGGCTGGCATAGTTACAAGTGAAAGAGGAAAAAAATCAAGCAGCAATTAATAAACAGAATAAAATCAAATCAGGACAGGTACAAGGTCTGTTTCCGCGGCTAAATATAAAATATATTGATCGAATAATTTGGTTGGGGATTTTTCTGCTATGATGAACTAGCACTGGATGGCGCTTTTTGGGGTGGGTGGCCAAGCGGTTCAGTTGGCTTCCGTTAGCTAGCTGAAGTAAAGCTTGGCTGTGCTAGGTCAGCAACTGGATGGGTGACTATCCAGATAAACGACCAAAGCAGCTCACTCCGCCGTCCTTCGGAAGGGACGTGAAACTAGGGGTCCCACGCCTGGATGCGGCATGCACAGTAGGCCTAAATTAGCTGAAAACGCTAGATATAACAGCCTACTCAAATTAAAGTAAACAACAACAACAAAATGAAACGAAGGTGATTTTTGCCTATATACAACTCTCCGCACGCATCTATGAATGAACCAGCAGAACGACCGAAGATGACTAGACAGCAAAACGACTGAAGACGACTAGTCAGCAGAACGACCGAAGATGACTAGACAGCAAAACGACCGAAGACGACTAGACAGCAGAACGACCGAAGACGACTAGACAGCAGAATGACCGAAGACGACTAGACAGCAGAACGACCGAAGACGACTAGACAGTAGAACGACCGAAGACGACTAGACAGCAGGACGACTGAAGACGACTAGACAGCAGAAAGACTGAATATGACTAGACAGCAGAACGACCGAAGACGACTAGACAGCAGAACGACCGAAGACGACTAGACAGCAGAACAACCGAAGACGACTAGACAGCAGAACGACCGAAGACGACTAGACAGCTAATAGACAGATCTACGAATATAACAGGAGAAGATGGAGAGTTCAATGTTTGGAGACGTTGTTGCTGTGGTTACTTATCACTTTTACGTTGCGCAATGGTAATCAGGTCTGTTTTCTCCCAAACTAAATGACCAATCAGGATGCAAAATGGGCCAAAACTTAGCTGTGGAACGTATGTATGGTGAGAATCCTGCATGATGATTGGTCAATTAGGTTGGGATAAAATACGTCTGAGCAGACTCCTAAAACAATTGGCGGCTATGCTAAATGGAAAGAATTTTACACCTTTAGTGGCTTGCTATCGTCCGCTCTCACAAATGACAATAAAAATAATTTTTTTTGAAACCTCATGATATTAATGCAATCTAAGTATACAATCATACAACTCACTATATTAAGGCAGTGCATAATTGGCAAGTCTGCAACTTACAAAAAAAAACAAAAAAAAAAACAAAAAACAAAAAATTCTCAAATTGAAGTAATAGCAATAGTAACTGTAATACTAAGGTAGTAAAGTCATAGTCAATAGTCCAGTAAATTAGGGTTAGTCCAAGGTTTATTTCGTCTACAAAAGATATAATAAGTACATCGTACTGCAATATTAATTGTTTTAGACAGGATTTTATGTTTGGTAGTATCATCGAAGTGTAAGTCTCTGAGCATTGATGGAAAGGACTCAGAAGACGTTCCAAGTATTCCGAGAGCACTCATGGAGAGATTTATAAGTTTCACAGTAGAATAAGAATTTTGGAGGTCAGCAATAAGAGGGAGATATTTAGTAGCCTTACGGTCACTATTTATCTGTATATTTGATTCAAAGCCAACAGTGACTTCTAGCAGGTAAACGCATGAACTGTTACTTACTAAGACTAGGTCTGGACGAAGAGAATCACCAGTTATCAAAGAAGGAGATGGAAAAAAGGGAAGATCTGCATATAATGTGCTATTGACTACTGATGAGAGAGTTTTCGCAAGATGTAAAAGGACGGAATTATGACGCCAGGTATATCTACCATCTTGAAGATAGGATTTGCAACTGGAAACAACATGTTGAAGAGTCTCAGATTGGAAGCAGAAAGAGCATGCAGATGTGGGGGAGAGGGATTAATAATTATAATAATAATAATAATAAATGATGATAATCTCAATGACCCAAATAAAGTTCTATTTAAAATGTGCTCATTAAAAACCAAAAGAAAAATAAATTCAAATTTCCCTTCACATTCGCAAAAAAAATAATAGTCAAAGTCAGCTCAGACAATGATCTATCTACGTATGGCGAGACAAGAAACACTACAAAAATTTACAAAATTTTCGCCATCCAAATCTTTTGCCCGCTACAAAAGTACATAGGTCAATACGCTTCTGGGTTTCAAGTGCACGATGAAAGACATTTTCTGGTGCCGTACGACAACAGGCTTGATTTCAAATGACAGTTTTTTATGATATAAACCTTGCAGTTGTAGCATCCTGTTACAGAAATATTCAGCAATTTTCAATCTGTGAATACAGCATCATTGTTGGTAGGACATTATCCTCCGAAAAGTAGTAGTTACAATTTTCCTCTTCTGATGTTAAAATCTCCTACTAGTGTTATTCTAGTTATTAGAAAAATGTCCTCTAGCTTTCTATTCTTCTGTTTCCTTGCCACTCAACAATTTCAGCATCAATCTACACAATGCTCTTTTGAGACTTGAATCAAAGAAGACCCAATGCGTTAAACCTGAAATCGTTCCACAGAGACTTTATACCAGGTACTTCTTTCAAACATACTCGATGACCTTGTACAGGTCTGCAAGTGGTTAATCTAAGCCTTTAAAGGACTTAAAAATTACTCCAATTAAACGCGAAATCCACTTTTAAAAAGGTGTCTGTAGCACACAAAGGATCTCTACTAACATACCTGCAATTTGTTTAACTTGATTAAAAAGTTTTAGGTATACAAATCAACTATCGGCTTCAAATCAGCCGTACCCTCAACAAAGCGCATTCCTGGAGTTAAATCCAAAGGTTTCTTGAAGAAATACTTTGAAATGCCAACGTTTTTATGAAATTAAAGTTCTCAGCCAAATTGCTATACAGAGATAAAGATGGCTGCCGCTGTGTCAATCACGACACTGAGGATTCCTTAAATAGTACGTGGGTTCAACTCACACTTCTTAACTATTCTTTTGTGCATTGTAAAAATGAAATAGCCACAAGAAGGGCGATAAGTTCTTAAAAAAGTCAAGCGCATTGTAAAATAGAACGATAAAATCAAATGATGATAAGAAACGCCTGCATCATCTACGAAAATAAAGCTTAAAATAGGACAATATCATAATCCCCAATCGTAAATAAACCTTGAAATACAACCACCATATTACGTCAGTATATGAAATATCATATCTGGATAAGAATTCAGAGTTCTCTCAGTCATTTTGCCATTCCTCAAAAACTTCCCTAAATTAACTGCAATTCCATAAAATTACTTACAAGTCCCTGTAATTCCTGAGAAACTCCCTTACAAGTCTCTGCGATTCCTGAAAAACTCCCTTACAAGTCTCTGTAATTCCTTAAAATTCCTTGCAAGTCCCTGTAATTCCTGAAAAACTCCCTTAGAAGTCCCTGTAATTCCTGAAAAACTCCCTTGGAAGTACCTGCAATTCCTGGAAAACTCCCTCACAAGTCCCTACAATTCCTCGAAAACTCCCTTACAAGTCACTCAATTCCTTAAGATTCCTTACAAGTCCTTGCAATTCTCTATAATACAAAAACCTGGCACCATGAGATACTGAACATAAACACGTAACACATTAATATTTCATAAACTATTCCCTAATAGCAATATCATTGAATTTTTCAAATAGTCCTCTTAAACTTGAAGTTTAAACATATAATCCTACATTCTTATGGAGAACAATCCTTGATTGTCTGCAAAATGACTATTTTCAACCTGCACTATGGAAAGAAACTCCCAAATTATTGCAGAACTGCACAGGACATGGTATCTCAAGAATCGCGTACATATGAATTGCTAGAGCCAGTCTCAATAAAGATCATTCTTAAATGGAAAGATAGTGCCAATACTATATAAATCATCTATAGATATCCCAACCTCACATGGCTGTTCATTTTCACTCTGCCTATCTAACAATAAGAAATATCAAGGCTCATCTCCCAAAATACCAACTCACTATACTGCGTCTGAAAAATGGGGCAAAACAGCATATTTACAGGGAGGAATTAAGACGGTTTGCAGGGAATCTGCTATGCAGCACTTTATTTTACTTGTTCCTACACAGGGTTACAAACTGTTCAGACGCACAGTCCACTTACGGGAGCATGGAAAGAAGAGATTACCTCAATGACAAAGTAACAGATATTGTCAAAGAAACGTGTGCAAATTTCTTTATGGTCTGAAAACCCAAAATACATATTCCTCGGAAAGCTCAAAATTAATTCACAAAAATTAGCAGATTAGAATGAAGGAAATAAGATACAGATTAAGAGAGGTAAGTAAAAAACTGTTGTTTATTGACACGTTTGTAATGCATTATATATTATTGCCTAAGAGGGAAGATTGTCAAAGATAGTAGAAGTCTGAGTGGTTACGGATTTGTTTGTCAATTTGTTTTAAATGACAAATTACAGTATTTCCCTTATGTGCCTGAATGAGCTCTTGAACCTTTCATACCTTTCATACCTATCATACCTTTCATACTAAATTGTCTCCCTATGCTGGGGTATAATCGCTCTCGAACTAGAGCTTGTTATGAATTATACAAAGGTTCAAAATGAAATATAGCAAAATGAACAACTAACCATCCTCATGTGGATAATAGGATTCTGTAATCTCTTCGATGTCACCCGTGTCAAACAAACTAACATGGCATGCCTCGACTAATGATTTTGCTTGTTGTTTATTCACCTGATAACTTGCTCCAAAACCGGTGCCTTCTGTTATATCAATGCGAGGGAGCTTGTCGATCAGGGGGTAGAGCTCGTGCTTCTCCAATTCAGGAACAATTTCAAGTGTTGCAATAACGACTTTTTTACTGCGATCTAGGGCCAATCGCACGGTGTCGAAATTCTTCTCCTCTAGATACCTGTGAAGCAATACAAACAGTCCCTTATATGGAAAATTTAAAGGAAACACAGTACAGATTCACTTCATCAATGTAAAACACAACACTTCTTGTGGGAAAGTCTTGTTGGGGCTAGCACTCAGTTCAACCATGAGTCGGAGATTTTTCGTTAGAATAATCCACGAATATACTTCACTGCATGGAAATAACCTACAAATTTACCTTGCAAATGGTAATCAAATTACAGATCAAACAAAAAAATTAATACTATAGCAGGTTAATTAAGGAGATATAAAAATAATAGCTACGAATAACTTAACAAACATTTCATAACACTTTATAGCTAACGTAGAATCTGCATACTGCAACAAAATGCATGGTACTTCTCCATGAACTATCAAGCAGCTAAACCTGAATTCCTCTGGTCACCTAAAGTTTACCACTTGATATATATATATATATATATATATATATATATATATATATATATATATATATATATATATATATATATATATATATATATATATATATATATATATATATATATATATATATATATATATATATATATATATATATATATATATATATATATATATATGTTTATTTATTACAAATTGCAGTCAATCAAGCAGCAATAACTTGGACTCACTCAGAATGTACACAGTAGGACTCTTGCAAAAAATAAAAACAAACTTTGTCCAAGCTATAAAGCATAGCTCACAAAGTTATAAAATAGCCTAGATAGGACGGACTATCGGATTCAATCTCTAACATCTAGGATTGAAAATGATGCATTGTTTCGTGCAATGCCACTCTATTAGCAAGTCCTTGCAATTCTTTATAATACAAAAACCTGGCACCATGAGAAACTGAACATAAACACGTAACACATTAATATACATTACTAAGGCTGAGAAATAATTCAGGTATGGTTTTTGTTTACAGTGAAGTTGCAAATGAACTGGAGTTTACATGATTCCTAATGCAACATCAAGCCGTTTTCTACAAAATACATGACCCAATACCGGTCTATTAAAGTAGAAGAATATCTGCAACATGATTTTTGGTATGGTGACCTTTGACATTCTCATGAAATAACAAGTGACTGGCTACAAAATACATGAAAACACAGACTTGAATCTAGTAGTATTAAAGATAAATCTAAATGGAGAAAATTAAGACTTGATTTTGATTACAGAGCCATAATAATGTGAAAACCACATTATGAAGGATTGAATTCATAGAATGAATCATCTCAACTGACTGTTATTATATGTAAGCTATAATGCACAAGATCTCTAGGGGATAGAATAAGAAATAAAGTTAATTTGTGAAACTTCAAATATGATGATCCAAATATCTAGACAATGTACTCCTTTAATTCCTAAGTACAATTGCAGCATTGACAAGCTATTCAAAGACAATATTAAGCAAATTTTATTTCATGGTTGGTCCATTGCAATCAACCGCTTGGTACTTATATTGGCAGGCTGATTTCAATGAATATGCTGGCCACTTTATGCTCTAAAGAGTGTCAGCCAAAAAAATTCCAGAAACTTATGCATCTTCCTTTTCAAATACTGTAGAAAAGGATGGTTGAAAGGCTTCCCACAAGACTATTCAAGGACTTCAAACTGCTTGCTAACTGCTCTCCATGCCTGTCGCCTATAGGTAAGGTAACTCATCCCTCAAAAGCAATATTCGATGACTAGCATCTGCCCCTGAGGGACCAACAAATTAAACTTACTATCATCGCTCGCCTTGCAGCAAAACTGCGTTGTTTTACTTTCATTATAGAAAGTCAAAATGGCGAACGGATTGACAGTAGACCACGAAGTACAGAACGCAAAACATTCCCAATTCTCGAGTCGGAAAAGTCATGGAAGTAGCTGCACTTAACATAAAATTAACCGTGTACTTCTTACAGGAAAGCTTCTAAGAAATATGAAGTCTCGTCATATTATTGAATAGGCTTTTGCATTCCTACCAGATAAGACTACAAACTGCCTTCAATGTTTTCAAAAAAAGTTGAATATTTCAAACAAGCGCTAATCAGAGGTGTAACACACGAAGAGATGTTTTAAAAAGGTTGAATCCTAAGGCAACTGTGCACATAGTACAAAACATTACCGGCTACCTGAGAAACTGCAAAACTTCCAATCTCCAACACACCTTCAAATACTGTACACAGTCTGACTTCACAAGGAAAACTCCGCAATTTGAATGTTCCAGTACGATCTCCCATATATGACATAACTGACTAAACAAGGATCAGAGATAATGAGGCAGTCAACTATCACGACCACACACATGTAGCGGCAAACAAATGAACGGCCAAAGAATGCGTTCTTTGAAAGACGAATTGTTTGAATGTAAAGAAGTCCAAGTGTCGTGATAGTTACAAAAGAAATCCTGGTTTTCGTGGATAAAAGCGGTGGTTATAATCGAAAAAGTAGTGGAAAATATGCTGTTTAATATGGGTAAGCATGTGACTTTATTTATATCAGGCAAAAACTTGTGGATATAGAGATGAACAGTGTTGACGGGGATAGGTCCATAGCTAGGATAAATGTATGCAATAAAAAGCAAGAAAGCAAAGTAGACAACTGGCCTGTCCTGTACTCCTAGATCCAATTAAATCCTGTGAAATATCCCCAGCTCACCATAACAAGTGGTGCAGCAAGGGGTGGGGTGGGCTGGGGTGGGCTGGGGTGGGCTGGGGTGGGGTGGGCTTGGATAGACATGTCCATCCTAGGTTTTCCAATGGTTGATTTTCTAATTCGTTGAAATCTATTGAAGTCCATGTCAGAAGATTGGAGAGTTTAGTAAAAATTAGAATTGAAAGAGATCTGACTGATAAAATAAGACTGGACGATTTAGCTGATATTTTCAGACTAGACGTAACAGGAAACTTCCGTTATGAAATGGAAATGTGATGATATGTATATGAAAAACTTGGATAAATTGGAAAGACATTTTTACGTAAAAAAGATATTGCCCAATCTCTCCAGGCGTATCCAAGGCGTGGCAGCAAAAATAAAAAGAGTATCAAGCATGCAGTTTTTATACAATCTGGTTTAGAGAGTTTCAATTGTTTGCTATTGCACAACAATTCATTACTGTGTAGGCTAATATATTATAATCTCTCCTTACAACAAGAAACGACGTCAGGAGATGAGTGCTAGTGAATGTGTGACTTTAGTTCCAAAGATCTGCATCAATCAGCTAGATTAAACATTGTACCACCTTGTTTCTAGTGATTTGAAAGCCTCTCTGGTACACAGAAGATTATTGTTAAAGAAGGTTACTACAGGGACGAACCGACAGGCCTAAGAATTAATCGGACGTGGACCAAGGGTACGGAAGTTTGGGGATTCGGCTCTGTTAGTGTCAAAAAATACTTAATGCCTCCCTAACACGTCAATCTCTAAAAACGTTGGAAAATCATCTGGGTTCCTTGTATTTATCCACAGCATATCTCTCGCTATGCTAACAACTAACTTTTTCTCGTGCTGCTAAATGAAAGGGGCCCAACTAGCTTATGGATGGGAGACCCATGATTCTGTCAGTCCACCTCTGGGCCATTGTTGTATCAACTATTGTGGCATGCGGAGTCTCTACGAATACAATCTGAGAACCAAAAATATGGTGGTATTACCTCGAATAAGGACACAAACACATGGAATAAACTCAGTTACGTTTAGAGGTAGTATCCTTTGGAATGCACTTACTGATGAGACAAAAATTTGCGAAAATGTGGTAGCATTCAAAAAGAAAATAGTAGTTTGGAAAGGGGAAAAATGTCGTTGTAGTTTCTGCAAATAAAGTTTTGTTTGTTATATTTTCTCTCTCTATAGCATTAATATTTTAGTTGTAGTTGGTTTTCATTAGTTGCCTTTGCATATGCCATTGTAACTATATATATATATATATATATATATATATATATATTCATTACCAATTGTAAAGAATATTTTTAATAATAATCATAATAAGGAATAGAGAGGAAGAAGTTCTACCCAACAAGTTTGCATGGACTAAAAGGTCTCAATACTTAATGTCCCTTACTCAGACCTGCCCAGAGCTGTTGTTGGGCCAAGAGTACATGGAAAAAACGAGGCCCTGTGAAATCATTAAGAAATTTGAAAGTTATTGCAATCACCCAAGAATCATTTCATTAACAAATCAAACTGGAGGGAGCCATGCCAAGCAGCATCGATCAGAAATGGCCTAAATGCTCCATTCAACTACACACAATTAGGCTGTTGCTGTAAATGATTATTTTGCTTTTCTTGTGTTACATGAAGTAGTTAACAAATACCTACCTAACTTGCCCAGTTATTTCTACTTGAATGTGAAACAGCAGGGGCAGGAAGGGCATAGTAAGAAAACGCAAAGGCTACTGTTGTTCACATCCCTACTGTTTTGGAAGATGAAGAAAGCAAGAGTTGAAAGAAAAGGCTGAATGACAGGACAGCACGTTTGAATTTATTCAAAAATTGAGCTCGCTCAAGAAGAGAAAACCGATTTGTAATCTAACCAGAAGACGGAAACCTAGCAGATGGTCACGATTGAGGCGAGAAAGTCATATGAA
Source organism: Mastigias papua (assembly GCA_964019165.1). NCBI lineage: Eukaryota > Metazoa > Cnidaria > Scyphozoa > Rhizostomeae > Mastigiidae > Mastigias > Mastigias papua. The sequence goes on along the minus strand of OZ025286.1, from coordinate 2,835,194 downwards.
CACAACCCGCTTTGGCCAATTGCGAACAGTTGCTGCTGTGCACACTTCAATTCTAATGAGTAGGGCAATGATTTTAGAATTGTGGCCAGATGCTCTCTACTACCTAACCATTAAGCATTAGATTTGTAGAGCATTTTCACAGTGAAAATTTGTAAAACTGAAAGAAGGTCAGTACAAAGAACCAAAGGTAAGATCATGAAATAGCTTTCAATTGATTATACACTGAATATTATCTATGCCAGGGAGTGGGCAACCTTTTAGGAGGGTGGGCCAGTTACGCAAAATCTTTTCGTCAAGCGGCAGAAGGTGCAATAACTTATGAAAAACTTCTAGTAGTCTAGATCTAATAAATTGTAAATATTTCTTGCAATATAGAAGTTAACAACGAATGGGGCTATCTACTAGCGGACGACAAAAATTCCCTTCCCGGGCCGTAGGTTGCCCAACCCTCACCTATGCCTTATGTCTTTGTGGTTGATTTTGGCAATAGCACGTGATTTTAACTTTTTAAGCTCTAATAACTACTGTGTTTTTTTTATACGAATTACATGATTCTGAACTGAGCAACGTGATTCTTAAAAAATGGCAAAATGAGCCTCAAATATTCTGAAGCGATTATCATAATATCTTTGCCATAGTCATCCTGGGTAGTTCTCAAACAAGCAATTCTGAACTATAACTAATAGATCTATACTTTTTCATTTGGCCTCGATTTACACGTAACGTTGCAATATCTATAATAGGCCTAATCAATAAACTTATACAGATGTCATTTATACATGTCTCTTATGAAAAACCTATCTCAAGATCTAGTAAGTTTCTTAATTTTTGGCCACCTTTTAGTTCTAAAAGTTTCTTAAACGTTTCTAGGTCAATGAACACAATTGCAGTGATAACGAATGCAAAACGGGAAATACTGTCTTTTGTAGTGCCCATAAAGCCTAGCACAAAAAACACACTGTTGAGGAAACTTGCTAAATCCGTGGATGAAAAAAGGGGTTTCCTTATCTGCGAAAGATGGCACAGAACGCTATAAAGTTTCTCAACTGTTATACCTTGTAGTTCTAAAAGTTTCTTAAATTTTAGGGTGTTTAGTACTAGATTTCTTATAAACTTGTTTCTTATAAAAAGACGTGAAACTGATCACAGAAAACATCTCATATTCTTACATAACTGGTGATCTTGAGCCTCGTTTCATTCTAACGCGATTCTCAATTTTTTGACGATTTTCAGCCTCGTGATTCGTACAAATAAAAAGCATTCTCATAAAAAGTAGTGTAATCCTCTCTGTGAAAATATTCCTCATGAACGACGGGCTCAGGCTTTTGCCGCTTTAAAACTTTTAGTCATCATTAGCAATTGCAGATTGTGCTGATGAGTAGTAATACTTTTTCTCTTTAGATTTGCTTAGGATCTCTTTAGATTTTTTTAGCTCAGAGTGACTATCATTGCAAGCCAGTGCTCTTTCATGTACGAACTAATCAGCTAAGAATTGATTGTCATATCATGAGACAGCCACACAAGTGGACAATAATTGAATTGAGCTCTAATAAAAGGATTCATTAGAGTTTCTGACTTGATGGGGTCAATAAAATGAGACAGGTGAGTCCGGGTGTGCTGCTTTTGATTGGCCTTTTTACATAAATGTTCAAAATATTTGTTAAAACTTACTTTCTTATCAAAAGTCTTTCAATTATGCTTTCAATGATTTTTGATTTTCCGGATGTATCTGTCACTTGAAGTGGAATTATCACCAAATATCATTAGGTGACATTGGTCATCATTTGATCTAAGATATTTGTCAGAAAACTATTGCTCAACTATAGCACCACCTGCTTCTAGCTGACCAACAATAGCATCAAAATTCGAATGGCACGCAAAGACAGTAATCACGCTAGTGTAACTAAAAGTTTTTATACGCTCAGAGACCAAAAACCAGATACACATACAACACAAAAGAGCTTACAAACTTAAGTATGGTACAGGTATAAAGGAAAGCGCAGGACAAAAGAGTGGAGACAGTTTCCTAAGGATATCACGGCAGATCAGCCAAATGATTTAACTGTATAATGATGACGATGATGATGATGATGATGATGATGATGATGATGATGATGATGATGATGATGATGATGATGATGATGATGATGATGATGATGATGATGATGATGATGATGATGATGATGAGGATGGATGATGATGATGATGATGATGATGATGATGATGATGATGGATGATGATGATGATGATGATGATGGATGATGATGATGATACTACTGTTGGGGTAACAGAGTGAATTGAGTGTAGCCGACTAAATCACCTCTTTTATTAAACAATTGATAAGCAGTCCACTGACCCTAGGGTCAGTCTCAGGCCCCGTGAGGGGTGTAACGAGAAGAAGAAGATGGTGATGATGATACACTCAATGGCTACTACTATTGTTCAGTTGTTTGATTTTTCCAGTGAACGAGCACTGGGTACGCACCTCAAAATAAAATACTTCCAAGCAATTCAAAAGTAACGTACCTTGAAATTAACCCCGAGTGTCCAATCAAAACATCCTGCAAACTCTCAGCAAAAGGACAAGTGATAGTGTGAGAAATCATACCACAACAACGATCGTCCACAATTTCCGAGTCAAGTGCTTCGGAACATCAAATGTGGCAATGAATAATTTCTAGCCGGAATATGCTGCAACCCTGCAAGTCTATTGATTCAATAACAAGAACAAGCAACGAAATGCCAGTACACTTTAATGACGGTTTGGGAATTAGGAAAGCCCAACAGCAATCTTTTTCAAAAGGCCCAAAAGCGTATTCTATGGTTAAAATTCATATTGTCTTCATATAACTCCAAGCACACTCGTATTAAGAAGTCTATGATAAAAACATCGGTTATGACATTTCACTCGGGTTGAAACGGGAAACTGAACTATTTTCTACGTCAATGTGCACCTCAATTAACTAAACAATAGTGATTCCTTTCCTTGATGGTGATCTGGCAGTTTCCAAACATGGAAAATGGTTTTAATTGCCGGTCTAGTATGACAGCTGTCATGAAATATGCTGTATGAGTTAAACCTATATTCGGATGGGTGCGTGTATCATGGCCAACAGCCATCAGCTGCTACTCCCATACCAAACAGAAATTCATGAAGGAAGCACAGGAAATAAGTCTTAACAATGAAAGACTTGAATGTTGCACTAAAAAAGCGGACGTTTTCTCCAGCAATTTAGGTGTCTGTGCCTAAATTGAAGGAAATTCACAATACCATTATCTAGGAGACATTATCTAGGGGACACTAAGGGAAAGATGTTTCAGGAACAAACCTAACTCATACAAGAAACGCTTACCAGTGTAAGGTGCTTCCACGGTTTGCTCTCTTCGCAAGAACATTTCGTAATTGCAGTACCTACTAGTATAAGTTGCTACTGTTCTCTCACACTGCCAATTTTCATTTTCCAAATCGCTGCCTTTTTAGGCCCTGGGAAGTGCATTGCTGAAAGGTGAGCACAAATATGCACCCTAGTGCCGCAAACCAACACGAGGGGAAAACAGTGTTTGGCCAGTAGGCACTCACACGCCGAAAGGAAGTAGCCAATCGGGTATAGCACTTATTTAATGTGACTTTGGATCCCAGCTGGCTATATATTTTATTCACTTTTCGGTCATTATTCGATTCCTCGTAATCTGACGAGTGCGGTGCAAAAATGGTACTTCCAGAAAGCCTGCAAATGTTTCCGCTTATTTGGCTAATGTTAAAATTTGGTAATACATAAATTTTATTGAGGACGGTTCTATATGAACGATTCGGAAGTCATCGACAGCACGCATGGTATTTACGACTTCTGCGGAAATCATCAAGAAAATTATGAAAATCTAACAGAAACGGGGGTCCTCAAGTCAGTTGGTTGCTAAGTAGCTAGGGTCATATTGAGGACTTGACATTGTAGCAGAAGGTCAAAGGTCTCAAGAAGCTATATACTAAACTCAAGCGTCCAAAGTTCACTCATCTACTAAATCCCTTTGCCTTAAGTCACATGAACACACACGCCTCAGTTATCATTCTCAATGGCCTACCACCAAAACAACGAGGAACTAACCAGTTTCGACGCCTGTAAATTCATAACAGCAGACAATAAATCTACGGTCAAGATCAAATTTAGGATCATTGCCACTAATGACAACCGTTTATTATCTAACTGGAACTAATCATATTAACGAAAATCACAACCTGTGTGAAATACAACAAAGATAACGGCAAATCTAAATTCTGCTATGACTCTTATCTTCTATTAATTTTATCAACTAATCTAGTTTACTCAACAGAATAGGACATCAAACTTACTTGTTCGTGAGGAGGAGTAGGATAAGGCCAGCTCTTTCAAAGCACTCGTTTCTTTTGTCTTCTACGATCTCATGTTGACAAACACAAACGTAGCCGGCACTTTCAATATGGTACAGCAAACATCTGACCTCGTTGTAATGCTCCGAATCATAATTAATGTATATGACACAGTGAGCTAGAGATCAAAGACAAGTTAACATGTTATGAGCCTTGATTTTGCAAAAATCAGACATCAAATTAACACTTCTCTAGAAAGCATCGTATCTTATAAAACTGCACAATATCCGTTATCAGACCTTAAGTACTATTACTTTAAGCGATCAGTGGAAGACACATTAAAAATTCACTGTGGATGTTTATAACATACTTAAGCTTCAACATACAGTACTCTAAATTTCCACATTCCTTACTGTATGACTTGATGATACAGAAAAATAGCTCTTTTACCAGCTTGAAATGCAATCATCAAATAACACAAAGCTAAAAAATCATACTATTAGGTATTCGGTCCTCCATTCGTTCCTTCAAAATTCAAAATATTTTCTGATCATGAGCTCTATTGTTCAGTCATTTGCTTGCTCCTTCGCTATTTTATCCATTCAGTCATGTCATGTCATGTCATGTCATGTCATGTCATGTCATGTCATGTCATGTCATGTCATGTCATGTCATGTCATGTCATGTCATGTCATGTCATGTCATGTCATGTCATGTCATCTCATTCATTCATTCACTCATTCATTCATTCATTCATTCATTCATTCATTCATTCATTCACTTATTCATGCGTTCAGTTTCTAATTTACTCATTCATTAACACATTTATTTATTCGCTCTTCGCTTGTCTTGGGAATCAATCTGTCCTTGGATCAGGAATTACAAGAACTCGTTTGCAGATTAAATAATAAACTCATTTATTTGCTCATCACTTTTCCATTACTCCGTCATACTCAAATCAACCAGCTTTTGTACAGCATAAAAATGCAGAAAAACCTTCATATGACGTACAATATACAAGATCTGTCTGGCATAACTAACAGATGCCAATTAAGAGATTGACCAAAGAAACCTACATATATAATCTGCTTACTTTTAAAAGTAATATTCGCAATTAACATTTAAAAACTCCAGGCAAATGCAAAGTAAGAAGCTGACAACAGGATTACCTGAACAATCCATCAGCCAATCACATATATCCTGTGGAATCTTCGACTTTTGCCCAGGCTTATCCTCAGCTTTAAAAGATATCAATATGTGAATAAAAATGGCAGAGGAAAGTATCAGTTAACTAGAGAGGTTTTCAGATATTCATCAAAGGTGTTATGGAGGAGAGAAAAGGATTAAACTGTCCCATGAAATATAATGTAATATTGGTTCCAGGCAAATTTCACCTAAGCCCTTGCCTCTCCTCTAGCTTCATATCAGAGCAAACAAGCATGGAAAAAGTGGAAAGGAAGAACAGTTTCGGGGAAGATTAGAAGCTTGGTAGAATCGGCTTCAAATCACCCTCAATTCAAGGATGAGGAATCAGTGATAACTGCAAAAACGCATATGTAAAACATTAAAACGATTTTAACAGTCATATCGATTCAGCACAAAAACATCTGCTGTTGATCATTACTTTAATAACATGTAATCCTCAGCTTTTAGAAAAACCAATTATTTATGTCAGAAGAAACTGTTTATCATTTCTAGTTATGGAGAATGAGATTAGTTTTTCCCTTCAATACCGGAGCTAGAGGTCAACCAATGAGCTTCAAGTTTGACAATTTCAAAAAATACAGCTCCGCTGAAAAATATTCCGCTAAGTGAAGCTTCTTGCTGCAAAAAATCCTAAGATGCAACTAGAAAACTGCTCAAATGATCGCTGGCTACAGGGACCATAGAGAATTCAATTATATACATGATACAATAAGTAAAATTATTTTGCAATTGGCAGTCTCGTGTTCATTCGCATTGGTATTCTCGTGTTCATTCGCATTGGCATTCTCGTGATAATTCGCATTGGCGTAATCGCGATCATTCGCATTGGCTTTCTCGTGTTCATTCGCATTGGCATTCTCGTGATAATTCGCATTGGCGTAATCGTGATCATTCGCATTGGCTTTCTCGTGATCATTCGCATTGGCATTATTGTATTCATTTGCATTCACATTCTCGTGATCATTCGCATTCACATTCTAGTGATCATTCGCATAGGCATTCTTGAATTCATTTGCATTCGCATTCTTGAGTTCATTCGCATTCTCGTATTCAGTCGCATTGGCATTCCTGTATTCATCTCTTATTCATTCGAATTGGGATTCTTGTGTTCTTTCTGCATTCTTATACGCAGATTCCAAATAATGATATTACTATTTATTCCATAAAGCGCCACAACTAATCATGTGCAGTTAATATAAAAGAAGAATCACATTTAAGTCATCAAGATCAAGGTACACTTAATTAGATATCTTCACTCGAAACAAAAAAAATGGCGCCATTCACAATATCAAGAATGCAATTAATACAGTACATAAATTATGGTGACAAATCAAATAAGATAATAAATCTAATTAAATTAGGAAGAGCTTAGGAAAGTTTCTTTCTAATATCAAGGTGAAGTTTCTATCTAGTGAGTATAATTTTTCGAGCAAATAGTAGGTTTCGAATATGAGATCACGGCTCGTTTAACTTGAAATCTAAATGGAAGTACACATGAAGTGGAGGCTAAAAGAACATGGAAGACTTACTAGGCACTGGGATCATTTGCAAGGCCACATCTTTGGAAATGTCTCCTCTTAGATATGCTTCAACAACCTGTGGCAATGGCTTCCACTGGTCTAATTTGTTATTGCAAGCGAAAACTTCAAAATATATCGCTGGGTATGTACATAATATTGTCTGTATAACGTACAAGTAGCGACTCAGGAAGCACCAGCCCATATTGTATGCCTGGCGATTATGCCCTTGCACAAATTTTGGCCTAGCCATAACGTCAACATCTAGGCTATTCTTTCCTTGGACAACTGAAATATCCACATCACCAACACGCAAGTACGCGCCAGATTGCCAGTAGCTCAGCGTCTCACTAGATCGTAATGCCATGGTGCTCGCGGAAACGAGAGAGATAAAGAATGAATGCGAGATCGGCTTAAAGAAACGAAACCTCCAGCCAATCTCGAGCTGCGTCTCTGGGCACGTAGGCAACCATGCATTCACCTTAAGATAGTTGGATGGACAACAATAAGTCAACGGTCAAACAATGTAGCATATAGTGAAAGGTTTTCACTACCAGCTTCAAGGATGCAATAAAGAGATATGACTATTGAATGAATGAACCAATGAATCAATGACTGAATGAATCAATGAATGAATGAATCAATGAATGAACGAATGAGTGAAGGAATGAATCAATGAACGAATGGGACAAAATAAATAAATGAATCGCACATTACAAAGAAGTCAATCAATGAACAAATGAATGAATGATTGAATGGGTGAATGAATGAATGAATAAATGAACTAATGAATGATTGAATGAGTGGATGATTGCATGAACAAAACAATAATCTATTACTAAAATCATATCTCTTTGAAAATAAGGGAAAATATACCTGAGGAATGATGGGCAATTTTCCTTGGAATGGCATGAAATATCTTTTGTATACTGACAGGTTCTTATAATTTGTCAATATCAGCTCAACATCGTAGCTTGCGTTCGGGGCACCACTGACCAATATTACCAGCCATTCCATGACTTTAATTAACAATTTTGCTTGGTCTTCGTCTAGTTGTCCTTGCTAAAAGCCACAGGAAAAGAAAAGACATACAATATAGGTCTGTCAAATATAGGAAAATGAATAAGGAGTCATTGTAATAATTTTTCATTTAACAGCATATCATTCATTGATAGAAATCATGATAACCTAAGTATGAAGAACGATGCGGCAATTTTACTTTTCATATGATGAAAACTGGCTAGAAACAATAGATCTATAATAAATCACCTGTGCATTAGTGCTTGCTAGGTTTATGCTCTGTATGATACATGTTTTATGATGCTCTAGTAAAAGATGTTATATAATGGCATCTTTTTGTATTGTAAAGTGACATCTAATGACTTCACCTAGTTTCAGTCCAAAGTAGTTTCAGCTTACATTGGTGAGGGGAAACTCGTTCAACACACTTTAAAGACAGTAGGAACAGCAAGACAAAAGCTGGGGGACTAGGCTATCAAAACTGGAAGCAAACAAAAGCATAATTCTGAATAAGAACGAGCTGCAAACTCACGTGAATCAGACTCAAATGCAGCAACAATGGGATAATCGTTTCCCGAATCATTCCATTGTGTGTTATATTCGTGAAAGCGCCTCGCAGTGTCCAATCGTTGGGCTTCGCATTAGGCCAGAATGTATCCACATGACCGCCGCGCTGTAGGAGATTTACTAGGTCTTGTGGGTTGTCTTCGTTTCGATAGATTCCCGCCATTGTATTGGCAAGTGAAGCCGGGTCAATACAAATGATCTGTTCATTGTCTGGCGTGAGGTGGCGTGGATAATTGAAGCTCATTATACATCCCTACAGATGGATGAAATAATCATCCTAAATTTGTACATTTATAAAACATTAAATGTACATTTACAAAAAGACAAAGGTGTGCCTACTTATGAAATAGAGACTCGAAAGTCTGGCATTGCCAAACATGCAGAGGTGTACCCACCTATGAGATACTGAACCGAAGTCTGGCATTGCTAAAATTTGAAAGTCTGGCATTGCCAAAATTCGAAAGGTGCGTCTACCTATCAGACATACAGTCAAAAGTCTGGTTTTATTGTTGTTAGAAAGTAGTATTGGGACAAGGAATCTTGCGACAGTTTCTAGATCACCGATAAACCACCCAACCTTGTATCCAGCAAGAGTCGTTTAAACTCGAATTTTGATGTTTGTAAGGAGTACAAAACTTATTCCATACCAGTATCAAATTCCCCAGAAGGTTTTCACACGTTGGTGCCTCCCGTTTGTTTCCTATGGCCTCAAAACAAATTTCAAGAAATTCACCTAAAATTTACAACTATATGAAATATGAAACTTTGACAAGCTACAAAGACTTTAGCATAGCAGACAGTCTACCTATCCAATGGAATTGCAAAAGTATTAAACCCACCACCATATTCAAGTCCTCCATAATCTTTCTCAGGATTGCCTCATTTTCAATTCCAACATACTTAGCACGTCTCTTGAAGTCTGTCAGCGTTTGTACAATCAGACTCTGCTGGCGCAATCGCAAGAGTTCAACGCAGAGCTGTTCGGAACCTTTGTTCAGATTATACGCAGGGAACAGATCGGTATTTAAGGCTTTTTCTACAAGAAGCTTGCGAAGATCGGCAATGCCCTAAAAATGATTAAACTAGTCATGAGATAGGAAAGATAGGAGAAAAGCATAAATGACAGAAAGCAAATCACTGCACAACGTATGGGATCCTACATGGGGTGAAATATTCCCATCTATATCATAACAAGATGCAACGCCATGAAGTACACTACCACAAACATTGTCTACGACATAAAATATACAAAGAAATTCATAAACCGAACTCTTCACTCAAAAAACATGAGGGTATACAACAAACAAAAATATCAAACTGTTTTGCTCACCTGTTCGTTAATAGAACTGACAGAAATGACATTTTTATGAATGATTGGTCTCTGATCCAACATCATTCTAAGGGTGTCTTTTCTTGCCTTAACGAAACCTTCTTCGTTCATATCTCTGAAAGCCATGAGAGAACTACATTTATTGATTATTATAGAGTTCATTACCAACCACGTTAATAATAAAGTAATAATAATAAAGAATTTATTTAAAGTTGGGTGTAAAACAGTATAGTTAATCCTAAGAATAGGGTAACGAATTCATACCAACTATTTACAGAATTACGATATATAATGACTCCAGTCAAATACATATGTTACAATTACAACTATCTCCATTCCATGAATTGATATGGACTTTGAACGAGGCTATAGATTGGCTTGACTTTATCTCATCAGATATTCGTAGAACCCCATAGAATACTACCTCTGAAGAAAATTGAATCTAATCCGTATAGAACAGTGCTAGCACTAGGTAGTTGTAGTAGATCTTTTGCTCTGAGGTCGTAAGTTACTTCCTTTCATATATTTCTTATATTTTGACTTATTTCATTTACGACTGATGCACAGTCAGTTAAAGCAGTTATCACACCAACACAAACGTACATAAGAAACACCTTAATTTGGAAAATTTCTAGCATTTTATCATGACAAACATGTACATTATGAACAATTATCACCGACTTAATAGCACATCGAATCAATGAAAATATAGCTGCCACACCTTCCACCAACACATTTGTTCACAACGAGGGAGCCAATAGTTAATAAAAATAATGGGACAACCACTATTAAATACTTCAGGAAAAACATTGAATAACTGATTATTATCACTATAAAGTTCACTGTGAAAAACAGATAAAGGAAATATACGATGAAATACGTAATATATAAAAAAGAACCACAACGAAAAACATTACTAGGATGGTTGTTGGAATTTTCACTATCTCGACAAAATCATTTTGATGTAAAAAAACCAGAATTATGAAGTAACTGTATGCAGAAACCAGAATTAAGACACAACCGTTGATTAAGACATAAGAGAACGCTTCGAGACGAGCTCGCCCCACCTTCAGCTAACGAATAGGAAATACCAAGGGTTATAGTAATCAAAAGTGTTATAGTATATAAGTATGCCATAAACTCCACGAAATCCAACGAAGATAATCTCACAGAATGTCAGGTAAGTATCATATCATATCAAATCTTTATACATATGTAGTTAAAACCATACTAACATGTTCATGAAAGTTTGACACATTCAATGGAGCTAAAATTTATCCGCATACTTACTGAATAGACTCTAGACTCTGTCGAATTCTCCGCACGTTTTCAATTTCCATTTCTTTTAGACGTGTCATAACTCCTGAGCAAACTGACTTCAAAGTGTTCTCATCTTTTGCGAGGTCTTTATGTGATGCAACAATAATAATTGGGGCACCCGGATTCTAACGGAAATCAACAGAAACTGAGGAAATTACCTCTAAGCTACGGTGGTAACATGTAATTTTTTGCTTGGGAATTAATAAAGGATAAAAAAGCTAATCTACTAGCTCTTTTGCTTTCAGAAAAAGTCACATCTTTTATACCTAAGAATTTAAAAGTCTGATCTCTAACGCATATGCACACAATTTTCAAACAAAATAAATTCTTCACATCGGTACAAATAGCTTCATACCTAATAAAATTTCGGACATCTCCAAACCCTATCATTACAATCAGAGGTATAGGTAGAAGAATTCATAGGACAGCTAAGAAATTAAGATTCTTTGACAAAAATACAACAGGTATATTTTTTCTTGTCTTGATCAGCCCATTTGGCTATTCAGTTAGATAAAGGCCAATCATAGGGCCAAATAGACGCATTATTCATCATATCACGTGTATCTACATCTGGCGGTCGTTATCCGACGTTTCATGCTCTGACGAGTGTCGGACGATAGAAAAGCTTTCAGCCTGTCTAAATCATGTTGCCACTTTTTCTGCTGTATAAAAGCCTTTCCTTTCAAAATCTAACACTCAGAAAGAAGAGAAAAGCGACAGTTTCATTTCTTCAACAAGATACGAAATGGTCTGAAAAACAGCAGCTCGGCTCTACTAAGGGGTTGTTCGCCCCCCCCCCCGACCCCAACTATCAATACCTCTGATTTCACTTGGGGTAAGTCCAGTTTTGTTGCATGCATAATAAATTCGCCTTCTTAAATATAGTCTTGGCTACTCCAACAAGAAGCTCTTTAACATTGCTATGCTTTCAAAAATTCAATTTTGTGCAACGCAAATCATCAAAAAGGAGTTCAGAGTTTAAGAGGAACTTAAACAGCCTAATAAGAAATAAAAGCAAGGCCTACCTTCGCTTGAATGGTATTAACCCACTGGTATACCTTCTCTATACTGCTATGCATTGACACGTTGAAACATACAACGTACAGTGATCGGGGTCCCATAAAAAGTGGATGAATACCCTGTAGTGCCTAGAAGACAATACAGATAATGGATTAATCAGAAAGACGTGTATAGCATCCATGACCAAGGCCACTTCTAGGAATTTTCTGGAGTGTAGGATCGGCAATTTGCCGACAAAAAGGCCTTGCTTACATAATTGAAGAATATCTGCTTGAATTTCTAAGTATTATGTATTCAATTTTTCGGCAAATTGTCTGAATCTACGAATGAACATGCATGAGCTGTCTGCTTCTCCGCAGCAACTAATTCTTCTTCTCAGGCTTCTAGAATACACAAAATTAAAGCTATTTACCAACAGAAATGGCAAATTTTTGAATACATTGCCGATAGCACTTTTGTTTTGGGATTTCAGCCGGGTTCCTACTATGACAGGCACGAACAAGTGAAATTACAATACACAAAGGAGAAGAAAAGATGAATACGTGAAAGATAAAGTCCGTGGCTCATCCGATGTCAGGGAAGCAATGTGAACGATTAGAAACAAATTACAAATAATGGAGAAGCAAGGCCAAAAACAATGCACAGAGAGCTCCAGGTGACAACTCTCTAGCTATATAGGTCCTACTTAAGTAAAACTGCTACTGGATGCATTAGTAAAATCACGGTTCAGTCATTGTCCACTGGTATGGATGTTCCACGACAGAAGGCCAAGTGCCAAGTGAAATAAGGTCTATGAAAGAGCATTGCGAATTGCATGCAAAGATAGTGGAGATAATTCAATTAATAGGTTAAATAAATCCCTGACAATCCATCACCGCAATTTGCAGTTGCTTATGATTGAAATATTCAAGACGAAGAACAACCTCAATCCAGCCTTTATGAAGGACTGAGTGTAGGCGACTCAATCACCTCTTCTGAACAATTTGCGATCGATCACTGACCCCAGGGTCAGTCCAGGGCCCACAAGGGGCGCAACGGAAGAACGAACAAAGATGTGTGGTACCAAGATGTCAGAGATGCAAACAGAAAAAGTTGAGCTTGATTCAACTTTTCCGAAGCATCACCGACGTGTCGGCCACCAAGGAAAGTTATATGGAAACCAAGCTCAAACCATTGCAATGGCATATAATCATATCCATGTATCAGTTTTTCACTTGCACATCAACTTTTTTCTAAATATTAACAGGTCATGAAAATATACCCCGTCTATAGAAAGGCAATGCAAACAATTAAATTTATACCAATAGCGATTGCTTTGGTTGACAACGATTTCCTAGATAGAGGCTAATTGTCTTGATCGAGGCTAATTGTCTTGATCGAGGCTAATTGTCTTGATCGAAGCTAATTGTCTTGATCGAGGCTAATTGTCTTGATCGAGGCTAAGTGTCTTAATTGAGGGTGATTTCCTTGATCGAAGGCTAACTGCTTTGATTGAGACTGATTAAAAGACATGTATCAATGTTTTAAGGCCAGACTATCGTCTCCTCACAGTGAAGAAACTCAAGTATTTGAGCCCAGGCTCTAAGCTGCTTTGAAAAGGTTGGATTAAGAGTTTAGATATATATTATACGAGACAAAAACTTTGTGGCTCAGATTGGGAAAACCCCACAAACCTCATTTCCTTCAAAACTACAAAGTGAAAGATGTAACGGATACTAAACCAGAGAATCATTTCAAAGAAAGATGATAAATGTGATGTTCATCAAATAACCAATTCTACTTGAACCATTAATCTGCAACAAACAAGCAAACTACTTACTTTTCTTCCAGCACAATCCCATATTTCCAAAGACAACCCAGTTTCCTCGATTGTTAAATTTCTTTCTATTGCCTTCTTCAAAGCTTTAGGGACTATAAGAGCAAGAAAGACATTAAACTACTAAATACCATGTCGATCAAGCGGCACCACGGATGTTGTACTCGGATTTAAGCCAATAACACCAGCATCTCTTGCTATGCATCAAGGCTTAGAAGCAATAAAGCCTGCGCCTAGTGGGAACAGAAATAAACCCATGCTGGAAACTTCACGAACTACAGGCATAAAGCAAAAAAATTAGTCAGAAAACTTGTTGATGGTAAAACAATGGCAGAAAACAGTAGGAAAAGATTCAAATATATGAGCTTGCTCAAAGCAATTCATTAATGATTTAATGGCTCAAGGAATCAAAGGACCGAAAAAGTTGCTCTGCTCAAGCTTAAGTGATTTTCCCAGTTTGACTGCGGATTCAACTTGCGGACAAATACAGTCAGTTTTTCAGTAATGTGAGGTAGCAGATGTTAAGATCAACCGAATCAATTCAACTGAAAGAGTATGGAAATGCATATGACAACAGTAAGGATATTGAGGATACAAAGAGGAATTGAAGATAAAGCCCCTCAAGAAAACTTAGAATACACAGCAACAGCAACTTTCACCTGCGTGTCTCTTGTACAATAGGGAATACCTATGAATTACGATAAACGCAACCAGGACGTCTTCAACTCAAGGCAAAATGAGAAGGCTCCTTAATTTTCAACTGGAGAACAATAACAATCAATATCAAGACATTCAATCTCACTTCTCAACTGTATTTCAAAAGATTCATAACGCAACCATTTGCATCTGATTCAAATCAATACGAGGCTATACATGAGATCGCTATTAAATTATCCGCCAGGAGAACCTGACATGTACGCCAAACAAACCGACACACACTATAACCTCGCAATTAGATGTTATCATTCAATGGGAGGCAAACGAAAGATGTAATGGTACCTCCTGATTTACGATCTTTAAAAGGCAGCCATGTCCGTACAGGGATACCAAGCGTCTGACTGTCCGCTACATTGCCCGTGAGTGATTGTAAAGACATGATGATACTCGATTTACCGCTCTGTTGACTTCCAACGAACATTATCCTCACGCGTTTTGTGATGTTGCATTCCAGGAGATTCTCGATAATAGCATCAAGGCCCTCTTCTATGATATGAGGACTGGGGAAGTTCAGCTCCTTACACCCGCTTACATTCAGTTCAACGAGTTTCGGCAATTTTGCTATCTCCAAAGGAATAACGCGAATCCCGGTACCGCGCATGCTTATACGCACCAAATCCTTGCAGTGCTGTGCCAGAATGCGCAATGACGTCTCCGTTAATTTAATCCCATAATCCAATTTTATTGATTTCAAAGTCGGGCAATGATTGGCTACTGCATTTGTAGCCGCATCCGTCAAATGCTCCGACCCAGCTACCTCAAGATCATGCAACATAAGTCCTTGGGACACGAGAGCTATTACTCCGTGATGGGATATTTTCGGACAGTTGTTCACTTTGAAGGATAAGAGCGCCCTACATTGCCGACCAATTTGCTCCAGAGCGCTGTCATCTATGATAGAAAGATTGCTAAAATCTAACGATACTAAACTGTTCTTTAAATGGTCCAGAAACTTTCGCAGAGCGTCAAACGTAATCGAGGTGAAACCGCACAGGGCGAAATGCTTTATTCGCGCGGAAGAGTTGTTTATAAGTGCAGGGAAGATCTGGTTGTCTAGGGTCCATTTATGCTTCTTCTCGTTAATACTGTCACCATCCTCATCATCATTATCGTCACCATCACCACCACCACCATCATCATCATCATCATCAGTGAAAATGATCGATACAGATTCGATTTCCGAGCAATTTCGACCAATCGATTCAATCCCTACACGCGTGATCTTGGACAATCTACCAATCATGTGGAACTTTTTAATCTTGTGACAATAGGCAGTGAAAAGCTCCATTGTCTCGTCATTAATCCAAGGTGTTTTAACAATGATAAGAGTTTGTAGGTCCTTGTTTACCATAGGGAATACCTCGTGAAACTCATCCTCAGGAAGTTCGCTACATCCAACAAACTCGATTGTATCATATCGCGTTCCGCATTGCAGAGCTTCCTGAAAGGAAAAAAGCATAATCAACACGAGGCAAAGAAACTGTTGACTAGGGATGTGGGGTGTGACATTTCCCCACTTTTGCAAAACCGTCGATAAGGTAGCGTCCACACTTATACGTTCTGAAGACGCTCCGTTTTGATTATAGCAGCACCATCTACACTAGAAAGCTGGCAAAAAGATCTGCGTCTGCACTACTCCGACGCTTTTTCAAAAAAGCTCCGTTTTCGAACAGCGATACTGGCTTGTCGGTGACTGTGGTGTGCTCTGTCGACAAACAGAGTGCCTTATTCAAATTTATCGGTAATGTCTTTCGCTATACTGACGCCACCACTCAAGAGTCCTTAGGCAGGCCACTGGTTGTCACCTGGTCTATATCGCTAGTAGAAAGCATCGAGTCAACGCCAACAATGAAACATGGCTCACCAAGATGAAAAACGATTTTGACAAAAAAGCATTTTCTACGGCCCCGTTCACACTATTCCGTTTTTGGACAAAAACGCAACTGTCTAGCTCCGTTTTTGGCTTTGCGTTCACATTAGTCTACCCCAAAAACGGAACCAAATGAAAACGATGATAAAAACGGAGCTAAACAAAAACGCAACTCTGTAGTGTGAACACCAAAAACGGAACAATTTGAAAACGCTACTAATAGAACCAATATAAAAGAGGCCGTCAAGTAGATGCGTTTTTGAGGGAAAATGTGAACACCAATTGATAGATATCCGTTTCTGTCTGAAAACGGAGTAGCGTGAACAGGGAAGAAAAACAATCCCATTTTTGGGAGCATAAACGGATCTAAATGAAAACGGAGTAGTGTGAACGTAGCCTAAGACATTAAGAACCCTTAAAGTTTAAAAGTCGACAGGTATGCATCGGGCTTATGTCACCCCTAGTACATGACAGAAAAGGCCTCAAACTACTGGGCATTCTTTTAATATGACATTAGCTAGAGGTGAAAGAGTCGGGCCTACAGAGGAGCGTTGCCCTGTAGCTACTATGCTAAAAACTCTTGAAAAATCACTTAATCCCAGGCCTCCTTGAAATCAAATTACCAACAATTCTTGTTCAAGTGATGAGCATTGACCAAAGCAGGCTTACAACAGTGTGGGATGGTAGTGTGTTATGCCTTCAGCGTGGGTGTGTGCATTTTTAGGTAACCGCACGAAGTAAAAATCCAAACTAATCAAAACCAATAAAATTCACGTATCCTTGGACATAAGTTAAAAAACATTTGTCGGTTGCATGTATCTTCAATTGATACAATGATTATCTCTGCTTATTCATTTGATAATGCCCCTCAACTTGAACCTGTGCCTATGTGATCCGCCTGTCCACGTATGATCTTCTTCAACTCCACCTGTCAAAACCTAATAGCGTCTGTATCCAGCACCAGCCTGATTATATTGGACCTAAATGAGCAAATTGAGTATGGTCCTCGTCTGGTGAGGACTGAAAAATACCTATCACCTAGGGTAAAATGAGTTTCCAGCAATTGCTCCCATGCGTCCACCAACAGGTGCAACATGTTAAAAGTTCAAGCATTCCATCGAATGCTGGGCAGCTGGAAATAACGAAGCAGAGATTGCCTAATAGGCAACAATTAAATCAGCCGTTGCAAAACAAGAATACAACAAAACCTGCCTGAGATCAGGGCACTTTATAAGTTCTCATCCAGGAGTGATTGAGCAATACCAGCTTGCGGTACTCCACAACCAGACACCTTCAATCATATAAATAGAATTTGAAGTTTATGGGGTCTTTAGGAAACATCGCCTTTATTCAGAGTACAAAAATTGCGACACAATATGCTCATGAATGATAAAAAAGGCCTCCTCTGAAGATCCTTCGGGTGTAATGAAAATCAAAGGCGAAATCTTTCAGCATGAGGCCAATTTGAGTGTCAGGACTTTTATGTAACTCAATAAGAAAGGTCTAAAGAACATAGTATTGCCTAATCTTAAAGCAGATTTTCTTTACAAAATACACTGCTAAGTTAGGTAGGGGGACAAGCGTCTCTCCTCTTTCTTCCTTCTACCCTTCGTTCCCCTCTCCCTTCCCCCAGAAAACCATGAAACTAAAGAGAAGCTCGAATGAGAATCTAAGTTGAATCAAGCTATTGCAGGTTATCATGCACATTACCTGTGAATACAACGGCTTGGGACATAGATACCTAAGGAAGTGCACTTTCGTAAGAGAAGACGATGCACATTCATATACTGACTTCATTTACAAGTGTTGAATGTTCTTGAAATATTCACACAGATAAAGGTGATTTCATGATGATGTGCATGAGTCAGATGAGAAAAATATGTGCACACTTAAATGATTATGATAAAGGTGATGAAGGTGATTAAGGTGATAAAGGTGATAAATAAAGGTGATTTCAATTAGAAGCGCAAAATGTTGGAGTAGCCATTCAACTGAGAGTAAATAGATATCCTGGACCAAATTCATTAAGCGTCACATTTAGCTAATATCCACGAGTAGCTACATACCTCGATCTAAACTGGACTAGTTATGCTTCAAGACACTTATAATTGTATATTCTACTGCTTAAAGATACCTATTGGCTCACATGTATCAAACTCAAGGCCCGTGGGAACAAATGTGGCCCCTACCCATCATTTCACGTGGCCCGTGAGAGCTTCTGCATGGTTCTGAAGATATTTCATGATGATGTGCATGAGTCAGCTGACCAAAATATGTGCACACTTTAATGATTGTGTTCTCATTTCGTTTGCTATATCCATGACCTATGAATGAATGAGGATGGATGATGTGGCATCTCAGGATGAGAACAGATTTACTTGTGTTTGTTTAAGGACAGGCAGCATCACTTCATTGTTGGTTTGTAAAATGATGCTTGTTTGTGCAATAGCCCCTTGCCCTATTGACCTAAACACTTAAAAACAAACAGAAACATTTATCTAATGATATCACAAGGCGTAGTGTACGATCATCTGGGCCTTTGAGGCTAAACATAAGGCTGATGTGGCCCTCGGTGAAAATGAGTTCTACACCTCTGTATTAGCTAAACTAGACTTTGCAATCCAAAAACTACGCTGATCTGCTCCATAAAACTATCTTGTTGCTGTTGCATTGTACTGTGGAAGGAGGGTCCCACTGGAAATCATCAATAGCGGTAGGTTTCCTTCTCTAAATGATTGAAATCAAATCAAATATAAATGGAAATGTCCCAACAGATGCCACTCAAAACGATACATCAAGATGAAGGGCAAAGAATACGATGCATTTCACTACCAAACAATGGCTCTGTAAGATTTGGGAGTCTAGGTTAGGGGGCTATGTTCATACTTCTCAAGAGGGAAAGAGCAGTTGCAATGTAATAGAAATGCGCGGGAATTTGGTTTCTGGAGGCGGTGTAACCTAGGAACATTACGACATTCACGATTATCGATGGTGTACGAGAAAGGAAGGGTTTGATCATAAGAGTCCATTGTCGTTTCATCCTAGAATGCATATTAAGAAACCACATTCCTCAAATCGGCGATATTGTCGTAAAACAGCCCGTTGGAGCTAAATATGGAAAAGTATTTTGAGTTAATCACAGAACGCGATGAGACGCAAGAGGATTCCCTAATTAGCATAACAATAATGGACAACTTTGGCAACTAGGACCATTGTCAAGACAAAACCCCTAAGCACGTTCGTTGCGCCAAACTTACACAATCGTGTTCTTCCTAAAGCTTTGACTGCTAAGAAACGACACAGTCACCTGCATGCAACAGAGATGATGTTGCCATGACTACAGATATAGAGTACATAAGGAAAATGGCAGACAAGCAGCTGAATCAACCATAGGGAATATTTCCATTGGGTAATGAACAATAATGGACAAAACAAAGTAATCCATGTTTAACTATAACTCCACGAGAACTTTTTTCCACGTGTAATTTTTATATGTATACTGTAGTTACGAAAAATGATCTTTCTTGTTTTACAGTTGCATATATACCAAAATGTTGGATAAAACATTCCTTGAACTTCGATGGTCCTGTCTGCTCATATCTAAATTTCTTCCTTTATTACAAAATACCCATTAACTTTTTTCTCCTATGACAGCATTAAGAAGTTATACCAAACAGACCTTATTTTGCTGTGATGCTTGGGCCTTCTTCAAAAGAACTTGCATAATTTCTCTACTTATGCATGCATCCATTGTAAACAGAGCAATAAAACAGAACCTTGAACAACTCTACAGTGATCAAATGAAGAAGATATAACAGGGACGGCATTCAGTTGATATGAAACTGGCCATGATTGGAGGGTAACATCTAGCGGTGTTTAAATGTGTCCCTTGAAGAATTCACAAAAATGGGACAGATGAAGAGCTTACACATGAATTCATAATCGTATTGTGTCATGTGGATAATCTTACAGCCAGTATAGCACAAAGCATTAAGTTCTCAAAGGACAAAACTGAAAGTGCCAAAAAGAGACTATGCTGGAAGACTTTGATTACTGCAACTTTGATTCATTGAGCATACATTGGCTGGAAAATCAGTCCTGCAAAGCAAATTGACAATTGCTTTACAGGCATCCATTAGACATCTTCCACATTTACAATGTGTGAAAGGAAAAAGCTAACAATCTGCAATGCCATGATACATTCCGATTTAGAACCATTCCAAAGGTTCTCTAAATGGCACTAGATACTTGCAAAAATGATACAGTTATACTATCCAGCAAATCACAACATCATGGAGAGAACATGATAAACTTGATTGCTCTATCTCCTTGCAATATCTATTCCTTAGTGCTATTGAGCATGGGCATAGAGGAACAGATCAATTGTTTTTTCAGTCAAATATTTCTGGAGAGAAGAGTCCCAAACTGCTTCCCTACCTAGCTATATCTGATTTAAACTTCAAGTACTTTCATTGTTACTTTACTTATTCAGAACATTTTTGTTCAAGCTGCTCATTTACTGGCTACTGCATAAATATGCACAAATGATCCTTCTGATACTCCTACAGGAAACAATGAGACATTTTACCATTGCAGTGACAGAAATAGCACAGTATTCCTACAGTGTACAACAAGTACCAAAATGGAAGTTCTCAATAGTTCAAGATGAAGTTTTCAGTGAGAAACCTGTGGCAGTGGCTTACTACAATAGCACATGAATATATTCTATTAAGCTGTTTCTCTACAATGCCATGAGATAAATCTGAATTGAGAAGATTTTATGAGGAGAGCTTCAACATGAATATATGCATATAGGTACATAAATAGGCACAGAAGGCAAGAGGATGGGGGCTGTAGTTGCCAACTTGGCAGAAATCCCTTTCATTTCAGTAATTTCTTAAGAGAAAACAATAGTTTTCCCTGAAATGGTTACAAATCAATATGCCTAGACAACAGCTCATTTGGGCAACACATCAATGAGTTGGGCAGAAAGCTTGCAGCCCCCTAAATTTAAAAAGTCATGGGTACATCAAAATCTGGGAAGTCATTTTACATTTTTTAACATACAGCATCAATGCTTGGCAATGAAGAGGAAGAAAGCCCAGTGGCCAAGTACACATGCATGTTACACGAGTCTCCACATACAGCCCAACAGCAATGCAGGCATCTCTCCACTTAAGATGAGTAATCTTGAACTTCTAATTATCATTGAAACATTCTGTTATCTGTCTTCACAAATAACACAATTGAAAAAACTCTGGGGAATCACCATATTGTAAAGCTAGTCAATGAAGATTTACCTCAATTTTTTACCATGAATAGTTCAAGTACTATAAGAGAACAAAGAACCAATTGAAAAAATGTCATTTGCTCAACTGTAGTCTTTGGGTTGCACAAAGTGCAAGAAACGCCAAATGGCAATCACAGTGGTAGCAAAACACAAGGTTATATCAGAGATATTTTGAGAAACTGGTTTCCGACCGTTGAGAGCACAGTTTATGATCTCATTTCACTATGGTGTTCCGAAACAGATCGTCCAACTGAAATCTAAATCCTTGTAAAGCGTCAAGCATAGCAATGTTTGCTTGTCACAAACAAATCTCATATCTCGTATCCGCGAAATAACACAAACAAGTGGTCAGTGGAAGATGCGACGCCGATAGGCTTACGGGGACCTTAATATAAATCGAAAACTACTAACAACAAATTACTGTCTTCCTACACCAAAACGAGCTGACCTGACGGCGACGTGACCTATTCCAGAAAGCATTTTTTATGATAAAGATAGCATAAAGCGAAGTTCCATAAAGAACAACGGCATTTTAAACCCACTAGAGTAACTATTTGCGTGCAGTTAACGGAAATTATGCTCAACACACCTGAACATCTTTAATTGTTGTCCCCTCTCCAAAAGTAATCTTGCGTTCTTCTGCATTCACAAAACGTGACATCGTTCTCAGCAGTTCATTACAGATAACTTCATCAAATCCAACATGAATCAGCCGAGAGCCGGTGATAAAAGTTGCTCGGTGATACGAAAGGCCGAAATGCGTGCGTGTTGCTTACCATCAGTATACGAAGCTGCAGATACCAATGTGAAGTGCACAGCGAATCATAATTCTGTTGAAGATTGTGATAAAATGAGGTGATTGCAAGGTCGAAGAGTCTTGAATCGGATTTTAAAGTAATGGTAGATTGAACCAATCAATGGGAGATTTTCTATTACATATGCAATTCTACAAAAACCTGTCTCCTTGCCAACTGCCCTATTTTCAATTGTAAACAGTACTCGTTAAGACATGTCTAGTCATAAAACAACCGAGATGCCAGGGTCTGCTTCAGCTTCCAACCATATATTTGTGCAACGATTCTTCCTTCACAATTCTAAAAAAGCCTGAGAGAACTTGCATCCTGCATCAACTAAGTTCCAGTGCTGTAACGAGTATGTCTGTTCGTCGTCAAGCGTAGCCACGGACATGCAAGGGAACAAAGAGGTGCCTCGGTTACATTATTCTGCCTCTATTCTATCTTCATACTGAGGATAATCGGGAAGCACTTATCAATCCATTACTTTCATTTTACTTCTGTTACTTCTGTTATCGTGCGTGCATTTGCCATAATATGTAAGCTGGATGTAATCGGGAAACACGATGGTTTCCCACGTCGATTTTTGTCTAGGCGTAAAGAACCGAAAGCTATTTCCTGTGACACCTTTTGTTTTCAAAACCTGGGAGATATTTGCTCTGGATAGGGTGAACTACATGACACTAAAGAAGCGCAAGATTGATTTGTTTTGAGCCCCCTCCCCCTTTTACACTATGCGTGTGTACTTTTACCTCATCACTCCCCTGCCGATATATTTGAATGTATTGTTTATCTAGCTAATTTCAAAGTTTACAAAACGTAATGCATAGAGCAATCTAAGTAAGGCTTTCATGATTAGAACGACCTTGCGTGTATAATTTCAAGAAGATAGTTTTATCTATTTAAGATGCTTTGCAAGTAATTAGCGTTTGAAATTAATATGGGCATAGGCACGTTCTTTGAAGAGCTCCCCTTCCCTTGTACGTTTTCGTGCATTTTTCTGGATACCCCCTCCCATTTCAGAGCGTACGTACTTTATGAATGGCCCCGAAGGAAATGTAGACTCCTCCACTGAGGAACTGCAGCCACCAGCCCCCACCTCCTCTGCTCATGGATATCACTGTTGTTGGATCACCATCCAAATTTCCTTCAAATGCACTCTCTGCTCTTCTGGTCTCCACCCAGAACACTAAATCTTCTTAAAACTACATAATTTATCAAGAAAGTTAATTATTTCTTACAAAGCAGCTGAATTTGGACAGTCTGACTTCCCGCCAACTCGTTTTACTTCTTTCCCACATTCGCTTCATTTACTTTTCTAAGTGTGTCAGTTCAGCACACAAAATGCAGTAAGTTGAAGTCGCCTTGAATGCCTGAATCAAATCAAACAAGAGGGATGAAATAATACTAGTTTAGCATGGTATCAGATAATTGTGCGGTAAAAGTGCTCTTCTAGCGTTGAAGCTGCTTTCAGAGTGGTCATTCTCCGATACCACAGGATTGACAGAGGTTCTTGCTACTGGCAAGAAAGGAGAGATGGACATTCCACCTGTCCAAGTCACAGTTAGCTGAGAGAAAAGGCATTCATTGACAACCGTCAAGCAAAAAATAGCAACTTTAGGTCTTTTATGTTCAAGGTTGCATCATAATAATGTGCATTCCAGTCAATTATTCAAACTTTAAATAATCATATGCTGCTTCTCTGGTCTCTTTACGATTGCATCGAACAAGAGAAATGCATCGAAATGGCCACGATTGCAAAACAAGCATTCAGAAGAGCGACTTTTGTTATAAGTGGACAAAGGGGGCGACACATAAAACTACAAAGTGTAGATTATACAGAGACTATCATAACCTTTGTGAACAATTTTACAATTAATGCATCACTTGACAATGAACTGTTTTTATCATAAAAGTTACGAGTTTCAGCGCTAATGACAAAATCCCTAAAATTCTTCAGAGTGGCTACGTTAGGGTGAGGAAGGGATTTAGCACCTTACGGTGAAAATGGGATTCAATAATGCTAAGGTACGGTGACTTTGGGTTATGAGAACAGCTTCATGGGAGCAGGCATTGGCATTCAAAGCTCTAATTAAAGATGCAATAGGTTCATTAACTTGCTAAGACAAATTTTCTATTCTCACTCAAATTCACAAAGCATAAAACCGCTTTATATCGAACTAAAGGATTTTGGAAGTGGGGGCTTTGTATCTCTTTCGTTCTGCATCTGGCACATTACAACTAAATCAAACGGAGAAGAATAATCCAATACAATGTAAAGTATGGAAACTATTCTTCATTTCAGAGCTTGGTTATTAAAATAGATGAAAACCTGTTATCAACCAGTATTTGCCTCGTTTGAAAAGGACAAATATGGTGTTCTCAAATATTGAACAATCTCGTAAAAGAGATAATCTTGATTGAAAAGCATATGTATGATTCAAGGACAACAAACCTGCTTGGCGACACGTGCCAGTTTTGTTGAACCATTAAACTATGGACTTGTTTTGAAATAACACTACGTTACCGTGGATATAACTGCTGCAAGGAAACTTTACATTAACGAAAGTAATTACCAAATGCCAGTCTATGGAATGGCTTGCAAAATGTTTTCCAGGTAACTCATTAAACCAGGGGGCTATTACGAAATGTGTTGATCTACGTCCGTCCGTAACATACCTTTTATCGCCTGCTGACTTTTGCCTTTTACATGCAACAATCCACAAGTTAGTGCTTTCAGTACTCTTAACCAAGGAGGAAAAGGGAGGGAAAGCTCAGCTTAAAGCAATGTCTGGTTCATTTTTTCTGGGCTTTCAAAGTATCGATCGTCCGTCCGTAACTCAGTTGAATTTCAAAATAGGCCCCAGAGAAGAATCAGAAAATATTACGAAATAACCGTAATTGTCAGAATTGCATGATATCTATAAATTTAAGCAGCAAATATATGGATAAGGGATATGTGCACATATCAAAGTGGTGAAACGACGCCTAGGCCATATAGCTCAATTTCTACTATGAATTTCCCACACTCCACTGAAAAAATTCAGCACATAGGGTTCTAATCTCAAAACCACCAGTGTAACTAGAATTTGACTTTTTGTAATACAACATACACGGTTTTTATGTCGAACCTAGCAAAAGGCTTAACTATAAAAGTTCCTTTTTTGGACCTCTTCTGGCCAAATAATTATACTAAAAGTTCATTGATAGTTCCTCGATTGTAACTGTACAAGTAGTGTTATCGAAATTTTAAGCGTTGATTGCTAAGACAAAGCACTATGGACACTGCAAGTTTCAACAGAGATATGCATGTGACACACTTGCTACAAGGATAACACATTACTTATGCGAGTTTGGCATCGTAATTCTGGATTGTTTGCAGTGCTAAAAATAATCGAAATCACAAGAACTCCTTAGGGGTTTTGTCGTTAGTTGTGGAAGTTCTTCAGATTTTTTAGCCGTTTATATTCGGGTTTGTTATAAAAAAGGTGAAGCACTTTGTCGTGTGTGTAATCCTAATTGTAAGGCGAGGCCACCAAAAACAGTGCTAGGCATTTCTAATGACTTCTCAGTGCAAAGTCCCATAGGGCAAAAGAGGTACACTTAACAACCGATAGTTGGTGAGATATAGGAAGAAGTTAGGTGTCATGCTATAACTCGATACAAAGATAGCATAGGCCAAATATTTCAGGGAAAAATGCAGAGATGAATACCACCAACAAAAAGAATATAATTAATCTATAATGCGAACCCACGAGCTAACTACCAATTTGTCAAACTGGCTTAATTACCAAAATCATTACAAAATCCCACTGCAGTTCCAGATAACATGCTTAATTAAAGACCTACATAGACAACTAAAATAGATGAAGCGATGCTATCATGTAAAGGGAGGAAAGAAGACAGTCACAGAATAAAACTATGAACGTAGAAAGGACACTTTGCAAAATGAGATCAGAAGAGAGTTGTGTACAGCTTGATACAAGCAATGGTCTGGTATAACGAAAGCTTATATTTGGAAAGAGAACAGACAGAGAAGGGAAACAGTGAAGGAGAGTAAAATACAAGTAATAAAGATCGTGATAAAAAGTACAGAGAAAG
Source organism: Mastigias papua (assembly GCA_964019165.1). Taxonomy (NCBI): domain Eukaryota; kingdom Metazoa; phylum Cnidaria; class Scyphozoa; order Rhizostomeae; family Mastigiidae; genus Mastigias; species Mastigias papua. Next base: position 2,808,281 of record OZ025286.1, on the reverse strand, counting down.
AATAGCTACAAAAACTACAGGGAAGGAACTAGAAATGAAACTGAAAAGACTTGAACATTGGATATGAAGATTTGCCCAATTAATCCCCATTTACACACACGTATTTATAAACATAGTTTTAAATCAGATCAATCTATGTCTTCAAAAGAGGCTTTAAAATTACAACAACACAGGAGAAGCAGCAAGTTCTTTGGAATTCAGCAAACTCTCACCAGGTTAACTCTGCTAGGTCATTGAAGCAGCTGATACTCGCTGTTTGAAACAAAAACATTCATGCAAGTTAAACATAGCCAGGAGCGACACTGAATCAAGTAGTGTACGTAATTCTACATAGGTGACGAAAACATGCGGCCAATCTCAACTATCAGCAAACCTTTCTACAGAGTGCAACAAATTGATCTTCTCTATGACAACATAAGGACGAAATTTGTCTGCCTACTGGAATAACTGTGACACAGCATCTCGCTACTAAGAGAAATGCAGTTTCTAGCTAAGATCAATATAGCCACTGGAGACTCGTAAGCAGAACAGAAAAAACATCATAAATTGCAACGGCCTAAACAACAACAGAATATATCATTAAATATTAAAGGAAAAAGATAATGGTGCTCAATGTGTATTATCTTTGTGCATTTGTAAAGTTTACTAATACAAGGAGTACAGGCTAAAAATATCAATGTCCAAGCTGTAAAGAATAACACGAAATGATTTCAAATAGAGAGCAATGAGGATTCACCTATCGGGGAGTAAATATCGTTGCTGAATACCCTCTCGGTTGAGGTAAAATTGAAATGCATGAATAAACGACTTGAAAAATCAAGGCTTGAAAAAGATTCCAAATCGCCCGAAATTACTAATGCAGTAACATGCAGCTGCAAACTTTGCCAAATAAGACAGTCTATAGATAGATAATCAGGTTGAAAAAGAAACAAAAAGAAATTTAATACGTGGGAAGTTTTGGAGAGTATCAATTCTTGCTCCTGCGACAGAACATACGCAATGGGACGTTCTTACTGAAATTCTTATTGTCTGTCATGTCGCAATTTCGCACATGAGCAAGAATTCGTGACCAATATCATTATCTGGAGTGTTTGAGAGCAATGAGTATATTGTGGGCCTCATGAAGATTAGGCCTAGAACAATGGGGTTATATGGTAAGTGAGTGTATCTATCGGCCACGAAGAAGCAGTATGAAAGGGCGCAGGTACCAGATGGTGCTTCGGTGGTCAGCTGGCTGGTTTGACAATGAAAGATAGGGTTAGAAACGAGCAGGTTTGGGAGAGAGTGGCAGTGGGTGGGCAAGGAAATGAAAGGGAAAATAAGACAAATTAGAATAAGGTGGCTGAGGCATCTGGTGAGGAAAGAGGAAAGCTATGCGCGAAAGACAATGGGAGCGATGGTGGTTGGACGGCGAAGAAGAGGAAGACCAAAGAATTTATGTCGCGATTTGTTTAAGGATTCATATGGAGGTAATAGGGAGGAGGAGGCAAGTGAAGGGAAGATGTGGAGGAAAATGATCCTCGACGGCAAGCCCCACATAACTAGGAGTAAAGCCAGAAGAAGAAGCAGACGAGAAGATTTAGAAGAAGTAGTAGAAGAAGAAGAAAAAGAGCTTGCGTGTAATGTCAAGGGACCATAGTCTCATGGTAGATGAAAGGGATTCTGACTTCTGTGCACAGTAGGGAGCACTGAAAAAACTCTTTATAAAAATAACAGCTGAGACTAAATATGATGCAATTCATCAGTGCACAATTGGTAATAAAAGAAATAACTTACAGTTAATGTAGAATATTAAAAATGAATGGATGCACATGATAATACCCCATTACTGTAGATTCAAGCACTAAGGAAAACCTACAGAGTGACAGTAAAGCTGGCACCCATTCCGCTTTGTACCTTGCGGTCCTAACAAAAAGCTCTGTTTCTCCTTTATATCCTATAGAATTTCTGCTTATCTCTTATGGCTTTCATAATTTCACAATTATAGAATTTCTATTTGTTCCTTATAGTCATAATTTTATAGTTTTCACTAACCTACAATACATCATGTACATAATGAACAAAAACTCACCCTTCCACGGATGGAGGTCAACTCAGAGTAACAAGGTGAGCAAACTCTGACTGGCTTTTTACTGGCTGCCACCTGTGTATAGTTATTAGAGCACTCGTTGCAAAAAATAGACCTGCAAGAAATTGGGTTTATGGGGTAAGTGACTGAGGGAAGGCCAGATAACAACGATATGAGTCAAAGATAAGAGGGAAGGCCATCTGATGACGATAGAGGCTTATACATGGCAAACAACTACAAGCTGCTGCCCATATGAATGACAAAGGTTTTCTACATAGATAATCGTAATTCGATTGAAATTCAACACCTCTGATAATACGCAAACTCTAAATTAAAAGGGTGTGGATCTCAGTTGCAAAACAAGACGAGTGGGCTGCAAACGGCAAAATATTCTGCACTTTATGGAAGGAAGGTAGTTCTCAATAAAATACACAGTCGTCTTCACTAAATTTACAACAGTCAGCATAACAAATATATTGATACTTTACCCGCAATGCCGACAATGATGCTACAAAGAAAGAAAGAAAGAGATTACTACGAGGTCTACTCATGGTCAGTGGCGGGGCCAGCTACGAAAAAGTGTGGGGGCAAGGGTGAAGAGGCACAGACATTTGTTGACAACGTCCTTTAGAGCCACAACCTGCTCTTTTGCCTGAAATTTAATTATTTCGGCCGGTTTAATACGCTTTCAGTCCTGTCACTGTCAGATCAATGACATTAATATAGCTGCACATCAGAATCGTCCTCGTAACATTAAGAAAATGCAACCCCAAAGATTTTCTCATCGAATATGCATGAATCTGAAGACCATCTTTGGAAGAAGTGGAGGAGGACTAATGCCCAAACACTCTCGCGCTCCCCCCGTGGCTCCGCCACTGCTCGCACTATGTTTCAACCCAACATTCAATCAAGATGCATCAAATGCAGTCCACTGATCACAACAGAACATGCTAGATCACAAATGAACAAAATACATCACAATCTATCGCATATGACCATAACACATTACAACTGATAAGAACAGAGAAAAATATGTATGACACATGATCATAACAGATCACAGTTCATCACAACTGATCACATCAAATCACAACTGACCACAACAAATCACAAATGACAACAACAAATCAAATTGCTCACATTAAATTATAATTGATCACGACAAATCACACGTGATTACATCAAACCACAACTGATCACAACAAATCATAACTGATCACACCAAACCACAACTGCTAACTATATATCGCAGTGCAGTTTTCGTAACAATATCACAATTGATTCTCTTACGCTCGTCTTACTTCTTTAGGCGATTTCAGAATCTGGAAACGCTAAACTAATGATCACGGCTTATTAACGAGTCTACAAGCAAGGCAGAAGGCTGTAGAGGGCCTTTGCTAACGGGAATGCCTTGCTGGAAAGAGTAACAGCAGATTTTGCTAACAGACGAAAGACTATGATTAGAGAGCCAGTAATTTCAAAGTTGGGAATAAGTGGAAAGGGATATAGGGGTAACAAAAATGATTATGTATGATGTATATTCCAGAAGCACTTTGATAAAAAGTATATTTTTATAACGATCTTCTCTTTTACGCTGCACTGCAAGAGTTCTGCATAATGCATACCTTTCGTATTGTCAGAGAAAATAGTTTGTCGCAACCTTTGCAGTTGGTCACTAGGCTATCATCTTGCCACTGCCGAGTCAGCTTAAAATTTTGCTGCATTTGAATCGACTGATTTTCTTGCCCCAATTCTTGCAGTGCTGCCAAAGACTGCTCCAGCCTCCTGTTCGTTTCTGATAATCTATCCTTCGTCCTCTTGTGCGCTTCTTCACTTTCCAACACCCTAAATACAATAGGTGCTAAAACGTTAAATATATTTGAAAGTGTTAAATACATCCAAGACAACCAAAAAGAGTAAATGGAATCTGACTAATCACATGGAAAAAACTCACAGGAATACAGCATACAAGAACCATTGATCAACTATAACAATGCTGGGGCTTGGGCCCTAGGACTACGCAGTGTGTTTTGGTCACGTGCTGGACGCACAGGGGATTCGAGAGGATTCGAGTATATTCGAGGTAGTATTTTTTGAGAGTTGAATGCTACAACATAGAATTTATAAACTTAGGCAGGAACGCCAAAGAGCAAGGGCGTAGGGGAAAGGACCTCTTATGCTTTTCATAGGGTGCAAGGGGGTCGAGCAGAAGTGTCCTTCTTGGACTAAAATAGTTATGGTATTTGCATCACATCAACGGACTACAGCAAGACTTCCCCGAAATTAAATCAAGGGACCTTAATTTTTCAGTCCTTCCAATTCCTGTTGGCCCCCCTGCCCTACTTTTAGTCCGGCGTCCATAAGCTAAGAATTATTTGATCGTGTATTCCTTGTCAAAGAACTAACGAAAATGATATGTTGTCAATACACACTGATTTCACAGCTAAGCTTGAAAAGCCAAAAAAAACACTTTAGCAACCTTTCCGTTAAAGCTCTCTTCTCGTCATTTATATTCCGAATTTGAACTTCCATAACTAGAAATTAAATATGAAAAGGAATATGAAATGGAATACAAACTACTATATCAAAAATTACAACGTCCTTTTTCAATAAGTCAGATAGCACAGTGCAAATGAATGGAACAAGAGAAAAACGAAATCCTATACCAACGTTTCAGTTCAAGAACGACGAAAGATGCCTGCAGATAAACATCTTAACAAGAATCAATAATGGGAGCCAGAAGTCTTGGTAATTACTCCTAAAGTTCAATTCAATTATCCATTACTTTACCTGCTACGTCTCCTCTTAAATTTTCTCTTTCTCTCTCCATGTCTGAAATATCGTTGTGAAGCTCGCTGATTTTCAATTTCCCGCTCTCAACCTCTTTTCTGCTACTAATAAGGTTCTCTTTCATTGATCTGATCTCCATGTTGAGTCTCGCCTCACTCTCTTCATTTGCTTTTTTCATGTCGTCCTTCTCTCTTTCAATATTATCCTGCAAAGAAGAGATAATGCTAGAAACAGGGGAACCGCCCTAACAGGTTAGGAAGGGAGCTATGACGTAGCTTTCCTCTATTACCACGCCCATGCCCACGCCCACGCCCAACGCTCCATTCACACTGTTCATATTTAATTAATCTCAATAGGAGAGGGGAAAAGGACCGAAGAAGGCTAGATCAATTCATCTTTCAAGATTGAACTTCGATGTTGTAAATAATACAACTTACCAATTTGCTTTCAATCGCCTCCATTTTCTCTTTCATTACATTCTGCATTTTAATCATAGCTTCCTTTGCTTGTACACTCTTATCTTTCTCCTGTAATAAAATCAATTTTCAAAATTCATCTGCATCACACGTAATCTAGACCCCTGAAAAGATAAGCTACCCCCCTCCGAATATTTTCCTCTCTTGACATACGAGTTACTAAGAGAAATCAGCCAATGTAATGCCAGCCACTTCTGCCACACTAACCTCTGAGATAATTTACTCTCTGAAGGTCTTTTAAGAAACCATGCCTTGAAATGAATTTCTCCATAACACTGTAAAAAACAACTTTCATTTCACTTCCTGTGCTCTAGTGGGTAAAAAACCCTTTGTTCTTTGGTGGGCTAATTATAATCTGCGATTCTGTTCCATTAAAAATCGAAACGTTGAGGGTGAAACCTGATTGTGGTTGTAACTGCAGGCTTTGCAAAAACTACATAGCACTAGTGGGGTTCTTGGGTAAACAGTGAAAATTACTTGAAAATATGTACAAATGATGTTGTTTTTATATATGGTCTTATAATTGTACATATATAGGCATGCTTCTTCAAGACCCAAAGTTCTCTTTCAGTAGGCTTTAATTAGAAGGACATAAGCTACATTGTGCCAGCCTACGATGAATAAATTAGTAAATAAAGCATAAATACATAAATAAATAAATAAATAATAGTAAAAGTGAGCATAATTTAGCAGACATTGACTCCAATATGATGTCACGTCTTATAATAAACATGGCAGGATTTTTTCAATAAGAACTGAAATTATACAGGGATACTGTCTCTTCTTCAGAGGAATCCCCCATAATTAAACCAACATATATTTATTATTAGGTATATCAATTCAACTTCATAACCTTGTTCTATCCATCAATCCTTAAAAATCTCCAAACAACTAACTAAAAATGCAAACAACTCCACATTTATTCAATTAGAAGTCCCATGAGTTCGGAAAAGCAAGTCTATAAAGTCTCTATTGAGACTAACACAAATTTCGAATGTCATCATTGTTCTAAAACAACTGGAAACAATAACAGTTCCAAACAGATATTACAAGTGGCGCAAATCCACATGGTAAGGTTTACTAGATTTATTTCAGTCTGCGCGAGTGTGGGATGGATGACTATCAAACAGAAAAGTAGCATGTTGAGAGCAAAAACCTTCTCGATGACATTTTCAGCGTCTTTCAGTTGGTTTTCAACATCTAACTTTTGCATCCGGATTTCTTCATATCTAACATCAGCTAATTCTTTCTCCTGAAGTAATGAAAATGAATATGAATTACTGTCAAAGATCCAGAGACGAACATTTTGAGGCTATCTCGTCTCTGTTTCCCAAAGCCGACGGTTCGAAATGTCTTCTCTAATAGGCCCACCCCTGTGCCTGGACCGTGCATGGTTATAACATTCTATATTAACGACAAGAAGGAACAAACCATAAATTAGGCAAGAAGGACAAATAACAGTTAAATGCAGTAACAACCTGTCAAGGAAGCTGTTCGATGACCTACTAATTTCAAATACACTACTAGTTCCAAATTATTTAACTCGACATAATAAGTCTCACTTATTCTTAAAAGATTTATGGACATTTGCCCTCCCTAAACGAAGGCCATTTGATTAGCAGAACACCTCATTCCTTGCAGATGCCAATTTACGAGGCTTTGCTAAGCTGCATTGAAATCCATTGAATACTACAACAAACATACATTAATCTGACTCAGTTTTAGAATTCACAGCCTTTCAAAGCCGTTTTCTTAAGGCTGGCCTGCGTACTAAAACACTTGATAACGAAGTCTATACCAGTCGACTGACAGGTGCTAACAAAAACAACGTAGCTACATGTGGTAATTCGCGATATAATCAAGCTAATCTCACCTTTTCAACTGCTTTCTTGAGATCTTCCTCGACAATTTTCAAGGTGGTGATTTCATTTTCCAGATAAGCTCTAGGTAATGAAGAGCGTGCTGTAAAGATTTGAGCCTAAACTGAATCAAACTAAAAGGATTTGACAAACAGTTCTGCACGAGAACCGACGCATTTTATAAACTCATTAACTCACTACCTAATTAAATCCAATGTTCTGAAAGCTATAAATATTCATCTAGGTGAGCAACAAATCTCACATGAAATAGAGATAACTGGATGCAGTGACCAACCACATCTGTGCATTTTCTCGTTTACAAGAGGCTGGCAACCAGTGTATTACATGATACTGTGATTGTGCACATGGAAGGAGTTGAGTCTCAAAGCGTAAGGCAACCCATAACATTGTCAAAATACAATGCTACGAAGTTGAGAAGTAGATCAAAGCATGAAATCAAAAGCATGTAATCAAATTTAGATCAGGTACTGAGCAAAATCACACATGATTACGGGGTCATCTCAGGTCATTCTCTCAGTTATATGTTCTGCAATTCACTTCATATTCTGCAAACAGCCTGACAGCATTAGCGTCTTTTAAGCAATACGTCCAATTTGGGTGTCTGTTTCAGTAAAGCATATGTGGGAGTCTCCTTTGCTAGTTAAGGAGCCATTATGAACACTTGAGGGAATCACAAAGTCTATACAAACGCGTTTGCGGGACAATTTTTGAGCTAGAAAGTGCTTTACATGAAACTACACAATATTTGATATTCGATATTCAATATTCGATATCGTATCAAAATATCTAACAATAAATTAGCCAAATAGTTAAAGAGCTCACACCAGACACGATTCTAGCATACTGATAGACTTTCATTATCTTTTGTATTTTTCTCATAGCGTTTTCAAATTTTTTTATAATCATTCCCATTGATAAGGAAGGAGCCCATATCTGAAAGTTATCTACAAGAAACATTGTGCTAATTACTTTATTGTCACGCTAAATATGCACCAGTTTGGTCGCACAATTCGTAACAGGTCGGACAGAACTCCCAAGACACAAAATGCATTAGTATTCGCAGCAAGAAGCTAGAGACTTGCAGAAGCCTGGTGAAGTGGAATCCACACGATACACGGAAACGTCGTCAGGTTCATAAGGCACGAAGAAACATCACTTTGAACAGAAAAGCATGCAAAATAAGTACCTATTACTGCAAAATAACCAATTTTCTCGTTTTCAAATTTTGCTACCAAAATATTTAGAATGAGTCAGAGCTTTTCTTTTTGCGTGCGAAAGTGACAAATGAACTCAAATGCGTAAGTCTCATGTCCAATGCGTGAGGCTTGACAACTCCGAAGGTCATGTAAAATAGTTCTGGATCACTTTTCCACCAATAGTGTTTCAAAATAAGTATCACACATGAAAATAACAAACACTTCAGCTCCAATTTAACTAATAAACGCAGATAGCCGCCAACAATCTTTTACTAGCATTCAGTCTGAACGCAGCCTAAGAACTCAAGTCCCCATGAAGTACCACCTATCATTAGTGGTGATGTCAAGGCCATCTTTTATATCCCTGCTCCCCCTTCCCCGGGCCACAAACTAAACTGTAATTACTTCTCTTCTGTCAGCTTACGCTCACTCTCTTCCTGACCGGCCATCTTTTCGGACATCATCGACTGAAATATGAAACGAAGGCATATCAAAGACAACTACACCCTAAAGGTATGTGATAATAAAACATATGGACAAACTACTCTTTGCAACACAAGTCATCGTGTCAAAAGCTAATAAGGTACTGGTCTGGTGCAAATCTTTCACTAATTCGAGACCATCTTTCCTTATTGTATTTTCGGATCCTAAGCAGAAAAGGCATATCATTTTCAAGCTGTTTTCAAAGACTCTTCAAAAGTATCTCTGTAAGTATTGCGTCAAAGTCCTTCCACTTGTTTGCAATCAGGCTTGTTCTGTATATGAATGGCTCTTTGACAATCAGCATTTACTGGGCGATCACCCCCCCCCTTCAGTATATGAAATCAATCAAATCAAACCAAATCAAACGAAATCAAAGGCAAATAGTTCAACATAAAACCACACAATCGCTATAATATCATCTTTCTAATGGTACTAGTTGGTGTATTTCACGATATAGGCATGACTCTCCAACCCTTATATGCTCAACGAATGCTCTGATTTCGAACGGCCTACTCCATCTTACGCTAGGCATATTGGCATATACCGAGAAATGACCATCAACAAATAGACATCTATTCTGAACGATATACGAAATATTACCAATTCTGATTTCAAGTTGTCGAACTTATTGTACGCTTCCTTCAGTTCATCATCTAATTCAAGAACTCTTGCATCGAGGACAGAATTCACCTTGAAGATACAAACTTGACCATGTTCATAAGGCAGTGCCCATAAAACTGATGAAACGATAAAAACCGGTAAAAATTCCTCAATTACGCTCTGACTTGTCCGCAGTATTCTTAAAGTACTGAGAGAATTTGTATCTACAAATTGCGTGCCGCAGAGGAATCAATCATCATATTTCGAAACAAAGCAATAAAATTGCGAAATTTCTCATATTCAACTATGCACTTTTAATCTTAATCTCTGAAGATCAGAGTGGAAATATTAAAATAGCATCTTGTTAAAATTTTCAGAAACATGAAAGGATAAAAAGATCTAGAAAAAGGAAAAGAAAACAGTTGTAATATAAAGGTAGGAAGCCACCTCTTTTGCTTGCTCTAGCTCCATCTTTAAACTTGCTTCTTTGCTGTCTGACTCATTCTTAAACGTTTGAAATTCTTCATCTAGCGATGCGCACTTTTCAGATGAAGCCTAATCGTAAACAAAAAATAGTGCTACACAATCAGTATTAGAAAATAAAGGGTGCTAGCTTCACATACGTCTTAAGCTGATTAGCTCCATTGAAATGATGATTCTTCAAGGTGTAATCTTACACAAACAGCGATAGCAAAAACAGACGGCATTCCGAACCGATCCAGTGTAGTGTTACAGAGTCACGAATAAATTTTACAGAATATACCTGAACAGAAGAGAGATCACAAGGAAGAAAGGGAAAAAGCAGGAGAAGGCAAAAATACGACAAAAGAAAAGGGACGTAGAAAGATAGAGAGAGGAAAGGAAAAAGAGAGGCAAAGACGGATCATGAACGGCTAATTGATCCAGGGAGAGAGAGGAGGGGACTGATTGATCCAGGGAGAGGGGAGGGAGTTGGGAAGCAAGGGGTGGTGTTGCTGCGAGAAGGAAGATATGGCTGATAGTAGAAGAAATATGATGGTAGATAATTCCAACCATTCCTAAGCCAATTTTGCCATAATTATAGTCATAGAAAAAATGGATGACGCCATATTATGAACAGCATAGTTAGAATTTCAATACAATTCAATACCTTGAGTTCTTGCCTAAGTCCTCCTATTTCTCCTTCTAGTTTTGTAACAGTTATGATTTGTTCCTAGGAAGACAAAAAGCGAAGTCTCATACTGCGATAGAATGAACCAAATGTGATGCTCAAGCAGATGGTGAAGCTAGATTTCATCCATTGTTGTTAATATACAAGTTACACTCAACTTAAGCGGTTACCTTGTGGGTCTCTTGAAACCGGCACAGTTGAATTTCATAATTTTTGCAACTTTCGCATTTCTTTTTTAATTCCACCTCAGCGACCTATGAGGAAGATAGAATAAGTTATCAAGCAAAATCCACAGGTCAGTGTCCAATTGAAAGGATGGTGCAACCCATAAAACGGCAAACCTTCTCAAAAAAACTATAGAATCTCCGGCAAAATGATCAGAAACTCACACGCACCCAGCTCTCGTTGTGCTGTCAAACACAAATACTAAACTTGGAATGAGTGAGAAATGGACTTATAAATACCTCTAATTTACGCTGTAGATCATGCAACGTTGTGTCTTTAGACTCTAAACTTTCCGCAAGTACTAGCTTCTCTTCTTGTAACTTAGAGATCTAGTAAAAGAAAGGTGATGATAGCAAATCTGGCCAACTAAAACGAAACTAGGAGAATCTAAAAACACTTAAAATTAGTCCTCAACTACCGACCTCCTTCTCCAACTTTTTCAGATTCTCCTTTTCATCCTTGAGCGCTCCCTAGAACAATAAAACATATTGAATTAAGCCCCCAGTTTTCCATATGCTATACAAATCTCTAGCTCCAATTTCAATAACTTTACTATTTCAATACCAACTGCTTAAGAATCAGACAATCTATCAATACGAACATGGTACATGATTAAATCAGGCGCATGCTTGGTACCAATGGAATGGGTGTTTGTTGGAAAATCAGAAACATGCTATGATTCAATTTGGATGAAAATACCCCTCTACCCCCGTTTAACAAAAGGATAGTGTCCTAATTTTTAAAGACTTCTTATAGAAACCTGCCAAAAATATCTCAAATTTATGCTAGAAATCTCTAAGTCACTCAGACGTTTACATCGATCATACATCTGACAACTCCATGAAAAGAAAGAGATTCACTATTTTCTCAGAACTAAGAGTCTCCACAAGTTGCCAAAAGAGAAAAACCGTAAAATACGGTATGGAGTCACTTTCGCTCAAAAGAGGCTTATTGTGGAGCAATATGAGCGATGAAATCAAGGAGCTATCAACAGTTTTAAGCTACTAAAGAAAGATCAAAGTTTGGAACGGGTATAAACTGCTTTTGTATGAAGCTTGCCCGTTATGTCATGTAGCTGTAGGCGTGGTTTCTTAAATGTCTTAGTACATAATTTATAAATGGTTGGTATCAATTAATCCCAACAATTATATGCCACCAAACTTAGATAATAATAAAGATAGAGATGATGGTGATTCTGGAGATAATTTTCCTTCAAATCTATTCAGCTTACATCAATTAACAGTCCCGTCACCCACCCTGAACACTATTTGTCCGAGTCGCCATATTATGAAAACAAACCTGAAATTACAGTATGGTTTCTAGCATATGGAAATGACAAAGGCGAAAAATTACACAATTTTGCGGAGACGATTTATTGTACAAATATCGATCCAAGGAGCAAAATTCTCTCTCATAAAATCATCAGAGATGTTCTAGGCCACATTGCAAAAAGATGGCAGTTAAATGATATAACCATTGGATAAGAAAAGCCCTAGAAGCTAACACATTGACGTGTTTTAAATTAAAAACAGCTATTTCCAATACCAAATCCTAAATTTTGCCTGCACTGTGGGTCATTCTTCAATAATATTGGTCAAGTAATCAACCGACTTGCCTCTAATAGTGCCACAGATTTCTCATAACCACTGACTGTTTCTTTCGAGGATTCTGTTATGAAATACAATTCACCATCCTTCTCTTTCAGTTTTTCCTGATACTCTAGCTGTAATGACATAAATGACCAGAAACTTCTTAATAAATGACAACTGGATTGGAAATCAAACTACTCAGGATACCATAAAATAATTCAGAATATTGTCATATTCATATATAACTACCTAGCGCAGCATTTGTGTCTCATATATGCAAAGACAGTATCTCAAATACACTCTGTATAACAAACGAAGCGCAATGTAATTCCAAATAGCTTCAACTGGTACCCCAATATGCCCCATAGCCGGGGTAATCTATACACCGGAGTAGTACCTCCTTTTCAGCAAAATTTTCGCGCAGCTGTTTCATCTCCTCCTCCAAGCTGCTACGCAGCGTGTCAAATTCTTTCTGTCTGTTTTCAATCTCGGTTTCAAATTTTGTCTGTGGAACAAAAAAGTAAATTCAAAAGGCCATCGTTGATTTCCCAAACAGAAGAGAATGCTCTAATAAGAAATAAAGTAATACTGTCCTACAAGTAGCACAAAAATCCAATACCTCAGTTTCTTTTCCTTTAGAAATCAAGGCTTCCATTTGCACAGTCAAAGCGTTCTTTTGATTCCCAAATTCTAATTCGAGGTTTTGAATGGTTGTGTTCAGTAATGCCTGAAAATTCAATTCATACTTGATTAATCCTCAAGAACATCAGAAAGTGAGGAAAGATACAAAGGCCGCCTACAACGAGCATTTTCTTTACAAAACAGCTTCTTCTGCCTCGTCTAGAATGGTAATTTTCACAACAGTGACAATTCTCTGCTATAATATATGCAGATATCTGACACAGAACTATTAAAACGCTGAATATTATTTGATGTTCAGAGTTTTTGCTATAGTCCTCTCTGCATCATACATCAAAATTCCCAGAGCATAGTCTGGTAATCGACTTTTTCTGTTGTTGTTCGATTTTTTCTTGAATTCGATCGTGGGAAAAGTATACTAGAGTCCTGTTCTGCAACCTGTTAGTTGCTTCCTTCTAGGACACTATAGCAAGACGTCCTACAAACTGTAGTAAAACTGTTAAAATATGAAGAAATAAAGCTATGTTTTGCATTTTCTGGGAAAAGCCTATGTCAAACAGCAGGCTCGGCATTTTGACCTCTTATTAAGCTTCTAACCTTTATCTCTGCAACGGATTTCCCCTTTTCTCGATTGAATGTACATCTATATGTTTCAAGTATTCACATTTTAATCAATTTGTGCTAAGCAAAACTGAAAATAGACTAGGGTAATCGGAAACATTGCAAAATAAAAAATATAGTTGCATTTCGTGGCATTTTCTCTGCTTTTGAGAAACTATATTCAGAAACTTCGAACGAGTAACAGCATTCCATGAAGTAAACAATATTTTGTTTTCCTTTCTTTGATTTGCAGGCGCAGTTCATAGAGAGGCCTTGAAAACTTTGTACTTTCTTCCTGCTACGGTCGGCAAACTAGATATACAGCAATTTGTTTATCATTTAGCCAATAAAAAACATTGCAACAAAGTTCCATGTCTTCTCCATAAAGTTCAGAAGTTCTTAAAACACCTGCGACTTTAAGCTTCGGTTGTGCAATCAGGCGTTAAAATTTGTCATAATCAAACAGAAATACAAACTTTCGGACTACAGTATACTCTGCTAAGAAGGTGCATTATTTCAGTGCAAAGTAGTACAAACTCAATAGCTCACAAAATCTCAATTAGGAAGCATATTGTGCTGAATTTTGATTTAGATTAACTGGCCTGCTTTAACATTCTGTTTTTCCTATGTTCTTTGTACGATTCTTACTTCCATGGAGGAGCATGGCCTAGATTTCCAGTAGTTTCTTTTGTATTGACAAAGGATAGATACGTTTCCCGTACAACAATGACATATTTAGTAAATTTTCCCCTAATTCCAAGTAAATACATAATGCTCCATCGCTACAGTAAATCGAAGTGAATAATATCAATGTAGATGGATAGACAATCAAACGAAAAACAATCAAACCCGATTATAATCTGACAGCGAATTTGCACAACCTACCTCATTGTTTCTGAATGTCACAAACTCTGCACTCATCATATTTAGCCTCTTTGTGTACTGTAAAAAACCGAATGGGAGGTAGACGGATAGCAATAACCTTGAGGTATAGGAATACCGCATCATTTTAAAAAGCACAAACATATAATCCAAATATCCTGAAAGCTTGTTGTACATATAATCGGAACTCAATTATAACAAGTTCTTTCCCACTATGGATATGACGTAGCTGATAAATAATTTGTTCTAATGAATACAAGACAGCTTGTTGGGTCTCTGCTATAGCAGTTGTTGTCTCAAACAATTCCATTCATGCAAGCTTGTTCCTCAGTAAAACTTTTTAATCAGCAGTTGGTTACTTTTCGGTCCCGAATATCCTTCCCCATCCGCTTAATTTTTCCGAAGAAATATCCGACCCCTGCTCCTATTAGGATCATTCATTGATTGAAATATTATTAATTTTTCTTAGAGGAAATTGCGAAAAAAATGAGCTATTGAGTTTGAATATTATTAATCTAAATGCTCAACCGGTACTTTAGTTTAACGAATGCTGTGCTCACGCCAAAATAATCACTGAGAACCAATTGCAGTGGCTTGTGCCGGGGTTTTTGCATGAACACCGATTGATACCGATTTAGACCAATTTCCAGTCCCCCATTTATTATGACCTTTCCAGCAATTATTTCAATTTGGGGACTCATTTCGAAAGCATGGTGTTTAATGTGCTGATAAAGTTAAAACTTTTCAGTGCTAGGAATGATAATGACAGTCTGCAAGGAAAGTACAGAGAAGGTTGGGTAATATGTTAATGATCCTATGTAGAAATTCTTGTTACGACTAAAAGGAGAATGAGTGCGTAACCTCCTGCATATATGCTAATCAAAGTATTGAGGTACAGTGATTGACATGTATACAGGAGGTCAAGGCTGTGCACGATTATTGCACTATTTGTATACTTTAATATGCAGCACAACATGCTATTTCTACCTCGTCAGCTTGCTCTCTCAACTGAGCAATATCTGAATTCCTTGCGGACAATTCTTCATTTAGTTCTTTGATATTCTTGTCTTTTCTATCACTCTCCTCGACCAGTTCTGTTAGTTTAGTTTGGAAGGAATCACTCTCCTTGCTTCTATCCGACTTCTCTTTCGCCAACTCTTCCTGTATACTGCTCAATAGCTTCGCCTGATATGGAATGAATAAACGACTAACTGATCTGTTCAGTGATAGACGATTGCTTTAAGATTTGTTAATCAATACTGCATAAATAAGGGGAGAATAATATAAAGAAAGCCAGGGGGAGGGAAGACAAGACGAGCATATAAAGAGAGGAAGAACGGGAGGGGTGAATGAGACAGGAGGGTGACAGAACCATGATTGATGCAATAGGATTTGGGAAAGAAAGGGGAAAGGTGAAAACAGAACAAAAGAAGGAAAGAAGAGAAAATACAGAAAGAAGGCAAAAGACATATGCCAGTGTATAGGAATGGGGAGAATCAGACATGAACAGGAAATAACATGATGTTGAGAGAGAAGAAAGGAAAACAGGTAATAGAAAGAGAAATCAAAATAAAACATGGAATGGATACAGCAAAGCATACAGAAACTGATTGTTCACTGCATACAGTGAAGTATATACCGTGCCAGAAATTTCATTGCCAGCCTTAGTAAGGTTCTCTTCTAGTAACTTATTTTCCTCTCTCTGTTTTACAAGCTGCTCCTCTATTTCCAATTTAGAAGACGTAGTATTTGAAAGATCTGATGATATCTGATAATAAGAAAGTACAGAAAATTTAAAAAAAATCTAAAATAGGTTTGGTGTATAAGTGCAACAATAGTTAGAACAGTCCCAAAATAGGCTTAAGTGAAAGACTGGGGCATTTTCAGAACAGAGAATGCAGTACTACTGATCTTCATAACGATAACAGGCAAAATACTGCATTCAAAACACACACACACACACACACACACACACACACACACACACACACACACACACAAACAAACAAACGCATACATATATGTACAATCGGAAACTAATTGTTTCCATATATAAAAAATATTTTACATATATAAAAGGTTTACTATTCGCCGATTGTATATATATATATACGTACATACACACACACATATATATATATATATATATATATATATATATATATATATATATATATATATATATATATATATATATATATATATATATATATATATATATAGTGGAGAAATGGTATATCTTTTATACGTTTATATACATGTACAATATTATTTATATATACAAAAATTAATTATAGCGCAATTTTAATCCGGCGTAGATATACCCTTTCGCTAAAATTGCTAAGGTAACATGGTGCAAAAATTACACGGCCAGAGGAATGTCAACTAAAATCTATACCAACTAGTAGGTCAGCAATTATTCAGATTTTGAGAAGAATAAGTTCGGCAATATTGAGTTTACTTCCTTTCTGACTGACACACAATAGCACAGTTTTATGAAACAGTAATACCTTGGAAACCTTCTGCTCTAAAGCAATTGTTTCATTGCTCTTGCTTTGTAAGGAACTCTTGATATCGCTGATCTCTTTTTCAAATGTGATCTTTTCAGAAGATCTATCTGATTCTTGCCTATAGAGCTCATCGGTCTATTATCAGAGAAACGAGAAATCACACTAAAGGACACATTGTATGCGCAGCACAAAAGGAGGTTTGGTTCTTATTACAAGTAAAGATGAGAATGAGAAATGAGAAGCTCTGGCTATTATTTCATCAACTCAAGTAGATAATACAAAATGAAAATAAATTAGTATAGAACCAGCAATGGTATTCCAACCAATATTTATTGCTAATAGTTATGGTTCTCAAAATGTTTTCTCAATGGCGACCGGATACCAAATGCATGATCGAAAATTATTTTACAAGAGCGCTGGAATTAGCGTATTGTTGCATGAGAAGCAGGTTCCTACATCAAAACCAAAGATGCCCAACAAATGAGACACACTATTGGGTTGATCAAAATTTATCAATGCAACTATATGATTACATTATTTCTATTATATCATAATACATTATATCATATTATACTACATTATGTTTTACAATATCATGCTATATTATATTCCATGTTGCAACATATCATGTTATATATTACATTACAAAATATCATATAATATTACATAATATTATACCACATTATACTATATTGTATTATATTATATTATATTACACTATATTATATCATATTATACTATACTTATATTATATTATATCATATTATATTATATTAAATTATATTACATTATATTATACTATATTAAATTATATTATACTATATTATACAATAATATATTATACTGCACTATATCAAGCATTATATGACAACATATCAGAATATGACGAACCTTTTCGCGCAAATTCGTCTTCAATTGCTCAATCAACTGTAATTTCATATTTACTTCGTCCTCAGTTGCCTTCAGCTTCTTTTCCAGCGCATTTTTATCATTCCTTAGGCTCTCGAGGTCATCTTTCAGCTAGAAAAGCACATTACTATATTTAAGTTTTGACAAACACAGCTGGAATCAGAACAAATAATCTCAGTAAAAGAATAAATAGCTTGGTACTTCAAACATGATCTAAAGATTTAATGACGATGAGCAGCTAAGACAAGGGAATCTTGGACTGAAATTACTGCTGAGGAAGAAGTAAGAAAGGTTCCGTTTCCCAAACATTCGAAAGAAGGGAACAGGAAAAGAAACAAGACAATCGGCTGGCATTGAAAGATAGGAAAGAGGGAAGGATTGATTTTCAAATAAAATGAACTTCAAATAAAATGAATTTCAAATAAAATGATTTTCAAATAAAATGAATTTCAGATAAAATGAATTTTAAATAAAATGAATTTCAAATAAAATGAATTTCAAATAAAATGAATTTCAAATAAAATGATTTTCAAATAAAATGAACTTCAAAGAAAATGAATTTCACATAAAATGAATTTCAAATAAAATGAATTTCAAATAAAATGAATTTCAAATAAAATGAATTTCAAATAAAATGAATTTCAAATAAAATGAACTTCAAATAAACTAATTTCAAATAAAATTAATTTCAAATAAAATGAATTATAGCAACAAGAAACCCCAAATTCAAACTTCAACTAGCTTACTTTTCAAACAAGCGATTAGTCTCAAATTTTCACTTCTGCGAAAATATAAAAATTAAATATGACATCAGTTTAAATATTTGAGTGAAAATTGTACCTTTGATTTTTCATCTCTCAGTTCATTCAAATGGACTGAATGCCTGTTCGACTGAGCAGCCACCTCTTCCTCGAGCTTTGCAATACCTTCTATAAGTTTCTCCTGAGAAAAATTTTCAAATGACAAAAATACAATAAGAGGTCAAGTAAGCATAACTGCCAAATATTTTTGCGCCCATTCCGGCCTATTTCCTCCCAACATAATTGATCAATCATCATACAAAATGGGCCTAGTCTTAGCACGTGTGGTAAGAATCCTTTCTTCTGGCACTTTTCTGAATGGTATTTATGTCTGTCATTTATGTGTTTTCCACTTGTTTTTCTCCCCTTAGCATTTAAGTTAGCCTGTCCCTTAAAACAATCTCATACTGATGATGGATCCTGGAATGGGTTCGAAACGATTATGTCAACAAACTAAGGTCAACAAATTAAGTGTATGTCGAAGGTCTAACGGTTCAAGTTGAATAGTAATCAAGAATCATCACAAATCAACACGACTCTTTTTGTCGTCGTTCTGGTGTTAAGATTAATCCTACATATGTTTGGTCAATTAGGTTGGGAGAAAACAGACCAGACAGGGTTATCAAACATTTGGCGGCTATGATGGTCAAGTACCCATACTAACAGACACATTGAAGCATTTGTCCGCAGTGCCAATCACAGTCAAGAAGAGTACTTATGTTCCAAAGATGATATTTTGAAATTGCATTTAAAAAGAAGAGAATAAGCGAGTGCAAAATAAGCAACGGAATCAATGAGCAAATAAATGAATCAATGATAAGGTGATGGAGTCAATGAGATAGTAAATGAATGAACGAATGAATATATAAATGAAGGAATAAAAAATAAATGAATGGCTGCCTGCTTGACTGATTGATTGGCAGACTAAATGAAGGAAGAAAGGAGTGACTGAATGAATGAATGAATGAATGAATGAATGAATGAATGAAGGAATGAATGAATGAAGGAATGAATGAATGCTTGACCGACTGTTTGACTGACTAAATGGATTGTTCATTTCATGAAAAGATCAAGAGACTTTGCAAGAATCTCAGCCTACCTTTTCTTGTCTCAGTTGATTAATTGCAGTTTCGACTCCAGCACCGGCCTCAATCTTAAGACAACAAAACAGTTAAAATCGCATATTCATTTCATTTTCAATTACGATGTATTGATAATTCTTGAAAAGTCTGCTGGTACTACAGAACTTCACTATAGCACGAAAAAGCGGGAACATTCTTTAGCATACCGAAAGCTTTCATAAAGAAAAAAAGAAGCTTTCAGTATGCTAAAAGAATGTTCCCGCTTTTCGTGTGATAATTCTTAGTTGTATATATATATATATATATATATATATATATATATATATATATATATATATATATATATATATATATATATATATATATATATATATATATATATATATATATATATATATATATATATATATATATATATATATATATATATATATATATATATATGACTAAATCCTTGAGCTAAAATAGAGCACCATATGATACTGCTTTCAAAAGAAAAAGCAAGCTATTTAAGTAATCAAAGCAATTTTCATAATTTTCACCTTAGCCACTAAATCACTTCTTTCACTTTCCAATCGCTGATTTTCAGTTTTCTCCTTGGCTAACAACGTCTCCATCTCCCGTAGCTTGTTGTCTTTTTCATTCGATGCTATAGACCCAGCATCAATCGTATTTTCCAAGGAACGAATCTTTTGCTGCAAAGACTGCTTTTCTTTCATCTAAAATAGGTTCGCAAGCATCAGGAAAAAAGTCAAATGATAGAAATACCAGGGGAGCAGACGAACGATCTTACAATCCGACAACAAAAATTAGAAGTAGCAACAGCACGATATTACGGTATGTATAAAACAAAAAAAAATCCAAACTCAAGCATAAATGTGTAGAACACAATCAACTAGCAAAATAGTTTTAGAAGCTTCTAAACGTGTTCTAAAATATTCCAGCATTGTTCTAATGATGTAACTTGGAACCCTAAGATCCAGGTGGCCATTGAAGACTAGAAACTAAATCACACAGATATGGCACTGAAGAAAATCTCCTATGTAGGAGGAAAAATCACATATCGATTCAAATGTACCTCATTCTCCATTGATGTTTTCAATTCTTGAAGCTGCCTTTCCAAATGTGCGATGAATGCAGTTTTTTCCTTAACGGACGCTTGAGCCTAAAAAATTATTGAATATTCCTTAAACAGCAAATTCAGAGGGTATACATGACACAGGATACAAGACAACAACGGTAGACAACGAACGTCTCATAGCAACTTACACAAGATACAGTCTTAAACTTGGTGAGATACGGCCTCAGGCATGGCTACAGGCAAGCGATAATCATTGGAAGAATTAAAGGTTCTATTATGAAAGTACCAAAGGAATTGTGGAAAAGTACAAAAAGACTTAAGGGAAAATACGAGAGCACTTGTCGGAAAATACGAACGGGCATTTCGGAAAATACGTAAAGATTTAAGTGAAAAATTATGAAAGGAATTGAGGGAGATTATATGAAGATCTACCATAACCAATGGATTTATGGGAAATCAAGAATAGACTTATCATTATTATCAAGCTACTGGTTAATTCTGATTAGCTTTCAATTAACAGAAAGGTGCCTAAGCAGCAATGACAATTGGAAAGTAGACAGCTAAAGGATTAACGTCAGTTTAGGTTAGTCCAAGACCGGTCTCAGTATTGGTTTTTGACGTGCTGGATGCACACGTGGTGCTGCTATATAGCTGAATACGTAATCTCTTAGGCTATGGAATTTAAAACGAGAATGGCAGTATTCAGATCCGGCATTGATAGTACAACGTACCATCACGAACTGTTATAAAAAGTGATATGCAATGTTGCAATAAAGAACTGTTTCCAAACGAGCATAGCAATTGTTCACAGTCTTATTTGGCTCACAACTATCAGACAATTCTTCTATTCAGATAGCTGAACCGATAATTTGTGTATAAATTAGACGAACTTAATGATGCTGCAATCTTCAGACCAAGTATTCTGATACCGAAAACACGAACACAATAAAGTACCTCTCTTGTTTCGTGTTGCAAATCAATTATTTGCTGCTTCTTCTCTTGAGTCTGTTGCTGTGCTTGCTTGTTAGTCTCTAGTGCGGCTGTTAATGCATTCTGAATCCTAGTAGAAACGAGATTCAAGCTTAATTTATTCCTGAGGACAAACAATAGACTCCAATGAGTGTCCATCTGGTACTTATCCATATCATGAAGTTTGTAATGAAATCGATACGACATGCTTTTCTCCTCCGAACTACTCTCCTCAGGCTGAAGCTATGTACGATATAACAATTAGAAAGACTTGAAAATGTGTAGGTACTAGGATGTCCATTAGTAATGGACAGGATTACATCAAAACCCAAGATCAGATATACTTCTATCTCAAACAGATACGTGTGATGAGCTATTACACTTCATGTTTGCGGTTTCAAGAAAACTTTACATTTATAGTATTCACAGCTTTATATACTTACGAATTGACTTGTTCAACCTTTGCTGTTTTCTCAATATCTAGTTCCTTTATCATCAGTTGTTGTCTAAAAGTAATCATAGGAAACATACTCACAAAATCCCTAACGCAGTAAAGGAATTCAACAATAGTTATGTAATGAATAGAATGACAAAAGGAAAATTGGAAATTCAAGCTCCATTAAATAAAACTGACAAAAGGTCACTGCTAAGTAGCAAAAAATCAAGATGCAGCATTAAAAGGAGAACCCCATACCTTTACATTAACTATTAAGCCATGGGGGATTAATTCATTTTTTCCACTCCTAGATGGGGGCTTAATAGAGAGGGGGCTCCTAGATGGGGGCATATTAGAGAGGGGGACTTAATAGAGCTCTTATGGTGTACTTTAAAGGTCCATCCAGGTTACCTGGGTATATGTATTTGACAGCATGTCCCTAAATGCTAATTTATGTATTTACAAGCTCCCTTAACACCACAACCTTAGTCTTGAAAAGATAACAGTAACAGTGCTAAGTTTTTGAAAACTGTTAACCCAAAACACACATAAAAAATAATACAGTATTTCAAAAGTATCTTGTAAGCATTCCTACAAAGAACACCTACTTTGCATTTTCACTTTTCAGTTCCTCTACAGTCTGCTTAAATTTATCCATTTCCACTTTAGAATTCTTCTCATTCTCCTTCCCCAGTGTTTGTATCTGCCCTTTTAATGATTTTATTTCATTCTCTAGCACACCTACATTATCACTTGTTGGCCTAAAAGTCAAACAATAGTCAACAGTTGATGCTTTGAAGTCATAGATAGGATACATTCAAGCACTTGAGAATAACGCAAACAGAGAATGAATTCAAGCATGGGTATGAGGACCTCTTGAATGGAATTTTCTCAAAATTTCACACATCACACAACAAAACCAAAATACACAAAGAGGCTATCAGACATGTCCTAGTTATCTACTACAATCATAGAGGTCCTGACTGACAAAGAGGGACTCCTCTGTTGCCCCATCTTTCCAGGTGGAATAAAACTTCACAACAATGAAAGCAACTTTCAAACCTTGCACTAAGTTGAAATCTGAGATCATCAATAGCTTTATCTTTCCTTTCAATTTGTTCCTATGATTAAAGAAATTTCTACTAATCAAATTTACTACAAGCTAGAAATCTCATCATAAATATAAATGCAAAAATGACATTGTGTTTGTGAGTTTGTAATGAAGACAGAATTACATATGCTTCTTTCTGAGTGCCACTTTCTCATGACAAACATATTTCTCACATAAAACAGATGTCTCAAAATCAATTAAAATCTACAAGTTAAATCAATACCATCATGTGCTTATTTGCTTCTTCCACTGCTGATCTCATTTCTCTCTCTTGAGACAAATCCATTTTAAGGCTATCAATTTCAGAGTTCTATAAAAAAAGGAATGTACTTTAGCCAAAATTCTCAGGAAAAGTGAAAATGTCTCACTGCAACAAAAGACATAATGCCAAAATAAATTACATATAAATTTTTCTTATATTTTAACATTTAATGAGAAGTCCCTCACTTTTCTACTGATACCCTTATTCATATTTCCTGAAGGAAAGCTTCCTAAATATGACTCAAAATCATAAGAAAATGCCTCTCATGTAAACTAACTCCTATACTTTATTGAGTCTTCAATTCCCAATAAAAAATACTTGTCTATTTTTTTCTCCATTGTCAAAAACAAACAAGCTTTTGATGAATTTAAAAATAAGGTTCTTTTTGGCCTCTTACTTGCAACTGCTGCTATGATAAATAGCCTTAATTATCACAAAACACTTTCCTTTCATTTGCTCTATCCTTCTCTCTATTTCTTTCATTTGAAACAGAATGCTTTCCTTTCATTTATTTCTTGATGCCTTTCACTGTAGCTCTATCACAAAATTATGGTGCACTTTTTATGCAACTTGTATCACAATGCCATTGCGATACAAGTTGAAGACTAATTGTCCCATGTAGCATATCATTTCTGTGCTGCACAATGCAGCTGTTTTGCTTCACAATGGATGCCTGAAGTAGAACTCTGTTATACTTTTTGCAATGATTGCCAGGATTTTTATAGCCATTGCACTGTGCAACATTAATTTGCAATTTGTAATGCAACCATATGTTTGGTGCATATTCATAACTAAAAGTGGCATCAGTCATTACAAGTTAATGAGGTCATTATAAGTTGCAAAATTTGTTGCTACATGTAACACCAAAAATAACATCCCTTTCCGATCCCTTCATTTACTTTTGCAAAGCAAGTTGCCATGAAAAATTGCACCATATAACACACGCTTAAGTCATAAGAGAAATCTTACCAATTTTGTGTCCCTTTCCTTTAAGGATTTGACATCAGCATACCTCACTTCATCTCTCAATTTTTCATTCTCTTGAGCAACTGTGTAACATTAGAGATGATTGTTACAGTGAATATATTTAACTTTATATTTGTTGCAAAAGATAAATAATCCTTTAGAAAAAACAACACCCTAACATTTTTTGTCAATTTCTGGATTTTACTTAATGTATTCAATATGTTTGTGGCTATCAATAGGCAGAAATAGGATTATACATATGAAAACTACCTTGCAAATAACTGTCTTCTGCTGAGCGAAGCTTAGAGTCATATTCCTGCTGGAACATTTCTCTTTCCTAACAAAAGGCAATAGAAGGAAAATCAGATTATCAGATACCTGGCAACAGGGTGCTATAAAATGTTTAAAAAGTTCTCCTAGTATAATATTTTGTACTTTCATAAACTTGAACTATTTCTGAGAAAAAACTTCAACAGCTATCACAATGTTGTACCTCTTCCAACTTGTTCCTTTCTGCAGTTACTTTATCTAGTTCATCTTTTAATTGTCCTGTGTACCACTTCTCTTCTCTAATTGCAGTAGTTAGTTCTTTCAATTCTTGTTGCAGCAGAATCACTTCTTCTTGTGAATCTCCACTGCCTTCAATCTGCAGCTTGCTCTTCTGGCCAATGTCTGTTTCATCATCATCATCGATGTCAATCAGCTTCTCATTCACCTGACTGGGGCTCTCCTGGTTATGACAAAAATTCATAAAATGACTGAACATGAACAACAAAACAGAGTGTATTTCCAATTTTTCTTGGTTAATATCATTTGCAGCACTTAGTCAGATGTATTTTCATTTTTTTGTGCAAACAAATAGCAGAATTAAGGTATACTCTTTATGTTACTTCTTGTCTTTTATTACCATACATATCATATGCACTGCCAAGTCTGAAATCTATTGTTACTCCTATATTTTCAATAACATCTCTTATAGATGTCAAGTCACATAACTACAGAATAGCCCATATTGTAAGTATCTACCTTAAATTGGGCTAAAAATCTACCTTATATTTTCAAAAAAGACTAACTCACAACGCTATATTTTTTATATCCATAAAAGTTATGATACAGATTTACAATACTGGCAAAATTACACACAACAATACTACTTGAATGATACCCAAGGGAGCAAATGACTATGACTACCCCAAGGCCATTTGAACATATAAATTTAAAACTACTATCGGTCTCAGCTCAGATGCCACAAGTATGCCTGTGAAACGAAACAGCTGGTGTTTTGGTTTTGGATATTATCCATGGGGGCTTGGACAAAGCTATATGGTATGAAAATGGAAAAAGCTGCTTCTGTGCTAATATCAACTACACCTGACCCCCCCCCCCCACCTCTTTCTATCATTCCTATGAACCAAATGTCTTATCCACTTCATTAAGTAGGTAGTACAGTCATAAACATCTAATAACATACAGTTGAAAATGACACATTGTCACTGCTGGCAACACCTCCTTCACTATGTACTCTCTCAAAATGACTCTGTAGTTCAGCAGGTCCTGGCAATCTTGCCATGCACATGGGGCACAAAAATCCCTGTTGAAAAACAACCACAACATGATGACAAAATAATTTTGGGAATAAACTATGTAGCATAATTTATGTATCATAAAGGAAATTTGAGAGGTTTACTTCACAAGCTACTTTTTCTATCAAGATGTCTGTTCTCCTTAGATCCCAATGATGAATCCTACAGGCAAAACTTCAAATATTATACTATCATATTTGTTACAAAGCTGCCAAAAATCCAACCCTGGATTAGAGCCAGCTATAAAATATAATTTTGCCTTATAGTGTAATCAAGTGTGATTCAAAAATCAACCACATACAAAATCTTCTTAAGCAACCAACATGTAGTAAACAATGTACATGCTACTTTTTAACTGCTGAGGAATTAAAATAATTGACTAAAATAAGCACAATTTTCACCAAAATTCCGATATGGAGTTATTAGAATTTTAATACTCCTTTGATTTTTCCATGGTTCTACATGGAAGGTGCACTGACTTAAACAGTTTGGTGCTATATATACTACTGAAAATTATATGTACAAAGAGCTCATCCATCATTACAGCTACTATGTAAAAAACAGGCCTGAGGATACTAATACATACTTACCTCTGCATCTTGAGGTTTCTGCTCCTTTTTGGGCTGATTCTGACTATCTGTCTTTGCCTTTAAAAAATAGGCTGCTTTTAAAACTGACAGAAATAGACAACCTTGCAAATAATGAACAGGATTTCTATATATAAAAGCTCTAAAGCTCTAGCCTTGGAAGCTCTTCCAGAGAAACTTGAAGCTTGCAATAACACTTACACATATACTCATGTCCTAATTACAATGATTGTGACAAACATACTGAGTTGATACTACAATAGTTTGTTACGAAAGAATGCAGTAAAGGATTTTCCAACTTTATCTTTGCAATTTTGACCAACAAATATAAAGTCCAATATGGGAGGCAGTCAATACCCCACAAATTCAAATGTTCAACACACATGTATGCACAAAAACATAAACTGAAGTTTGCTATATATTCTATAAGCAGGCTAGTTTACAACTAAATTTGCATGATGACGTCCTGAACTTCCTATCTAAGAACACTGGTGCAGTGGCTGGGAAGCATGGGGCCTGTGTGCATTTCATGTAGCCCAATTGGCATATAGCCTTTGCCTATACATCATAGACATCATAGATATACATCATAGACTATACCTTTCTGCCGCATACTGGCGATACACTTTTCTGGCCTTAGCGTTGGCATGCGGGTATACGGCAGTAAAGAGACCTACTTAAGCTTCCTTGACGTGAAGGCAAAGGTAACTAAATGAATCTCCAGTCTGAGTCTTTACATTAAATACACCTTGGGCGGGGGGTGGGGGCTATTGTCTGACAGTAGCCACTTCTGCTGCTTTGTCGGCGCTTATTGCACCACAGTTGCGATTTTGAGAGGGTACTAGGTTAATTTTTGGAAAATGTGTGCTTTCAGCCCCCACAAATTACCTCCCACTGCGCATCTGTCTAATAGATACGCTAATAATCTTAAAACAGCGAATGTGAACTACGTCTATTAAAGTAATGATAAAAGAGATACACAATTAATCATGAGTCCAAGTACTAAATTGTAAACACTCTCACCGGGCTGGAATCCTTTCCACGCGTAAGCCGACGGAACATCTCTCAAACTCAGAATATTATCGGCACATACCAATAACAACATACACTGTCAGTCTTCCATTAACAAGTTATGCTCCAACCTTGTATTGAAAACGAGGGCGTACTTCCGAAGGGGCGAGGGGAGGAGAGGAAGAACTTTGGTACAGTATTGGGTTTTATTAGAAAGTCGAGAAAATTTTAGGAAAATATCACTCGTCAATCACTGATAAGGCTGCAATAAGACACAATGCTCGCAACAGAAATTCGAGCTTGCTTTTTCCTTGTCACACAAGGTGTTTGATGCACCATTGTCTATGGAAACTTCAATGTAAGTGATACGATATTGACAAGCATAGGAATAATTTCGCACCATTGTCACTCAGAGCTGTACGACAAATTGGATTATATATCTATCAATTCCGCTTTATCATTCTAAAAATATAATATACATTGATATTCACAAAGATAATAAATTACAAATTGGTAAATAACAATCAAAATTTGTAGCATTTGTAAAAACTCCTTTATAACTGCTGGCTGGAGATAACATACAGTTTCAGAGTCCTCTCTGAATTTTCGTCAAAGTGTATCAATACATACTTCATTCTTTAAAAGGCTTGAATATACAAAATCGTCAATCTCTCCCGGTTTCCCAAATTTATTGATCCGAATTTTCATCAAATAGCTGCCTTTAGCATGAATGCCAAACTCGGTTTATGATAGTATAAAAGCTCGAAAAACATTGAAAATTAATTAAACCAGGATGATTCACTTTGGCTGCCAAGAATGGATAATTCTGAGGTGGCCCCTTGTTGAGACAGAAAGCTTCTCAATGGTCCATCGAACTTCACCTTCTGGCCGGTGTTCCAAGTTGCCTAGACAACTCAAGGAGATCAGCATTATCCACAGTTGCAGTTTCTTGGGCATTTTGACTGATATTTGAAAAGCTCCAATTGGCTTCAGAGTCGCGTTTGGGTACTTCTTTCATATTCTGGGCATTAGGCACAATGCCTTTCGTTTGTGGTGCATCAGCCACCGGTACTTCCTTCCCAGCCTCTACAGCAGCGCTTGCAGAATCTGGGATGCTGTTCTTGACACCGGAAAGAGGCACTTTGGCTGCTGGAACGGAATCTTTCTTGTCAGCTGCAGAATTTTCTGTTCCCTTAGAAACAAGTGGCTGAGCAGGGTTCGTTGGAACAGGAATTTCATTTTTTGAATTTGCCACAGCTTCCTTCATTGACGGAGTCTGAGCTGGAATTTTGCCTTTATCCTTTGCTTGGTCTTTCTTCAAGTCATCCACTAATGAGAGAAGGCTTCCGATAAGAACAAGGCATTATTTAAATAATCAAGAGAAACCCTTGACATTTTTCAAGGACAAAGTTGATGGATAGATGCTTCAAACAGTCTTCTTCGATTTGTAATTCTGGAAATCAGCGCACAATATCCATCATATTACACTACCTGAGATTTCCACTTTCTATGAACTAAAAACAAATATAACTCTGTAAGCAGATGCAGGGAGTCTACCTTGGGAGGGTAGGCGGGGCAGCTACCCCCTGCCCTCGTCTAGTAGGGACATGAGGGGCAAGAAGTGAATTTTAAATTAGCAACAGTTGCATATGTTTAGTCACAATTTTCCCTATTAACAATAATCCAAAGGCTAGAATCCATCCCCGTGGAAGCACATACCTATACTACTAATATTGTACATAGCCCCAGGACTAATGTATTGTAGTAGGAAATTTCCACGATGTCCCCTCCATAGAAATCATGCCCCCATGCCCTAGTTACATGCAGGCGTCCCAGAGCAGAAGCTTTTGATGATTATCTTAACAACTATTAGTGCGTGTTAAAAGTCAGCATTCAACAGGTAGAATACGATGTTTAGAGCCAAGAAGTTTGACAAAACTGTTCTCAGTTAGTGCAATCAATCTACAATACTCGTCAAAAGTCCTTGGGGCACTAACAAAAAGCCACTGTCCTCTACATACTGTCATCATTGCAACATACACGCACCCCCTTCCCCTAGAACAACGTTGGCTCGTCTATGGAACAGTTAAAGTTGGTGTGCACGTGATAGTTTCCCATTATCGGATGTACTTCTCCTAAAAGCCAGCATTGTTTGAATTGTTTGAAGGCAGGAGAGGGGGGGGGGGTGAAAGTTCATTACAGAATACAACAAGTGTAAAGTGTCCAAGAACTTTTGGTGACTATTATAGTGTCATTACTTGTAGTGTTATTGCTGTAATTCTATTTACATTGATCACATCACCACGTAAAGTACTCTCATTTACATTCAGTATCTGAATATTGCATATACCAACCTGCACAACCATACAGCTCCATTCTTGAACAGATCCCATTATTCCACGACTTTGGGATTATCTTCACGTATCTGCCAATGGTATCTGGAGCCAGCTTGTGGTATTTTACAGTGAAGGTATCTTTGTTTCCATCGAGGTTCTACAATGGATTTAAAACTAATATTACAAGGACACAGATTTAAAAAAATTTAAATATATCATGCCCTTCTGGTTGTGCTTAACTGGTATGTGAATACGGGATAGTAAAGGAACTGACTCTGCAGCAATAGAAACCCTATGCTTTGCACGATCAAATCCTCACTGTTTCACACAACCAGTAAAAAGGAGAGAATGATCTGCAGCATTAGACAATCGAACAAAGTTGAACCGGAGTGAAGTAACCTTGTGAAGTAACCATACAACGAATTCATATCATAATAAATGTCATAAGGTAACGCAAATGAAAAAACTGCCCTTGTGATGCCAGCAATGTTTGTTGCACTTACTCAGCAAGTTCCTCTGGCAATAGCGCTTCATTACAGAAATTATGAAAGTGAAAATGAAATGGTTGACTTTCCAGAGTTAACAAACGGATTGTTATGACATCAATTAAGATTAAAAGGATAGATTAGGATGTTGTGCGTAATTTTGTATTTTCCTTATTTTCCAGTAAACGTCATTTTGTGTGCTGCGGTGTATATTAGAGGGGGGCATGTATTTCAAACAGGCCCGTCGGAACCGGGGGGGGCTGGGGGGGCTTCAGCTCTCCCAATATTTTGCAACTATTTGCTCTTTAAATTTTCGAGAAAATATTGCAAGGCCATACCATAAATTCGCAAAAATATTAACCAGTTCAGTTACCAGTTATCCCTTTCAATCATTTATTGCGTGTTCAAAGAACCAGTGTACAGTATACTTGATCAGGAACGTTAAACAGCATGAGCGAAGAAAGTGAAGTCTTGAAAACTGAATGTTATGCGAAGGTGCTTGAGGGCGTCAGGGTCTGACTTTTATGTTCCATCAACCTTAAGACACTTCATTATCGATAGTATTGTTTGGTAATTTGATTATTTGGTAAGCAGATTTTTGGACAATTTTCGAATAGAGATTTATGTATTAAAGTTAATGTAGCACACAAAAGCACACAAGCATAGGTGGTTGAAAATGAGTGTTAAGGGAGTCGTTAACACTTTCAAACTGAAATGGCAAAAGTTGGTTTATACCACATATCACCATTGTTGTAAGAAATACTTCAATGAAACTTTGTCTGCAGTTAGAAAATAGATTGAGCTATACTTTCTAAAAATTTTCCATTCACAACTTTGAATTATGCTAATTTATGCAAGGCGTGCCCACATAGACTTTTTTGATGGGGACGAGAATAATTTCAGAACCAGAAGAGATAATGAGCTCAAATTTTCACCATATATTGAACACATGGCGGTGAGTGTTTTAAACAGAGAGAATCTTGATATCTGATCTCACATAGAAGTAAAACAGGAAAAACACTGTTTCCATGGTAACATCTACCATTATGAAAATTTTGAAAAATCCTCTGTTTAAAACACTCATCAGCTCAAGAAACACATCTGCTAAAAATTTGAGCTCAATAGAGCAAGCCATTCTATGGAAATCCTTTGCACCAAAAAGATCACCTTTGAAAAAGACCATTTTGAGAAAATCGCATTTAAAGTTACTGGGTTGATTGTCATCAATGAAATCAAGATAATAACAGGAATTCTGAACAAGTTCATTAATTTGACACTGCAAAGTATGGCTTTATGACTTCAAGTGGCTCAGGCTTTGTTATTTCTATTTCAATAGACTCTATAGATCTTTCTACAATTTTAAAGGCTTTTTCTATCCCTTCAAGTTCTTTTGAATTCTGTGAAGTTTGTCCTTGAACAGACATTTTTCGCCTTTTTTGTTGGCAATGCAATTCATTCATATTTTTCTGATTTCTTTTCCTCTTGTTCTGTATTTTCCCATCTTTACTATCAAAAGCTCCTGGATCATAATGCTCTTTGGCTTTCTTGTTTTGCTCCCCCTCAATTCTTTTTCTACTCAAGCGCCATGCCTTGTATTTGTCAGATATCTTTTGAGATGTTGAATAAAGTCTCAAAGAATCTGCCTTTCTAAATGCAAAAAATGAATTTACTCCAACATCTTTAATGCCACTAGCCTTTATCATTGATGCTTTGACACTAGCACCACAGTTGAAGACTGCAACAGCTTCTGCCACAGCAGAAATAATTCTGTCTTTGCCACAAAATGTGTTTTAGGGCATCTTTGCCATATCAAATTGTTCAGACTTTCATTTGGATTCTGAGTTAGCCCTCTGAGACATTTTTTCAGCAACTCCTTTCCTGATAATCTTTCAAAAATTGGTTTCAATTCCTTATAAAACACAAAAGGAAGCCTTTGCTTTTGACTATATGTTGACAACCCAGTAACAATGTCAGAATTAAATTTGCACCAAGATTTCTCACCTTTTGGACAAAATTTGTACTGAATTTTAAGAGGGATATTTTTTGAGGGCATAATCATATGATGAAAAATTGCCCAAACTGCATTTTGCATGTCAATAAGGCTTCCTTTGTTCCTACGAATAGCTTCTCCATAGTTTCTTTGGAATCTATCAATGATATTTTTTGTAAGTCGTCCCTTTCCTCCAACAGACTTATTGTCAGCTAATTTCCTTCCTTTGTTATGCTTAAGGTAATTCCTTAAGGCATATCCCATTCTTTTTTGAATGTGACCTATACATTCCTCTTTTACTACATTATACCTACCTCCATATAATTCCTGCATTCCTTCCTGGACAACCTTAAATGTATCACTGTCTCCATCGCCTACAAAGGTGGTATATTTCAACTTGTATTGATCAATTGACCTTTTGAAAATTGACAAAGCACCTGTCCCTTCCATCGCCCCAGATGAACCTTGAAAATTTATATGACATTTACTAGCATGGCTTTCCTTCCACTTCTTATAATGCTCACTACATGTATCATCATGGCTATGCTTCTTGCATTCAAAGCAGTGTTTTGAAATAACTTCAAAGTCAATGATTTCTCCTGTCTCAACAAGAATTGCTACCACCACCCCATACTTTGAGGAGAATCCTCTCTTATGCCAAGTACCATCTACACTTATAGCAACTGGTATGGCCCCATCAGGATCCCCATCACAAGCTTCTGGATATTTATGCAGTATCAGTTCTCTTATCCTTGATGCTGCTTCTTTCATCCTGATTTCAGTCTCCTTTGCTGCTGTGTGTGCCACAGATTTCAAATGTCTTGAAAATGAGGGTGGTGCTAATGGTTTTGGTAGATTCATTACTGCACAAAAGTTTTCCAAGACTTGTCTCCCACCTTTAAATGTGTTACAAGCCAAGACAGACCTCTTGTTTACTTCAAAAGCTCCATTTTTGACTTTCTCACTCGAATAGAATTTTGTCTCTGCATTGCACTCAGAGCACTTCATTATTAACTGCTCTGCTAACCCATGCTTTTTTTTGTTGTCTTTCCAAATGCTTATTTGGGATTTTGGGCTTTTGCAAAATTTGCAAACAACAACAGATGCCAAGGATTCTTGGAATTTACCCATGTCAACTATAGAATACCCAATGGCCTTGATCTCATTTTGTGGAAGCCTAAAACCTAACTTCGCAGTTAATTGGCGTGTTTTTACTGTGGAAGAGCCCTCTAGTTCTTCAAATGACGAATTTTCAAGTTTCCTTTTGCTAACACCAGTTCTTATCACAGAATTTTTATGTGCATTAGGAGTCGAAAAACATGTAGGATCGAAATTTGAAAAGTCGTGTGCAATCTCTATCTCTTGTTTTCTAATGCCAGTAAAGACTTTCTTTCTCTTACCCTTCCTCAATGCTTTAGTTCTGCTCTTTACAGGAGGCATGACTTACATGAAGCTCGATAACGTTAATTAAAACAATAAACGTGAACCTGACTTATCTTTTACAACAAGTACAACCCTCATTAACTATCTAAAGCGAAAAATGATGTGAACTATAATGAATCCGAACTTAGGATGTCGTTGTGAAGCAGGCCAGAATAGTTTCGATAGCCTCGTTTCCCTGATAGTAGTCACACAGGTACACCAACAACAAGTTTATTTTAATCATAGGTAGCTCAAAGAGGTGTTCGAGGTATTGGGGCAAATTTTTGGCAGCAAAACGGCAAAAACCTGTCCTTAGTAACGAAGAAAACATTGGTTGCTAAGGAGAGAATTTTCACTGGTGTTTATAATATGCGATTTTTATCAGAATTTAGAAAAGATAGTTAGGTTTTAACCATCCCCAACAATTATATGATAGTTGAAGATTGATTTTAGATAAAAAAATCAAATTTGGAAAAAATTCAAAAATCCAACTTTCAAAGTGTTAACGACTACCTTAAGAGGATCGTTAAATTTTGTTTTGGCAGTGCTTATGATTTCTTAAGTTGATTGCTGGCGTGCATTGCACGTAGACAGCAGGAAAGTTTTGCTGTCAATGACTGCAAAGTATTCCGTTAGCTTTTTCAGCCGCAGGTAATGTTAGTAGATGACTGCAAATACATAAATTCCAGCCAATTTACAACTTCCATTTCAAAAATTGGCTTAATTCTGTAAATAGTAATTCAGCCATTAAAAATGGCAATTTGTATAGCCAGGTTGCTTTCCAGCAATCTAAAGGGCGTGGTCGAACAAAATCCCCCGGGAGTCCAGTGCAGTTTGCTTTATCCACAGACCCCCCCAATATCAATTTCGTTCCGACGGGCCTGTCAAAGTTGCTGCCGAACACGTAATGTCTATTTGAGCCTAGGCATCTACTAAAGGAAATACGGCATTTAATTTATTACATGGATCAGTGGTTAACCTAGGGAGCACCCAGCAACAGCTATGATGAAGCGATTCAACAGCATGTACAAATTGTAGACGCTAGAATAACATAACATAGATACACCATCAGTACCAAGATGAAAGGACAACCATGTCACTTTTTGAACAGTAATCATCCTCCTTCCCGACGACGTGACAGAATTGTTTGGTGAGTAATGTCTCACATTGATGACTCGTTACTCAGGACTACCTGTATGGACATCTCACTACCAGAAGCCATTTTAATATCATACTAACACTCTATCCATCTAAATTCAGGTTTCCAAACTCGGGGGAATTCCTACCTAGGGGGAGGAATGGAAGTTGCCATCATCGATCAGAACAATGTTGTACTTTAAAGTAAGTCCTAACTAACACGGCCTATCCTAACAGAACTGCTCATGCACGTTTTGGTGATCGTCTGGGTTTTCCTCTATATCTGATATTCTAGTAAAACAAGTAACATAATAGCAATATTTTTCAAACCTCTAATTGACATCATCATGGCTCGCTACTCAAATGCTTCAGTTACTTTTATCATGGCGAAAGGCGGAATCTAACCTCTTTACGTGCATGTCATTTTAAGGGGCAGAGGTCTAAATGGCTGTTTATAATGCTGAACATACAAAGTAACGACTTAATAAACATTAAAAAATAAAAGAAAGAAAGTAAGACGAATCAGAAGATTATTATATTGAAATGAGCAAACGATATCAGGTTATCAACTAGGCTAAGTAATATTCTTACCGATCTTCCGTCAGACAAGTAAGTCTTCCAATCTTTGTTATCACTGCTTAGCTGCAGCTCGTATGATTTTACGAATCTATTCTTGTCATCAACCTTCCCTTGCGTGGCGATTTTAGTGAAGAGGAAGTCCTCACCGAGATCCACTGCAAAGAATTGTTTCTCGTTGTTCTGGGTAGCACACCATGCATCACTGACAGTGAAATTCTTTTGGGCAGACGATGTTTTCACATCACGATCTTCCAGGAATCCCGTTTGAATTCCTATCGCTTCCTTACACTGCTTCGCTATCATAATAGGAGAGATTATATCTAAATACCTACATCAAATAGATATAAAAGTATATAAATATATATATATATACTGTTTATTTCATCTTTTCCAAATAAGCGATATTGGACAAGAGTCAGATCTGAGGAAAAATCACATATCTTGGAACGAGGTGGACGCAAGAGATTCTATGTAAGCAAACAGACTCAAAGAAAGGAACAAACTTATAAGCTGACAAGAGAAACAAGTCACTCACGGTGCAAAAGCCTCCTTACGATGTTTGAATATCAGAACAAAATGAAGCTATGCAAAAGTTTACGTGAAAGTTTGCATTTATGAGGGTACAGAATAAATTATATAGACAGAATTATATACCAGGTTCATGAGACCATGTGACGTCATACCTAAGAGGCTACAATGCATCCGATATTCAGAAAAATTATAAGATAGCCACACCTTATAGCCACGATATCGAGTATATAAAGTTAAATCATGGCCTTTGCTTTAATTCCGTACACGGTAAGCAGAAACACTGAGAATTGGATGCGACTGTTTAACAGCTTTGCAATAATGGCGCATTATGGATGCTCAAATGCAGTTCGTCGTTAAAATAAGGAGTACTGGAAACTGTATTCAAGTACCTCTGTGCAACTAATGAGGGGTGACCAGTGCTCGAATTTTGACTGGGTAGAACACTGATTGGCACTGATGTTTTCGTGTGGTTTTCAATGGGGAAATAAGTTATGCGAAAAAAGTAAATCATTAAACCAAATGCGCATACCTTCTTTTGTCGTCGGCTTCGAGCTGCCAAAGCCAATGCAACAAATAAACAGGTAGGCAAGAAATGGTAGAGCATCCATCTTTCCTTTAAAAAATTCTGGATCTTGCCCTTGCTCGTATCACCATGTGCTTTGAAATAAATTGCCTCCAAACCAGCTACGCCTGTCAACTATACCAAAATTTGCACTTCACAAAGACTCTCAAAGCGAACTCTCTCTAGGACAATTTGGAATTGAGAATTGTGCCTAATTACGTAAGCGTAGATCGTAATCAAAACTGCCATGCGTAGCAAGAAATCGCAAGCGATTCAGATATTCAATGACCTTATGATCACATGCCATTTTTCTTTACGGCTTGAAACAGGTTGGCTACTTGAATGCAGAACAATGCAAACAGGTCGTCACCTTCAACAGATAGCCTCGTTGCTATATGGTCTCGTTTGAAAGTCTACCCCAGCGTTTAAACAGTCGCGAGAAGAGCTGGATGAACTTCATGTATACGGGGTCGATATTGACCCTGGGCTAGAGGTTACTGCTCCAGTTTATATATCGTCTGTGAGAGAGCAGTTTGCAGAACGTATAGCTTATTTGACGAATTAATGCAGTTAAAATGATTCCGTATTAAAATCTTCTAAGTGAGAGAGAGCAAATAAACAGAACCGCAGAAAAACAGGTGATATAATTTGGACGTAACTAGAAACAGGTGTGGATTTTATGCTGAACAGGTATTATAGTCTTATATCTAATCAACTGGTTGCAAAAGCATGAAAAAGAGGCATTACCGAGGGACTTCGAATTCAACTATCTTTCAAACATTTCCTAAGCATTTTTTCTCCAGCATGAGAGAAACCCAACTTCATGAGAAATCTAATAATCCCGACTGTAAGGATATATCACTCATTTGTTGCAAATCTTGCTCCGTAAGCTTAGAAGTCAAATGGCTCTATCCAGTGCCCATTCTAAGGAAAATTGCTAAGACCACACTCTGCCATGATAAACATTGACCACGCCCTTCACGAATTATGTGGGGACCATACCCTGAAACTCGAAATTTGCAGGTACTACCTTCCGTTCATTGACAGTACCTCA
This sequence comes from Mastigias papua, assembly GCA_964019165.1. Taxonomy (NCBI): domain Eukaryota; kingdom Metazoa; phylum Cnidaria; class Scyphozoa; order Rhizostomeae; family Mastigiidae; genus Mastigias; species Mastigias papua. The sequence continues at coordinate 2,770,300 of OZ025286.1, read as the reverse complement.
AATGGTGCTAAACGTTGCTTTTCATACAGAATGAAGTGTTAAAACATGTTCTCTTATGAAAAAATGCTCGAACAGGAAAAAAGAATCATCAGAGTTTCAACATTATCAAAAGTTAGACACTTTCAAAGAAACCCAGAAACCACTCTAGTTTTCTAAGACCAGATCAAAATAGGCACTTGTACTATCTATAACATAGACACTTTCAAATAATCCCAAAATGCACTCTAGTTTTCTAAGACCAGATCAAAATAGGCACTTGTACTATCTATAACATACAGAAAGGATAATCGTTCTTGAAGATTAAAATCTGAATAAACAACAATCTACGACCGCTTACCTCTAACTGGGAATATACAAACTGAAAACTCTTACACATCACAACTGGATATATGCAATGCACACAAGTCCAGTCGACGCTTTCACCTTTATATTAAGCCCTACATTACGGAAACAATCAAACAGGTAGAAAAAATATCATCGAGCCAACAGTTATTGAAGGAAGGAAGACTCTAACGAAACATCGAAAAAATATCGTATCAAACAACAAAACATCAGCTATATATCCCACTCAAAAATAAGAGCGATTACACATAATATTACGAGAATTTATCTTTATGAATATCTTCGCAAACTAATGCACTAGTAAGATATATGCAAATTAACTGATATAGGAAAAACTAGCCCTTATATACAGGCCCGACGGAGTTATCGCCGGGATTGAATTCCAGAAATTATCTACTCTATATGTGCCGAAACAAGACAGAGACTAAGTTTGTATGATACAAAATCTGTCAAGTATTCAAACTACAGTAAAAACCAACCAAAAGAACCATAACTTCTCAGAACCATTACCCAAAAATCCCATGATTTTGATGACCTAAATAAAAACCTAACTTGCTCTAAAATGCTTTCAAAAAAGCTGGGAGTTTACTATTCCTCAATACTTACAAAGGAGGAAAAACTATTTAATATGATGTGAGGAAGTGAGAAACGTTGAAAGAGGTTTGGAATCTAGAATATAGATAATTTGATTAGGTTAGGAAAGTAGGGAGAGAAGATAAGAAAGGAATGTGAGCAAGGAGGACAGGATTGATATAGCAGCAGACTAGTGATTTAGTGGAAGTGTTTTGTGTGGCTTTATAGAATTGAGAAGTGCTCTGGAGAAAGTTGAGTTTTTCTTTTATACATATTGACTCTCAAAAACTCGGAGCTACATTAAAATGAAACGCCACCCTCAACTAACAAGTCATATTTCTTCTATAAGAACCTTTTCAGCCTAGGTCACAAATGGGAGGTTCTTTTCTGCGGGCTTCTACTGCATCTAACTATGAAGAGAAATCTGAATCTCAAAACGTTAACATAAAATATATACTAATGTTCAATTTCCGTATTTCATTTTTGCACAATTGTAGTAAAACTCAAAAAAATAGTCTCTCCCATTCACAATGGGGATCTTGATAAATACGTCCCAGATAAAGGCAAATGTCACCAGAGAGCAATACTTCTATCTAGTTGTGGTTATTTATTTTTTTATTTACTTGCAAAACTTAAAATTTGAAAGTCTTTATCCAGCTTATTCAGAAGCAGCAAGAACAGTACTTAACATTTACTCAGTATATCCAGCGAATGACATTTTGGCTACACCTTTGAAACTGTTCGCTTCACACAGCAGAGAAACACGTGCAATTTCAAAATGTCCAATAATTTAAAGTTGGGAAAATGACATCTCCTCGTCTTCTGATTACCAGAGTAGGGGACTTAAAGCGCGTTAGATATGTCAATATCTATCACTCCCCAGCAAAACACTAGAATGTATCAAAGTGGCAGATACTGCCTTCGGTCTTGAGTACCCGATTTGTTGCTGTAACCGACAGCGAATCTTGCATCCTGGCCAAATACGAGGTCTGTCTTGAATATCTGTAATGTGAATGAACACGCTACCAATTCCGTCAACTTTCAAAAACCCGTATGAGCCGCGCCATTCAACTACTTCGCCAACACAATATGATCTAGCTCTGATTCTAGCCTCCTTTTGCTTGATCTTCTTGTTAAGTCTAGGATCGGGTGAAGATTTCTTTAAAAACTTGATTTGGAGGTCTTGGGATTCAGTAGAAAGACTGCATGAAAGAATGACAGGTGGAGGGAAGGGGGGACAAATGGAGGAGTGGCTGGGTGAAGGAATGGGTGAATGGGTGGGTATAAGTGTGCATGGAAGGATTGATAGAGTGAGGGATAGATGGCTGAAAGGACAGGTTGATCATAATTGAAACAGGGTTAATATGAAATGATCAAGCATTACAACGTCAATCTGTCGCTACAATGATCTTAGAAATTCGGGTAAAAGCTACCTTTTTAATCTTTGCTCTTCTTTCTTTCTCATTCGTTCTTCATTCAGTCGCTTCCTCTCGGCTTCTTTTATCTTCCGCTTTAGCTCCTCTTCCCTTCTCTTCTCTTCCAAATCTTTGATTTGCAGCCCCATCATTCTCTCGTGTGATAAATCAAAATTATGCATACGTACTTCCCAAACATTCGTCGAAGAATGCAATGAGATCAACTTATCACTAGTCATGTACAGTCCACAGATATGTCCTCCAGCTATGGCAACATGCGTCTGCGGCTTCTCGTACAAACTGTGGTATGTCTCGTGATAATATCTCCTGCCTAAAAGACAACAAACTTTTCAGTAAACGCTCGATTTCGTAAGATCCAGATAACTCTGGCTCCTGCTTGAAGCGTACAGGCTTATAAAATGGAGAAAATAGAGTAGAATAAAAATGTACCAGGTGGTATCTTTAAATTGTAAATTAAGAAAAAAGGTAATACTCAGCAGAGGAATTAGGGAGCGGGGGGGCAAATGCTTTCCTTAAAGTAGGTTAGTCAGCATTCTGGCATATATTGGGACGAACTAAAATATGGACTGTCAGCAAGTCTATTTTACAAAAGTAAGAGAATATACCACTGATGCCGGCGAAAAGTCGTCCCTGATTCTACTGCATAAACAGTCTCAACAACAAATATTAACATTTTGTTGGGATTAGCCGTAACCAGCATGTCTTTCTAATTAATACAGAATTGCAAAGAAAAAAACATACACGTAGAAATTCTATGTTCTAGAGGCATATATACTGGAGGGTGTCATGCCATACAATATTCCTAAACAGCGAGAGAATTCGGACATATTCATGTCCAAGCAGTGACGTCTGAATACATAACTTTAGAGTGAATATAACTGGCCGCAAAATATGTGAGCAACTTAAATGTTGATAACAAATCATTCTGAGCTCTTAAGTACAGTTTCATCACGTTGACAAAGCATATACTGTATATTATGAAACAAATGCAAGACCAATAGGATGCACAGGTAGCATCTAGGACGAATCCCTTTCAATTGAAAAACACATTACATTACGTGAGAGATTTGAATTACAAGATATGATACGATATCTTATAGATATGTGATAAGTAGATACGACAATATCGCTTAGGTGGTAGAAGTGAAATTTTCTACTATGTAGAATATGGGAGGTGCGAACTAGGTAAAAGATATGGGAGATATGATTCAGGAGGGCTAGTTCTACAAGATGTGATTTAGGAACTGGTAGTTCTGAGGTATGATTTAGGAGGTCATAGATCTTCTCGACATGATTTTGGGGGTAGTAGGTCTGGCAGATGTGATTCAGATAGTGGTAAGTCAGGCAGATATGACTTAAGAGGTGACAAATCTGAGAAATGTGATTTAGATGGTGGTAGATCTGAGAGATGTGATTGCAGTGGTGGTAGATATGAGAGATGTGATTGATTTGGCAATAGACCTGAGAGATTTGATATAGGTGATGGTAGATCTGATAGATGTGATTTAGATGGTGGTAGATATGAGAGATGTGATTTAGATAGTGGTAGGTATGATAGATGTGATTTAGGTGGTAGTAGATCTGTGAGATGTGATCTAGGTGGCAGTAGACCTGAGAGATTTGATTTGGGTGGTGGTCAATCTGAGATGTGATTTAGATAGTGGTAGGTATGGCAGATGTGATTGGGTAATGGTAGATCTGAGATATGTTATTTAGATATTGGTAGATCTGAGAGATGTGGTTTAGATGATGGTAGATCTGAGATATGTGATTTAGGTGGTGGTAGATATGGGAGGTGTGATTTAGGTGATAGGTCTGAGATGTGATTTAAGATGGGGTAGCTCTGAGGGATGGTATTCAGGAGGAGGTTGGTCTGAGAAATGTGACTTAGAAGGTGGTAGATCTGAGAGACTGGTGTAGGTGGTTGTAGGTATTCCAGATGTGATTTAAATGATTGGTCTGAGTGATGTGATTTATGATGGGGTGGTAGGTCTGAAGGATGATATTCAGGAGGTAGTGGACCTGAGGTGTGATTTTAGGTGGTAGATCTGAGAGATGTGATGTAAGAGGCAGTAGAACTTTGAGGTGTGATTTAGGTGATAGATCTGAGTGATGTGATTTACAATGAGGTGGATCTGAGACCTCTTAATTAGGTGGTAGCTCTGGCAAGTGTGATCTAGTAGGTGATAGTTCTGAGAGATGTGATTCTGGTGGTAGATATGAGGGATATGATTGAAGAAGCAGATGTGAAGGATCTACTATATGTGGTAGATCTTAAATATGCTATGTAGATGTTAGATGAAGTTTCACCTAAATAAAATAGGAAATTCGGGCAAAACTTTTGCTGTCCCTATTTCTTGGGGTACCAAGAAACCTCCATATGGCTTTCAGTGGCAGACACTTGGAAATCTTTAGGAGGCAGTGAAGGTACATTCTCCAACATTTATACAATACATTTGCCGACTGTCATATTTTAGTTCCTGGAATCATTCAACTATATCCAAAAATACTGACTATTCTATTTCATGGGGACAGTTGTCCCCACTCTCCTCTAAAAAGTTCCTAACTTCCAATAGAATTTCCATACCTGTTGAAATTTCATAAAACATTATTTCTGCTAGTTCAACTGAATCATAGCTGCTATCATGACTGTCTTGCAAACTCTGTACTGCAATTGTATCCTTATTAAATATCATTCTCGTCCCATTCCTCAGTCTTGAACCTAAGTCAATATCTTTTAACTTCTTTGCCCCACCATCAATGTTCCATAGCTGTAACTTCGCTTCTTTCCATAGAATGAATCTCAGGCTATTTGGGTCCGTATCCAATGTGGCAGACCAACGGGTATAGCTTCTCGAATCATCCTCTGTCGGGTGTGAAATTTCATTCAGCAATGTGCAATTTTTTACATCGAAAACTTTTATTGCTGCTGTCGTTTTGCTGCCTTCTGAGATCTCCTTCGCGGATGTGAAAGTCTTCATGAAATTTCCGGTAATCATATATTGCCCTTTGGCGGCAAGAAGTTCCATCTGACAGTACGTCTATGAAAGATGCCAAGTGTAACAGTAAATCACAATCTCTAATTGCATTAACAGAAAACCTCTATAACTATAAATATGTAAAGCGAAAGCGTAAGAAAATGAATGACACGAGCAGGACTCGAGCCCGCGACCAACCTTCTCCACAATCGTAGAGTGTCCTACAACTGAACTATTGGGTGACGCCTTCAAGCAAGTTTTATTTATTTACCTATTAAATTCAGTAAAGTTGGTATTTACAATACCTTTTATAAAAAAGCTAATTCAAACCAACTATCTAAAAAAAGGAACAATTTCAAATTGACAATAATATTAAGAAGAGATTAAAATCTATCTACATAATAGTGTACATTACAGTATACACTGCATACAATTCAAATAGAACAAATGACATATCCCACTCCTTGATGTCGTCTTGTCCTCTTTATATAAAAGTTGCATAAAAAAGCACAGTGAACACTTTTCCGTCCGATACTCACCAGAGCATGAAACTGTCTGATTATGACAATACGACAAACAATACTCTGAGCAACGGATCAAAGCTATGATCAAAAACAGAATAGTGTATCTGATTGGCTACTCACAATGCCTGCCAAAAGTCTTGGAACACTTGCTTTGATTTACGCTATATAAGAGCTATAGCATCCCCTCCCCCGTTAAACAATGTTGTATGAAGCAAATATGAGCAACTCGAAGGCCAAGTGATGCGTGTTTTTAAAGCTACTGGTTCTCGCTATCGAATCAACATTGTTTCAGGGGGGTCTACATTGTAAGTGGTGTCAAGGAGAAGCGGCAGGAGTCGGAAATCAATACACTTGTGTGGGTGTTCCAACCACTTTTGGCAGGTATTTCAGTTAGCCAATAGACGCCTTCCCGTCCTACATTTGACATAAGAATTCAGAAAAGAAAGCTAACTCTTTCAATCTAAAGCAACAGGCTTTGAGTCTTTGCATTGGAAGATACATAAAACCTCAGAATGATGTCCATATTGCTATTGGTATCGAAATTCTTATCTGTATATACTTTATTGCAATATGGTCTACTAAATTATACCGAAAATTCATAACCAGAAAAATACACACACGGTATTCCGTAGTGTACTGGCAAGTTCCTCTTTTCCCTTAAATGCATTGGAACTTTGCCTATAGAAAGATCTAACAGCAAAGATGCAGGACTATTGTCCTATATTCCTAACTGCTTTGGCAAAATACCGTGCTGAATGCTAAATTAAAAGCACTGAACTCTCAACAAACCTTCTCTACTGACATCACAATCATTCCATTGTCTGTACTAACGTCAATTACGACAATATCATTATCCTTTTGCACCAACAATTTTCTCGACTCTCCAAATTCAATAAACACCATCTTTCGCACTACGTCTTTCATTATCGCTCCGAGCGTCAACCTGATCTGCTTACGATCTGATCGGCCAAGTACATCGCGAATTTCAACCCAACAGAATCCACTTCTCTTCAGCATCAAGGCTAGTTCATTCCTATTCAAGGCGACACAAAGTGGCATATCTCCTTTGGCTATGTCGTGAAGTGTCACAAAGTTAAACGAGTTCACATCGAATATCTTAATGCAACTTTCTTTGACAGCACCCGGTATCATTATGGCCAAATATCGCCCATCAAAACTAGATAAAGCTGCATTGGTTGGATATAGGTAATCAAAGTCACGCCCAGAAGTTTTGATCAATTTGCAATAAAACATGCCTGACATGAAGCCTCTAGGTCTCTCGTGTGACGAATCCTCGTTCAACAGCCAGGAGTTAAACTCCTGTAGCATAACCAATCTTCGCGAAGCAATCTGGAACAGTTTTGCTATGTGCTCGCGGAGAACACACGACTTTGACACGAGTTCATTTTTGAACAGGATCTCGAAAAACAAATAATGAATATCTAGAACCGCTGCATAAAGCTCCTTAAGTCGCAATTTTTCAACATCTATAAATCTTCGAGTCTTTGAGAGGAAGCCAATGTTGAGTTGAATTTCCCCGTGTCTGCTTAACAAATTATACATTATCTTCTCTAATACCAAGTGTGGGAGTTGCCTCCCAAGGGATTTTGATAAAACGAATGTGAACAAACTATTAATCCAGATTTTCATTGCCATCAAAGTATTCAAAGTCTCGTCAAAGCTTTCCACATCCGAAAAAGCAACATAAAATTTTCTTGCGCTTTCTCGGTACCTGAAAAAAAACAATAAGATGGCCTGTACTCACTCGAATATTCATTTCATAAAATCTTTGTGTTCATCCATTAACTCATTCAATTATTCATTATCTAGCTTATTTATTCACCCAATCATTAATTAATCAGCAAATTAATTCACTAATTCATCTGGCACACACTCTTGCACACATCCTTGCACACACTCTGACAACTGCTCTGACACACACTCTGGCAAACACTAGGGGACACACTGCCCTATGACAAACGTCTTGTAGATCTAAATTTAGGGTCTGTCTAAAGAGGAAACTTAACTTGGGCCATCAGATACGTGGATGATGGATGGCAAACACTCTTGCACACATCCTTGCACACACTCTGACAACTGCTCTGACACACACTCTGGCAAACACTAGGGGACACACTGCCCTATGACAAACGTCTTGTAGATCTAAATTTAGGGTCTGTCTAAAGAGGAAACTTAACTTGGGCCATCAGATACGTGGATGATGGATGGCAAACTCTACTCCTAGCCAACTATCTTGCTTGTGTAGATATTAGGTACCAGTGTCCTGCTAGGTGAACACTGAGCTATCATCTAAGTTATGCGTGGGCAACCTACAGCCTGTGGGCCACAATCCAGCCTGCCTAGGGACGTTTTGTGGCCTGCGAGTATGTAGGCCCCAATCATTGTTAACTTCTTTGTAGTGTATAATTTAGACTTATTAGGTTCTGGCTAATGCAAGCGTCAGAGTGTAGTGTACCTCTAGCTGACTAATGAAAAGATCTGAAGGAGCTGGCCAACCCTCCTAGCTCCTAACAGGTTTTGCACCCGTGATCTAAGCCATGGGCTGATGACACATCTGGCATTTAAGGATTTTAAGCACTCGCCTGTAATCTGGGAATGCCAAATACAGGTTTCATGCCTGGGGCATCATCCAAACGAAGGGAAATATTTTTACCCAAATTCAGCAACGTTGCACTATAGTACAGTCACAAAATGGTTCAATAAGCAGCAACGATGGCCTGGTTCTGTGTACCGTCGCTTCTACAAGAAAGGCGCAAACGGCCCGAAGCCCACTCTATACGCTTTCAAATCAGCGCACTAGCTCTTTTAGAATTACAGCAACTCTAGCGGTAAGTTAATATCGGAAAAAGTCCATGGGTAAATAGTCATCCAAGAGGATGGAGTGTCCATAGGGAATAGAACTCCGTTACATACGTACCTATTTACTAACTTACCTACAAAGTGCTCCTCCGAAAGGGCATCCAACAGTAACAACGGATTCTAACAGCATTCAGTGATATCAAATCAGCCAAATTATCAGTATATACAAGTGAAAGAAATGTATCAAGCCAGACAATACCTTGCTTTTGAATCGTTTTCTTCCATTAATTTCTCCTTTTCTCGTTTTGCCTCCTTCCTGGCTTCCATTCTCAAATGGTGTTCAAATAATTCCTCGTCATCTGAAAAGTCAGGGTCGCCATCAAGAGACAGCCAGTCGTCGCTGTCGTCATAGTAACTGTAGGAATCTTCTTCATCTGAGAGAAATGATGGCAGGAACTCATGAAGCAATCCAAACTGTTCAAGTGCACTCACCGCCATTGACAAATGGGGACACATCGGAAACACACTGCTGTCTTCCTGAGTAATGGGTTCATCTTCTTTTTCTCCTTTGGTAAATCAAACATTTATCATATATATATATATATATATATATATATATATATATATATATATATATATATATATATATATATATATATATATATATATATATATATATATATATATATACACTAAGTCATGAGTGGGCTACCACAATTGGAAAATTTATTTTGGCCCCAGTGCGGATTCGAACTCGCGATGTTTAGATCAGAAGACTCCTATGCTAATCAATTGCTCCATCCAGGCACCTAGTATTTACCTATGTCAGCCTTAGCCGAATTAATAATATATATATATATATATATATATATATATATATATATATATATATATATATATATATATATATATATATATATATATATATATATATATATATATATATATATATATATATATATATATATATATATATATATATATATATATATATAATCAATATGAGCAGACATCTGTAGACTTCCTAATCTATTCAAGTTTACTGATACTGATGTTTAATAGGATATTCAGTGAAGTACGGAGTAGTATTTTAATCTTGTCCACCATCACCACCATAATCATCATCATCTGTCTTTCTCCCTTTACGCTCCTTATGGGGTATGGGCTCCCCCAGGGTAATTGACCATCTGCAAATTGTTTGAAAGAGGTGATTAAGTCAGCTACACTCAGTCCAATCCACAAGCACCACCCAATATCCATCCATTCACTAGAGCACTTCATACTGCTGAGCTGAGCATTGATGGCTCTAGCCGAACCTCTGTACCATATTTAGGATCCTAACTCACTGTCCACCCAACAGCAAATGGGTACCTAGTACCACCATGGTGATACAGCAGATGGGTACCACCATGGTGGTAACACTAGGGAAATAAAAGATGGCAAGGAAAGGAACTGGCCACCCTACCTAATATACCAATGGCTCACCATAAGAGTCCTCTCTAGCAGGTACTCCCCAGCATATGGAATCGTATATGAGAACAACCTTCACATATATGTTCTCACTTTATTCCTAGAATTATTTAACTAAGTTATATTTTACTCATATAGTATCGTCTTTATATCTATAAATCAAATAAGCTAAAACATGTTATTACTACTATTACATACTGGACTGGGGATTACCAGCAATAGAGGTTTGTATGAGACATAGGAAATCATATGGGATTCAAGATAATGTCCCATTACATTCTATGAGACCACTTCACAAATAACAAAATTAATAGAACACCAAGAGAAGACTTAAATCTATGCATCTATCACAACTATATGGCTGAATAACACACTCTGAAGAATTGCCAAAAATATATTGTAAATGAAAACACTATGAAGGAGAAAACCTTAAATTACCATTCCTCTCTGAGTTAACCATAGCTACCTCTGCTTCCACACCAGGAATATCTTCATTAATTTTCCTGTAAGAATAATGTCTAAAATTCTCTAAAACTCAATCTCTAAAATTCCCAACAACAATATCTGATACTATATTATTTCATTTCATATGTTTAACAAGGTGTGTAAATTCAGCTAAAAGACAGCTCGATGCTTCACTGCATAAGCCCTTAATCAGCTTAATAAGATCTTCCAATTAAATTAATATCCCTATATCATGCTTTGATGGAGGGAGTCTTAATAATGACAAAGTGCTAAAGCACTACCTTCCTTAAACAGATCAAATAAAATCAGCCAATGTCTTCTCTATTATCATAGCACCAAAGGTATTTAAACTGGATCATTTTCACAACAAAAAACAACATCAAGTAGAGAAGTCACTTATTATATGGGACAGAAGGTATACATATATATTCACAGCTAAAAACACCTCAATGGGTTAATAAATTGGTTCTTTTCTTGAATTTCTTCTATAGATTTGAAAAGAAAAACACAACTACAACTAACATACAGATACATTTATCTCTGCCTCTCACAGCAGGAAAAGACTCAAAGTCATTGTGTCCCCGCTATGAGAGAAACTTACAATAATATAGCATTTTCAATGAAAAAAAACTGAACATAAAAAATGTCCAGTAAAGCCTTGGACAATCCAACCAAGCACCCTACCCTTTGATAGGTGATTTAAAAAATGTTCTTGATTTGGCTGATATACCATGCTTATCACCTATTCCACTGATTGTGACATGGTGGTTCATTTATGATAAAGTGCTAACCTTAACATGATGTGTCAAAGGGGGATTTGCAAGCTAACTGAAAACGCTACAAAAGCACTAAATATTATACCATGGTACTGCAATGTCTTTGTTCCATTCATGAGACAGTCGCTTCTGCCAAAGAGAGAATAAAAGCTCTGTTTTGTTGATGATAGAGTGAAGTTTCTCATATGTCACCACATCATTGGCTCCCAACTGACTTGAATGATAGTAATTTCTTGTGTGATTTACTTTGAATACTGAAACACAGTCTGGCAGATTGTAATAAATCTTGGCATAATACCTTTTCCAATAGGCATCTTTCTCTTCCTAAGAAACAAAATGCTTCACTCTGAAACCCTAATGCAGAACAGGCCATAGCCAAGGGGGCCTGGGGGCAAGGCCCTCCCTGGACTTGTGAGATTTGACTCTGTGCCTCCCTTAAAGAAATGAATTATATAGATATATGCATTATATATATTGGCCGTTCCCCCCTTGTGAATTCAAACTTGCTACGTGCCTAATGCAGGAGCAATTCAAGTGTGTTCTTGGCTACAGATAATGGTTGAAATTGTAAATGACCCTTCAGAGATTATTATCAAAACTTTAGTCTAGCCTACAGAAGCTATAACACCCCAAATGAAATTGCCAGACTGCCCCAGAATACATCGTTCATTGAAAATCCCTACTATATTATGCACTCACTTGCTTGCAAACATCTAGGCCGCTTTCCTACACAGACATTTAAATGGGAATGGTGGCATGGCTTATCCTGAGGCACCCGAATGCAGAATATGGCCTTTTTTGATGGGATCTCGAGTGTCCATGAGCAAAAGGTCTGGTGTGCAAGTGGGCACTTGATCTCAGGGGTGCATTTGTAGTGCTTGCTGGATTTTTGCTTAGAAAGTATAAACCAGTTTATCTATTTTCTGTGGCTTCGCACCATAAAAGGCTCTGTACCAAATAGCATGCAAGTTAGTAGAGAAATTCTTATTTCATTATTATTATTATGTTAGTTGGACAATATTCAAAGTAACCAAATAAACCACGCCCTTTCGCTTTTCAACATCCTACCACACCCATCTCTGGTGTGCATTGTCATTTGCGAAAAAAATCTTGAGTGTGCAGTTGCCAAACACTGGAGTGTGGCTGAGGCATACCCTACCATACAGCGTCGAAAAACCGTTCACCTACGTAAAAAGTGCAATCTATTTCATCTAAATCACTACAGATATAATTTTACTAGATCGACTAAGTAGGGTGTCACACCAAGCCATTGCTTTCTAGACTACATGTCACTACTTTTCGCATACAGGCCGCGTACGCGTGGGGTGTAGATTTTACCATTTAACGCAGGTTCTGGCCTCGAGATAGTCAAAATGACTGTCTAAGCCATCACTGAGAAGCTTTCCTTGTGCGTATATCAGCAATGCTGTTCTCGTTTATTATCTGCTTGCTTGACATCTAGTCATTTTCTAAGCCAATATTTCTAAGGTAAACTCACCTGATATTGCGCATACTCATCCCACCATTCTTCAGCATCATCATCGAAACCACTAAGGCCGTCACCGTCAAAAAAGTCGTAGAATGCCATTATATAGTAAGTGACAGTGCGACTGGGCTGGCGGAGTGACGGTACCTCAGTTAGTCCGCCATTGCTGCTGATAGCATCACAGCAATATGGAAATAATGCATTGCGAGAGAAGAGCGGGAATTCTCTGGGGAGGTCCAAAGGCCGTACAAATTGCCTGCTTCTCAAGAAAACAGTTTCATATCATTTCATTTCATTTCATATATTCAAATAAGGGGGGAGGGTAGCCCTTCAGCACAAGTCCTGGTTTTGTCTGTGTTGACAATATTTAGTGATTTAAACAGGACAGTTCTTAGCAAAATGAAAAGTTTCACATAGAGGGAGGACTAGGTCTTCTCTAAGAACGATAGCAACGCCATAGTACTCACTGGATGAAGAAATCCGATCGGAGTGAGAAGGCCATCCTGTTAAAGAAAAGGATAGTCTTTGACAGAGCAGACGGGGGGGGGGGCAAAAATTGAATGCAAACAGTCCAAATGCAATGATTGGTTCCGACACACTATCTCATTTCTACCAACTATATCATACCTCCCAACTCTACCCTTTACTCTCCAATCTTTTGATAACGATAACCTAAATCGTACCTACTATGTTCTTAAATAGCATCTGTCATCTCTACTACCGTTTTAGCCAAATAGGGATCACTTGGCAAGGCGTTCAAGTCTACTGTGAAGGATTCTACGTCATTTTGCACACTTTTTGCAGAATCCGACATTTATTCTTTGCAATGCGTTTAAAGGCTGTATACCGATTACCTCTCCTTCGCTTATTTTCTATAACTGTCTAGGAACGGTTCCACGATTGTCATATTTCGCTTAATCCAGCCTTTTCAAGCTTAATATGAAAATATCATGGCCTGGATGCCTAAGATACCGTTTTGTCCTTTTTCTATAGAACTCGACACTAAGTAAAATATGATCATCTTTTGAAAAAACTTCCGTACCATCAGGCACGCCTACCCGCACCGAGGGCAGGGGGGCAATGTTCCTATTGAGGGCACATTATAAACACTTTTTGCACAAAAATAATTAAGCCCTTGGAAGGGGCAGCTGCCCCCCCCAGCGTAGGTGTCCTTGCGTACCATTCTCCTTCGATGGTGCTAGTTAACCAACTCCGGTTGGAACACACATCTTCAGTTCCTTTGCTCAGTTGCCCCAGTAAATGCTTCTCACAAAGTACAGCAGACATTTCTTCAATACTGCAAACACAGTACATTCCTCAGCAAAACCCAGTGGTTAAACCCTGCTACAAATTACCCTTTGCATCCGAATAGAACTGGGTATTTTTCATTACCCCCATTACACTCTAGGTTGATAGTAATGACAGATACAAGCGAGAAAATATCTGAGAGTTGTTGTAAATTGATCCATACAATGAAGATATATATATTTATATATATATTAGACATGTAGTAAAACGGGTAAATTGTGCCTTTTATATTACAAAACAGACAAACGAAAATCTGCATCAATTCACTTGTCGGTGAGCAAGAGCGGTTCCATACTGACAACTAATGTCAGTTATAAACAGAATAGGTGAACTAAACGGGAGACAATCAAGGGAGAAACAACACTACCGCAGACCCTAATAGAGGGTCCAGAAATAAGACCTGATAACACCAACATGAATAAATAAGACATTTAAGCTGTCCACAAAGAACCAGTATAATGTATTGTACAGCTGCAACTCGCATGAAGACCACTAAAACATGGACATGAATTTGCCAGAAAATTAAGAAAACATTACCACCCTTAAGACAAAAATTAAAACAACAGTAAAGTTTCTCTGTTTTAAGATTTAGTTGTAGTCAATGTAGAGTCTGAGAAGTCTTGGGTATGATTCGCTAGTGAGTTTGTCAACAGCATACCGATAATTGTGACGAGTGTCACAAGAAAAGCCTAGCATCAGCGTCCGTAGAAAGACGGTCTAGTTTGTTTTAAGAGCAAGTTCGAAAGCTGTGGCAAAATTCGCCATCTTAGACGAGAATCATGAGGCCAATCTGGGGGTAGGGGCAAACTGCACAGTAAATATGGGGTGGTTTCTAACATAGTTACATACTGTCAATGGCGATCGATTATGCTCTACGCCAGTGGTTCTCAACGGGGGCCGTAGCGGCCCCCAGGGGGTGTTTCTGAGATCTAGGGGGCGTTGGAGATCTTCAGAGTAAAATCATAGGGTCAATGAAATATAAAGATTTTTATACGAGTTTCTACAGTGTCTACTAAGTAGTGAAAATGAGAATGTTGGAGCTGAGATGGGGGCGGTCGATCAATCGGGAACCTGAAGGGGGGCGGTGGCTGAATAAAGGTTGAGAACCACTGCTCTACGCTGTCTAGGGATTTCATTTAAATTTCCAGAGCAGGGGTCAACACTCTGCTGCCGCGACGGCATTCTATCAGGCCAGTCGACGGTACTTACGTTAGAGTACCAGCTGTACCTGGCATTAAATCATTATCTTATTCTTTTCGGATTTAAATCGTTTTCTCAGAGCTTTCGTCCTAGCTTGTATGTATTCAGCTGACCAATTATGCGGCCCGTGCTCATAATGGTGTTCGGTTATCTGGCCCGCGGCAAAAAATTCTGGTGACCCCTGTTCCACCAGAGCATCAGCTGTAAAAACTGTGGACAAATAGGCTACACAGCGTTGTCCTGATATCTAATACCATCTATCTGCAATAATACATACAAAATACGAGAAACACGAGTCGACTTGTCCAGCAGCACAACAATACATTACAATTTCAGGTAAGCTTTTATTCTAAGTCGTAAATACAGAGCGAAGTAAATGGATCTGCGAGTAATTACAACAATACTAAAATGCGAATATTAATGAACTTCTCTAATTTGAAAATAAATTAAGATTCTAAAGAGCTTTTTAACTTTTCGTTTTCTACGACTGAACTTATAAAAGAGCCTTCTTCTCTGGTTTAAAAATAATTGTTAAATTCTTCTATTGTCGGAATATTAAAAGCAACCAACTCTGACATATCTTCTTCTACGGCGCAGGCCAACAAACAAAACTGCTCAAGAGTGGTTACTTTCATCTGTTCAAAAGTTAAAAAAGAGATAATATGACCCATAGAACAATTGGGTAACACATTTGGTGCAAAACGTGACATAGCTACCTATCAGTAAAGGGAGGGTCATTCAAAAATCCCAGCAGCAGTCAGTTAACTATTAAGTGGTTCAAGAAAGCAAGCTCTCTAGAAATGGTTTGTCCTCAACTTGGTCAAAATTGGTAAACATGGGGAATGCCATTACATCACTTACAGGCAGGCGCAGAAAACATTCAATATGCAGCATCAACAGCAGAACTGACCTGTGCACATAAAGCAAATTCGGCCCAGGGAGGGGCTTCCAAATGATATGAAGTGTTCCTTTGGTGACTACAATAACTGTCTAACGTCACAATAACGCCTAGAAAGGACACCTTTTTACTTGCCCTGGGCTCCACAACGGTTGTCAATACAGATGAGCCAATTCATGGCTCTGGATGAAAACTTTCAACCAACGACAAATGAAATGAATAGAGGTAATTTACACAGTTTGAAGTAGGACTGAAGTGGCGTAAAAAGTGCAAAAAATCAGCCTTGTTGAAAGAGAAAATGTTACTGAGATACCTGTCAAGAAAACAACAAAATTAAAGTGAATATCGAAGTTTTACTGGCCGCTAAAAGACAGGCTGTCCAATTCAGAGTATTTACATTTTTCATATGTATGCTTATATCGTCAATACATAAGAGGTATTTACGTAAAAGTCATTATATCTACTAATTAAAATGTATGACAATAAATGCGAGAGCTCCAGACGTCGAATTACACGCTATTTGATTTTATTAGCTGGAGACACATTAGATTATCGTTATAATTACAGAATGCCACATCTGCTTGCTTTTACTACATTTAATGATATATGTATATCGTTCATCGACTCTATCCTTACAAGAAATACAACTGTTCTGCTGGCCCGCATCTGAGCGTTCGGGATTCAAATCGGCCTAAATTTCGACCAGAAAGATCAGGTATTCACTAGTAGAGTTAGCTGTCTGCATCCGGGCAGGCATAGTTTGAGAATGTTTTGTCATTTCGCTGTGGGATGTCACTTTGAGGGCAATGCTTCCCACATGGCAAGGCAGCATCGCTGCACAACCAAACAGCGCTACAATGAGACAGCGCTATAATGAGACAGCGTCATAATGAGACAGCGTCATAATGAGACAGCGCCATAATGAGACAGCACCGGATCGAGGGAACAAAGAAGGTCCAGTTGCATTCCAGACGGGCCGTCGGGCGTTCTCAGCAATAGTTATCAGTATGATACATCGAGTATATCTTTTCAAGTATTCAATCGATATATCATAACATATGATGGTGTTCTGATACCTCGATATTTCGTCTGATAGGTAAACATTTGTATTTTATCCTGTAGGCTTTCTTCCCTTTCTTCAGCTTTCTTCGCCTTTTACGGATCTTAGTACACGTAAGTCCTTTAGCGCAACCACAGCTGCTAAATGCTATACCATCGTTTGGTAAAAATCTCACCTGGAAAAAGAAGGGAGAGTCAGAAATTAGTTGCAGTTACGTCGTGATCACAGAGCATTAGGGTTCAACTCGTTGCGTAAAAATTTAAATAGAAAACATTGGTTCCAGCCTAGAAAGGGATGCCCAGACGTTCTAAAAGCGGATTCATGAAATTAGCATAAAACCAAATTTTAACGAATGTCATCTATTGATGAATGACAACTGCCCAGAAGCGCATATTGGCGAAACATGGTAGGAAATGTTTAAGACAATTGTTTGGTGTAACTCTTTATAAGAACCTTAACTTCAAGAATGATGTAAAAACACTACACAAAATAGCTGGGCAGAAGTTACATGCAAGTAATTCAAATTATACAGATATTGAGAAACTGAGAATTGTGAGAAAAGACCCATGGTTTCTCAGGCTAGCTAGTGTACAGTTGTGTGTAGGTTCCGTGATAGATCAACTAACAAGAAACAAAATAAACAATATTCACAAGAGGGTGCTGAGAGGCGCATACAAAGATATTTGTTCAAACTTTAAGGAAATATTTACGAAAGCAAACACAGTATCTGTTAATAACAAAAATTTACAGTTGCCTGCCATTGAAATTGACAAAACTCATTGGCTCCAACCGCAGATCACGTAAAACATATGCTGTTTACTCGGGGCTTCTGCAATCTTAAATTGCATATTCATCTATATCAATACAAAGTCGCTTCCCTGGTAATGAATTTACGACCTAGTCTTCTGTTTAAATTTGTTCCAATTTCATCATTAACATATATTCTAATCATGTATTTAATTCCTGGTTAGTGATAAGTTGCTTTAACCAAGAGAGAAAAAGGCCCAAAATATTTATTTTTAATAAGGGACCTAGCACCAGGCCAGGTTCTAAAATTTCCTTAATTTGGACATCTTTCAACCACATCCTAGTAATTCCCTTATCATTTCCTTACATTTAACTGCATATTCAGTGCAATGGACATGTTAAATGTTCTGTCAAATTTATGAACACTGAAACTCTAAACGTTTCAATTCATAATATGGACTACGTCATAGATCATCCTATAACCTCGAGTTCAAACTGCTGTTGTAGAGTAGGCCTAAGCAGGTGGATTTGTGAGTGCGAGTTTTCTTTATTCCAGGTATTTGTAATGCTATAGTTATTTCATACGATGAACAACCTCAAAAGGCATTACGCAATAATATACAAATGATATATTGTGAGAGCCCTCCTGATTACGAAAATGAGCTACGCGAAAATTCCATTTGAATGAGTTTGACAATATAATGACGTCATAAGATATAAATGGCATCATTCTGGCGTTTGGTCTCATACGAAATGCAAATCTGTGATGGTGACGTCAAAGTGGAGAAAAGCGGATGAAGTAAGTGCTGAGATGGGTCAACTTTAGGAAGATATTTTTCAACGAGAAATAACAAGGAATTTTATGGTCTAAGAGAGCAAAGGCCTTAAATCCGCAACCCTACCCGCCATCCGCGGATGCCAACTGTCTCGTCGGCAATCTGGTAATAATAGTGACCACGATCACCGTGTAACAACAACAACAACACATGACGAAAATGACACGTCAAGCACCGCAGTATCATATTCCGAAGGAGTGCCATTATCCAAAAACTACGCGCTTTCATATAATGTACACTTAGTACTCCAGCAGAACATCTGGAAGCGGCAGACCACGGGTAGAGATGAGAGATGCAGTATACGGCCCCGTAATGTGAAGTACCGTCTATCTGAACTGACACCCATTCCATATCTTGACTGTAACTCAAAAAGCAAGCAAACAATGTCTCTCTCTATATTGCCAGTTGAGGGTAGTACGTTACACACCTTGTTAAAAGAAGACCTAATGCTACAATGAAACTTATTTATTTTCCGCCTAGGATTTTTCTTGAAGTATTCCTAAAGCTAAGCGATTCTGAGCGCATCAGTGCTTGGGAACTAGTGTACTCTATTGCAGAAACAATTCCAAACAGCCTATCGGCACTGTCACAACGCATACCAAATCATGACATGTTGAATATGGAAAGAACGCTATATATTGTCAAGGACAGTCAAAACAGTTAAAACATCTGGATACCACTAAGAAAAAACTCTTGGTGAAAGAATGCCGATACAATTGTCCCTGGGTGCCTATCAACAATACTGAGAACTAGGCATTATGCTGACACGTTAATCTAAAGGCAACACGATATGATTGAATGGGAGCATCAAAAATATCTCGGAAGGTGGTCCTGCACAATATAGAATATTTGGCAGTAGAAGATTTATGTGGAGGAGAAAGGAACTTCTTTCGATAGCTATAGAGTGTGAATGTTAACGAGGATATTGGGTTTTTGGCCTACATTCTTTAAGCCATTCAGTCATGTCAGCAAAATATCATGGGAAAATGAACCCAAGATTATCGGTGGTATGACAGCATGCTGGTAATGAGAAAGGTGCCACGGTATGTTGTTATCATCAATGCCATTGTAAATCGATGCGCGAAAGGCACGGTTGACAACAAAAGTGTGCTAGATTCAAGGAGGCCTAGGGCAAGATGATAATGGCAACTGGTGATGATAATGATCATGATGATTTTAATGATGATGTTCATGAGGATTATGATGAAAATGGCCACTGTGCTAATAATGATGATATAATGATAATGATTATGATTATGATGATGATGATGATAACAATGATGATGATGATAACAGTGTCTGACAGTGACGTCGCAGATGAAAATGATGACAAAGGGTCAAATTTTATCACAGTTGCTAAAGATCTCGGTCACCAATCACCAAAATGTTAATTCTGTTCGCTACACAGTTAACCACTTTGTACACAGTAGAACACGTTAATGCTGTCCCATACAATCCCAGAGAATGCCTATACGGTATGAGAAAGCGAAAAGAACGTGAAACATGACCTAGAAAGCAGTATCTACTTGATTGACAAACGAGGTAGAGCCGGCACTTCCAGGGTTATTTTCCTTCAGTGTTGATTGCCGTAAAGAGATGATGGAAAGATCTTTCATGACAGAATAGCAGCCACTTAATGATCTCTATTCAAAAGTCACCATACACTTCCACGGTTTGTAATGCAGCAGTAGCAATATCCCTGAGAGATGATCGATGTACGTCACGATTCACACGGCGACAAAAAGTTATGAGAGTAGACCAAACAACCCAGGCCTGATGAATTTACCCTAAGTGCTGCACGTTTAGTAAGGTATTGAGATCATACTATGGTCTCTAACAAAAACTATGCTGCACCACCTCACTACAGATTTCCAGAAGCAACAAAAGCTTCGCCAATATGTCCAACCTGTCTAGTTCCCTGTTTCCTGGTAAAAAATGCTCTATCACCTACATGGCCAAGGATTCAACCAGGGGCAGACTGGCGGCTTTTTCTCAGGGATGATACAGGCCCATATTGGGCGTGGAGATCTATTTTCATTCCTTGTAATTATCTCTTTGCCATCGACAAAGTTGTAGAGGATGACAGGGGACCCGCAAAGAAAATGGGCAGGGTGGGATCGGGCTGCCAGTCCGTGCCTGGATGAGGCGCTTTCTGAAGTTTTGTCAAAAGACCCGACTAGCATACACGATGGAAGAAAAGACCCGACTAGCATACACGATGGAAGTATATCGCTATGTAAGCGACCATGAAAATAGGTGGGAAAATATGAAAATAGCTGGGGAAAATATGAAAATAGCTGGGGAAATATGAAAATACCTGGGAAAATATGAAAAAAGATGGGGAAATATAAAAAAAGATGGGGAAGTATGAAAAAAGATAGGGAAAATAAGAAAAAGACGAGAACGAAGCGAATAGAGGAAAATTCACCGAAGAGGCTTTCCTAAACACGATAGCGAGCTACAAGTAAAAGTCTTTTCCATTCGTTGCTAAAAAGCTCTGACCCAGATTGCGAACGAAAGGCTATGTATCTACCGTCAAAAATATATCCTGAAGTGCGATTTGTAAATCTAGAATGAAGTATCAGGTAACGGATTATCTAAGTGTGATTTAGCATTGCCACCATAGTTGAGATATCACAGCCATGGGGCAACGCTTTGTGGAACATGAAGAGGTGTCGAATTCCTACCATCGATCGTCAACGGTCTTGGTCCAGCAATATGATCACATTTATTAGAAAAACAAGAAAGAATTCAGACAGAAAGAACCGTGTCGTACAGGTCGAACATTCTTCGAATTATGACCTTGTCTGTTAACTCTCTTAATTTCTTTTCTGATATTTAAGGAGGAACAGCTCTAAGCCTTTACAGTGCATTTGAAGGGGACCTAAAAAAAATTCCATTCAAAACATGGAAGCAAGTAAAATTGCTGCAAACTCTAAACAAATTCAACATCGGCGCAATTCCAAAGCAAAAAATACATGTTTTTGTAATAACTTTTTTGGCTTAGCATTGAAACCTTCCTACCTTTTTCATGGTTTCAGTGTTAAAGATTCATAAAACATTGCTAAGGAAGAATGCTTCAACCATTGAAACACAGTATTAAACTGACAGACAGGCACCACACAAATGTAATGGTGGAATGCACGCTTTTATTATAAGAAAGTGGTTCAAAAAAAGCAACTATATACTACTACCTTTTTTGTAATAAATGTTTTTGGCTTAGGGAGCGGGTAATTTTTATGACTGGGGTGGGAACTGAAGAGAACATGGTGGGGTAACTGAAGAAATAAGCTGTGCTAGGTGGGGTAGCAGAATAACTTTTGAATACAATGGTAGTGTAAAAAAGCATATACCAAAAGCATCTACCATATTTGAGCGTGAATGCAGCCTTGTTTTATTGGTTTTCTTTGGTGGGGTGAAGAAAATTTGACTTTACCAAATGGTAGGGTAAGATTTTTACGACTTTACGTTTTACCATACGGGAAATTTCATCAAAAAACGATAGATTTTCCCTAAGGTAGCTAAAGATCAATAGGGCTGGACAAAAACTCATCCGAGCAAATCATCAGTGATTTTAAAAAGCCTCATACGCCCATTGCTATAAGTAAGCATTTCACAAAATACAGTTCGTCATATGGACAGAGAAGTTGAAAATGGTGTCGAGAACTCATTGGGGGCAGCTTGCACAAATCTATATCACAAAGCTTGTAGGGAGGAGCATCCTAACAAAAACTCACACATGAAAATTATGAATTGATGTGGATGATTGATTAAATCTTTCATGAGACCTTTTACGAGTTAAGTCAGGAATGGTTTTGCCATCTCTTAGTTGAAACGTATCTAGATATTCTGATGAAAGACAATTTCCAGAGATATTGTATTAAGCTTCAAACGTGACCCAGACAGCGTTTAAGTGCATGAGTTCTGGTTAATAGCTAGGAGCAGTATTTGGGCCAGGGATGAAAGAGTCTACAACCACTGGATAATGTTTGTAGTTGAACTGAAATTCTCTTTTGTTATCGAATAGCTATACTGTTGATACAGGAATTCCAGATTGCTCGCCAAATGTTTTCGTTCAACCATAGGCTTCTTGAGTTGCCAACCAAGTTTTCTTTCAGGAGGATTTAAAAATCATTTTCTCTAAATACTCCAGTATAGGCATATCTGAGAAATCTTAATTCCAGGAGACTCAAAACGAGCACCAATTTCAGGTCTCCGAGCCTCCTCATAGCATCGAGGTCGCTGTGCGCCCGCCCTCCCTAGTCTGGCAGCCCTCTAATTTAGTTTAGAGTCTAAACTATTTCCATTCTGCACGCTGGCCTTTTCTGTAAAATACTGAGAACGGGCATTGGCCACTATATATATTTCCAATTCTATTTATTGCTGTCAAGAGTAGGCTGAAATGACCGACAGGATTGTATCTCTAACAGTTTCACGCAGCCAAGCCTCGTTTCCTCACAAAACCAGGATCGAGGAAGCAAACAAGCCGAGCAACACTGGATCTCACGTCCTATGATAAGCCAACAACTGTGCGTAATCAAATGGTTTCCTGAGTGTAAGTCTTGTGAAAGATGGAAAAACATCCTAGTTTTATACCGAAACTAGATTATATAACTTCGCATTCAGATTTCCTGATGCTTTGGTCGTGGCCATGGGAACGAACAGTGCCAAAACCGATAAGCAAATCTATGCCCGATAGGTTGGTAAGAAGGGTAGTTTGTAGTTGTCTACATGCATGGGACGCACAAGAGGTATCGTAGGGCGAATGGAAGGAAGGTCAATCCCCAGGATCAACGGATTATTTAGATAGATGTTGGGAGATCGGGCGAACAGCGGGGATAGACAGAGAGTTGAAATTGGTAGACAAATGATGTCGTGTGAACTAACGTCTCGAAGTCCCAACCTCGTTCCTACTTCAGGGTGCATTATATCAATGGCTAGAAGCCGGTTTGCAATGCCAAATGGTCGCCACTGTACTACACCTACACCTACACCTACACCTACACCCACACCCACACCCACACCCACCTAACGTCAACAAGCAAGGAGCATCTATGCTTGGGAGGAGCAGCCAGTTGTGGGCTAGTAACCTCAATACAATTTCCTCTACTGCAATGGCTTCTAAGTTCAGTAGTTCAAAGATTCAACTGTCACACAAAAGAACGATAGGGCATATAAAAGAGAAACTTCATATTCGTATATTATGCGAACTTAGCGAAAAATCTGTGAATTTTCCGATAAAAGGCAAGTTTACCAATGAAGTAGTTTTCCAAGGAGGTGCGCGGCATCTTTCACACCCCCATGCAACGAGCCTGGCTTCAAGATTCCATTGCCTTATGTTGCTAAGTCAAGCATACAGCCAAAAATGTGTATTGATCAAAGGACTATATATATATATATATATATATATATATATATATATATATATATATATATATATATATATATATATATATATATATATATATATATATATATATATATATATATATATATATATATATATATATATATATATATATATATATATATATATATATATATATATATATATATATATATATATATATATATATATATATATATATATATATATATATATATATATATATATATATATATATATATATATATATATATATATATATATATATATATATATATATATATATATATATATATATATATATATATATATATATATATATATAACTATCACCATTAGTCCTTCGGTTTCAGCTAGAAACCGTAAGTTCCCTGAATGTTCCTCTACAATTTGCATTCCATTGAACTCCTTCAGAGGAAAGTATCTACGATCCACTTGCGTTCAAGCCATCCCGGCAGTTACATAATCTTTACGAAAACATCAGGTATAAAGTGTATTTGCTGCATCGTCCTACGTCTTTGACACTTATGCGTAAGTATGAAGTGAAGATCTACGTTAATAAATACTAGCTTGACATGAAAGAACGCGAGTTTATGCAGGAACACTTCTTACAAGACAGGAAGACAAAGCAAATAGACGATTAGGTATCGGGCCTTATTTTCTGAAGATATACCTATACAAACAAAAAGTTTGGAGCAGCCCTGAAGAGGAAGTATTTTCAATTTGTGTCTGGGTGCAATACAGTTGCCCGGAAAAACTTAAGGATCTAATGTGTAGTAATCTTGCTTCTGGAACACGAAGAAGTCAACTTTAAATGCAATGAGCTTGCTTTCAAAGCCAACATCAGATTCTTATCGAGACAATCGTTTCATCTAGCAACAGCAGTTTGCCTGTTCAGATAACCAGATAAACGCATCTGTCAATCTTTAAGTCATAAGCTGGACATCGCTTTCAAACAAACCTTCAATATCTCAGATTAATCCAACCATAATAATCCAAACCCAGCTCCACAAATGACCAGGTTCGGACTACCACCCATCCAAATCGTTTTATACTCTAACCATTATGGGCATAGCATGACACCACACTATAAAGAACGAGCATGTGCCTCCTTGGATTCAAATCAAGATTTTACTCATGGTGGTTTCTTGTTTAGATCAGTAGGCCTACAAATCTAAGTCCGACGTAAAAAGACCTCCGAAAACCCGGCTCGTGTCCACTTTTCTAACGTTGTGGATCCATAGTGTTTGGATCGTTGACAAAGAGTGTGACAAAGAAGATAAATGAGTAAATTGAAATGTGGATGTACAGAGGAATGTTTCTAACACCATAGACAGCACAGAAAATCAAACAGTGAAGTACTAACAACGATAAATAGTAAACAACTGATGTCAAAAATAGCTAAACAAAGAAAGACAGCAGCATTGTGGGCCAGATGATTAGAAGAGAGGGTGGGAGGGCAAGGACTACGGGTTGAAGGAAAGCTAAATGGACAAACAGGGAGATGAAAACCTAGAGAATTACGGATGGAGAACATTCAAAGAATGGACAAATGCAAGTTATGTAGACTGTGCAAGCAAGGCTGACAACCGAGATCCATGAATAGTCAATCCGATGTGAGCAGATGACACTAAATGACGATGATGAACGTTTGGAATAATGCGGTTATGATCATGTCCCCGTAAATACAGAATCAACTGGGAACTCTTACTTTTCCCACGATCAAGCTGGTAGAGGCTGAATTACAAATAACAGCTGATGACTATTTCAGGCAAAACGCTCTTATATTCCGATTTCGGGCAAGCATTATATACTGCATGGTGCAATTCGCTACTTCATGGCTCAACAGGCGTAATACGAAAGCTGAAAAGGCACGTCCTAATTTCCGGGTTAAAAGCATTCTCGTGTATTCAAGATGAGATCTATATCAACTGTCTACGTCATTGGTGACATCTGTTGTCCGAGGTTCACTCACTGTCATCAAGGGACAAGCAATAACATCAGCGGGCCCAAAGCCGAAAACTCTTCCCAACGATCAACAACCAGCATAAGCCGAGTGTTAAGTTTCACTGTTTTGTTCCCACGGGATAGTAAGAGCGTAGAGGCTGACTCTCCTGGTCAAATATGCTTAGGTATTAACCTTTGAGCGAGAAAGGATTCCCAGCAAATAGCAATCCTCATCGGAACAAACGAAACGCAGGCTAGCAAATTTATCAAAATAGCTCTATGCAAACTTCAGCACTTGGCAAGACAAATCCAGACTGGACTACGTCGGATTACAGCACTACCACTGAAGGACATGTTCTTTATTTGACAAAAGCTCCGACCAACCAGAAAGGAGATTCCGAAAATATCTATATTTAGTGACAAAAACGAACGAAACCCGAAGAACAAACGCGAGGCAAAGCCATGCCAAGTTTAATAAAGCGTTCAGCCTCGAAAAATGTTTGAGTGTTTCTACTTTCTATTAGGTGACCTATACCGCATGCGAAATTGCGATGGAGCGATGGAGCGATGGAGCGATGGCGCGGTGTCTTTCACTGAAGTCAAATCTGGAAGAAAGCAGGCAGCGTTGTTCCCCTTTACACGGCTGCAGTCGACTGAAAAACAGTACTTCTTATCTTATCGAGGATACATACATCCATACGGATGCAAGTAAGCAAAAATAGATACAGTAAGCGTGTGAGTACGCAGGGTATTTGCAGAGAAGGAGACAAGTGAATTCGCCTGTTCGTGGCTTCGTAAACACAGATAATAATACTAACTATTTCATCGCAAAGGCAGAAATAGCATCTGCTTTCGTCCGAGATCGCGTAAGTACAAACAACAAATTCCTCCATGCAAGCCCAGGCTCAAAGACGCTCGCAAGGAGTTGCGCACGCGACACTATGCTTTGAATGGACGCACGCTCTTATGGCTGACTGAAGAGCAATGTTGATTGGCAACAAGTTGAGTGGAAACACTTAACCCTTTGACGGTCTTAAGGACCGTTGTGTCTAAGTATTGTTATATTTGAAAGAGTCCTCACTACCGTTAGAATAATGCACACTGGGCGAATAGGCTGTCTCACTTGCGTCAGAGAAGTTAAAAATCCGGGAGAAAGCAGACCACGTTCGACGAATAAGTTCCATGCACAGTCACTGAACATCTGGTAAATAACGTCACTATGTAACATGAAAGGCACCGTTAAAATAGTAGACTTTGCACTACAAAAAACAACATGTTGTACTTACTTCATACCCGGGCGATTATGACAAAAAGTGAACGAAATCAAACTTAATTGTGGGTCCACTGGATGCATTGATAAAATCAAGAACATGTGTTGTAACATTATAGTTCATAAGAATTTTAGGCTCGAAGTCACTGAAATTTAAGAGTAACTTTTAAATACTGCACTGCTCGAGCGTCGTGAAGACTCAGGTTTTTGTCTCTATTTGAGTTTTTTTAGAACAGAAAACAAGTATGTGCTTCATTCATCCGATTTGAGTGTCTGATACATAATTTTTATTATAAGAATGTAGGCTATACCTATAGCAATGGTCAAAATCACTGAAACTTAAGAGTAACTTGAGAATAATCTTATGCTCAAAATCGACTAATGATAAGCATATCAAGGGCTCAGAAAAACTTACATACTCTTATAAAACAGTGTGTATGATTCTAACATTTAAAAAGGTTCTCGATTCTCCCAAGTCTAAAAGCTTTCGTAAATGCAGATGCTGTTATTACGTTTCAAAACTATTAACATATCTCTCTATTATAATACTCAGTAAAAGTGAGACCCCCTGGCAAACTAAGGCTACGTTCACATTACTCAGTTTTCATTTTGATCCGGTTTTGCTCCCAAAAACTGAGCTGTTTTTCTTCTCTGTCCACACTACTTCGTTTTCAGACACAAACGGATATCTATCGACTGGTGTTCACATTTATCCTCAAAAACGCATCTGTTTGAAAGGCTTTTTTATATTGGCTCTGTTGGTAGCGTTTTCAAATTGTTCCGTTTTTGGTGTTCAAACTACAGAGTTGCATTTTTGTTTAGCTCCATTTTAATCATCATTTTCATATAGCTCCGTTTTTGGGGTGGAGTAATGTGAACGCAAAGCCAAAAACGGAGCTACGCAGACCCGTTTTTGTTTAAAAACGGAATAGTGTAAACGGGGCCTAAGTCTGAAGGGCAACCTCTCTTCTATTTTGAACGGAAATGAAAAATGTTGAACAATTTTCGGAGGATTCATCTCTTTGCCATGGTTGCACTGCTGTCTATTCTGAGCCTGGCAAAGTCACGCCCAATTTTGGGTCTTTTGTCCAATATTGCTTGCGCATGATTGAATAGGGTGATTCAAAGGGGCCGATAGAGAGTGGCGACGAAAACAACATTGTAAATAACTTATTGGTTGAAATGCAATATCAATTAAGAAGTACTTACCCCAACATTTTTGTGACACTTTTTCCCGAGTTGAATCTTCGGGCTGCATATTCCAAAATTGCGATTGACTGCCCTGCAACAGCTTTCAACGTTCTTGTTTACGCAAATTGAATTCTTTCTGCACATCTTGAAAACAAAATTAAATAATGTTATAAAAAGAGATTCCCAATGAAGTACACTCAACTCTTTGTTTTCATATTTGGTTTAGAGAACAGAAATGAGGCCTACTTTGCCCGCAAATTCGAGTTTTAATATCGCCTCGTATTCATTCATTTGGCCAATAGCCTTACACAACTGTCTCTCATGCACCCCATCACTAATTTTGAACAACTCTTAATAGCAATGTCAAGACAAGAAAGCAGAGTCAAAACTCAATACATACTATCACCTCTAGTTATGGCGCGCCAAAAGGGAAAAAATACGAATCTATTATTTATAATATGAATGTGTCGCAAATATAATACGAAAAGTTGCAAATATATAATACGAAAAGTGTCGAAAATATAATACGAAAAGTTGCAAATATATAATATGAAAAGTGTCAAAAATATAATACGAAAAGTTGCAAATATATAATATGAAAAGTGTCAAAAATATAATACGAAAAGTTGCAAATATATAATACGAAACGCAGCATGACTCCGAGCAAGCAAAACAACATGGGACGACGCAGGCAGGATGAGATTAGTTCGATAACGCTCTGTTGAAAATGGCATCTGGAGTTTCCACCTCACCGATAAACGTCCTTGACCGGTTGAAAGACCTGCTCTCTGTCCTTCCTGGACTTATCGAAGAATTTGATCGAAATCTTTTCAATACGCACGACGAGGTTACTTTACAATGTATGGAAAGAAGGGTGACTGAATTATGCAGCCAGGATTCTATTTTCGATCAAATTCTTCGATAAGTCCAGGAAGAACAGAGAGCAGGTTTTTCAATCGGTCAAGGACATTCATCGGTGAGGTGGACACTCCAGATGCCATTTTCAACAGAGCGTTATCGAACTATTTCGAATCAGCTCGAAGCCAGAGCAGAGTACTAATCTCATCCTGCCTGCGTCGCGCCATGCTGTTTTGCTTGCTCGGAGTCATGCTGCGTTTCGTATTATATATTTGCAGCTTTTCGTATTATATTTTTTACACATTTCGTATTATATATTTGCAACTTTTCGTATTATATTTTTGACACTCTTCGTATTATATATTTGCAACTTTTCGTATTATATATTTGCAACTTTTCGTATTATATATTTGACACACTTCGTATTATATATTTGCAACTTTTCGTATTATATTTTTGACACTCTTCGTATTATATATTTGCAACTTTTCGTATTATATATTTGCAACTTTTCGTACTATATTTTTGACACACTTCGTATTATATATTTGCAACTTTTCGTATTATATATTTTGCAACTTTTCGTATTATATATTTGCAACTTTTCGTATTATATATTTGCAACTTTTCGTATTATATATTCGACACTTTTCATATTATATATTTGCAACTTTTCGTATTATATATTCGACACTTTTCGTATTATATATTTGCAACTTGTCGTATTATATATTCTAGACTCTTCCTATTATATATTTGACATTCTTCGTATTATAAAATTAGGGTATGTATTAAAAAATTTATGTTCGTATTATAAATAATAGATTCGTACTTTTTTTCCCTTTTGGCGCGCCATATCTAGTTGAGGAGAGTACAAAATTGGTGCCCCAGCCAACCCTGTTATTATTATTCGACCAACCGAGGTTGTTGGGGCTGCAAATGCTCCAACGCCCGTCTGTCATGGACATTGAACCGAGGTAATGAGCTCCAACGAGCCCTCTTCAGCTACTAACAGTGACTCATTGAATTAGTAATTGTATCAAAAATACGACTATGGGCTTGCCACTAAATCTCCGAGATTTCACAACACAATCCTGAATGGGACGATTTTCTCCTACGAATAAAGCTACAAAATACGTCCAACGGATCTCCAAGTGCCTGGTTGTCGCCAGTGGAATCGATTTAAAGCCCGGTAAAGGCTGCAATGCCAATATATTCAAGGAGAAGATCAGAAATTCACAAGGTATTATTTTTAACTATCTAAAGGTCATGTCGTCCCGGGGTTCTAAGAAGACTCATCAAGGTCTTCGTGACAACACGAGTCGCTGGTCATGAGATTAAACTACCTAGCTGAGGTTGAAATCAAAACGAGGTATAACATAGAGAGCCCAATAATATTAGGCAGAACTACAACAAACTTGGAAATCCTAATCAGAGGCAAGCCAAAGTAGGGGGTACGGGCGTGTCACAATCCCCACCTTTGCAGGTGTCAGTAAGTATGGTGTCTTTTCAAGCATATCCGGAAATTTCCTTCGCTAAACCCCCCGGAAATGTCCTTCGCTAAACCCAGCACTCGAAATTGCTTGCGCTCTGGCGAAAGGTTCGAATATTTCGATTAGCTGTTCGAGTTGTGCTGCATGGCTCAAATATGCCTGCAAATATGTAGAGATGTCTTCACTGTTCTAACTGTTCTATGGACTGCTTTGAATTGTAGTTTCCTGATCAGGTTGCTAATCCAAACTAGAATCCGATAAGCTAAAAGTGAAATTCTCCCTACTCGATCTGTCTTGCATGTTCAAAGCCAAACAGCAATACGTGCCGTGGGAAACTAAAACAACCGAATTGCATGGATGTTGATGTTGTCCTCATACAGTTGTTTTTAGCCTAAAGAGATGAGGTGTCTTCTAAGGTTTATCAGCTATCAACAGAATGGCCCAGGGCAAGGACCTATCAACGACAAGTACACTCTATCAAATTCCTCACGAAGAATTTTGAGGCTTTCGTTTAACTATATGGATAACTATAGCGGTTATTCATGTTATACCCTCGGCATTATCATTTTATCTTAAATATACCCAGTTGACAAGAGGTGGAACCATTGTCCGCCGCAAGCCCAAGTTGCTTGGACAAACTGTAAGGAGGCAGTAAGAACGATATACCAGCAATGTTCCAAGATTCTTAAGCTACCCCAGATGTATCAACACCTTGTAGCCGGCACAGTAATATCTACTGTATCTACGCAAGTCCAAACCAAATGTTTTTCAGTTGCTGTAGATGTTTCTGCCAATGGCAACAACTCGCATTTCACCGCATTCATAACATTTCTTTGCATTCTACCAAGCTAAAAATAGTCAGATACTATCCAAAGTTGCGCTATCACTGACAGATATTTGTTGCTAGCGACAGGGCAGTTTTCAAAGAACACATGCAATTCTCCGTCGGCGTCGGCAACAAATATTTGGGTGCTTCCTTCCCGAAAAACCAATCATTTTTCTCGTTGCCTACAAAAATCGTTATTGTGTGCTTGGCTTTATACTACCAGAACACATGGGTGAAACTAAACGTTAAATTCGGCAAAAGTAATGAGAACAAAAATAGTATACTATAAATTTTTCTGTTGTTCATGCTTGCTAGCCTTTTTAATTCGAATTTGTACAACAGGTTTTGGCGTGGAAATTTTAATAATTTAAATTCTGTTAGATTCAGTATTTTCTTTCACTGGGGGGGGGGGCGCACCTTGAAAATGAGCACTCGCACTGAAGGTATATATATATATATATATATATATGTGTGTGTGTGTGTGTGTGTGTGTGTGTGTGTTTGTGTTCACAAAGTATCTATACGTCTAAATACACTATTTCTCCTAACTCTGGCCATATAGATGCTATTCTGGAACAAGGAGCTAAGTGCACTGCTAGATTCTACTCTGCAACCAAGACGGGACACTTCCCATCTACCCTTGCCCTCGTCTCTACCCCCACCTCAGTATCATTTCGGCAACAGTTGACCTGGAAACCATTCTCAGTTCCATATAAAACACTGGGCATATAAGGAGTCCTCGCAGAAAAATCGCATCTTACAAGCTGAACTGTCAGGTCGGAGATCTGCAAGGTTTTATCATATTACTTTAATATTGAGTACACCAATATAAATTTGAGCAACATGCAATATATCCTAATCTCTCGCTGTTTTTTGGAGTGGAATATTAAATAATAAATATACTGTAATCATCTGATACTGAAACATCCAATATGGTTACCGTTCAACAATTATGCGAACAGTTCAGTTAGGTAAATAAGCTTTTGAGAGAGAGCTGGGATCATGACCCTGATTACATAGAGACCTCCTTTAAGAAGAAACCTTCTGTGGTCTCGCATTCAAAATGTGGTTTCTTATGAAACACAAAAACTCTCCTAGTTCGCATTAATTTCTTAGTACCTAACTGACAATGGGCCATGAACTTTGGCCCACAGGCCACTAATGAGGGTGATCAAATTACCTTAACCAGTTCCATGAAGACAGATCGTGTTAATCCATGTTAGGAGTAATAGGGCTTACATACGTTTCTATAAGAATACCTATTTTGCCGTTGAGACTTTCCAATTTTGAGCTTAAGAACGTTAATAAACTATTCTTAAATTTGAGCAATTTTTAGCATTAATACTTGTATGGCCAATATGTGTAACATTGCGTAAGAGTTCCAGACAGGATAAGTGAACCTCATACCTGTTTTCAAATCAGCAAAAAATCTCAAATCTGCAAGACCTCAAATCAGCAAAATTTCTAAACCCCGATGAAGCTTAAGCCTTGAAGTATTCTTATATTATTCTTAAACTTCAGGGAATTTGAGCCCTGATATCCTTATAGGTTATACTCTTATAAAAAAAGTGTCTACTTTAAGGAATTTCCACTCGGAGGGAAATTTCTCAAAAAGGGCCACAAAGACAGGGGGAACTTTATGACCACACCCTGCAGACACACTTCGCATTCACACTGATAAAATCATTCTATCTTTTTATATGATGGTAGAAAACCGTATCGAGTACCATACTCCACATGAAATAGTTTCAGAGTGGGCCTAAACAACTGGGAAACGTCCTTGATTTTACCGACCACAACTGCGGAAAGCACTAGGCCTACTGGTGACTTCCCCAGTAGTTAGTATGCTATGAAATGCCCTGCTTACTTCCTACTCTCCAGTCCGGAATAGACGTCCCCCCCCGACTATTTATTTTTTCGAAAAATGCACACCAGGAAATTCTTATTGCAACCCCCCCGCTTATTAATTTTGAGCCAAGAGGACATTTTCCCAACCAGACCAAGAATTGTCCGGAGAAAGTAACTCGTTGTGAATGTTTGTTGTGCTGAAAAAATGCTATCGTGAAATGCGTAATTGCTGCAAGAAGCACTGAAAACTCAGCCGACAGTTGTGCCAATGATGTAGACATTCACCTTGGAGCTTTTCCACCCCCCCCCGCTTATTGCAACCCCCCCGCTTATCTACTTTGAGACTTTTTTCCAACCCCCCCGCTTATTGCCACCCCCCCTTCTATTCCGGACTGGAGAGTATATTCTGCATGAACAAACTACGTTTGTTTGGAAAATCAGACCGCTTTGATCCAGTCCATATGGTAGGGTATTATCAGTAAGTCGTTACCTCCTACCAACTACCATGAGCACTGTTAGCAGTTTGTCGAATTTTTGTAAAGATTGATGATAGGAAATGAGGATATAATAGCTACGTTGGTGATATACCACGTTTTGCCTTGAAAGCATATTCCGCGTAGATGTCCGAATTAGCGTAACCGCACAGTCAACATTAATATTCCTAGCGTGTACGGTAATGACAGCAAACATGAACATAAAGCAAAAACAATATTGTGAAGTGAAAGTGTGAGAAAAAGAATGACTCTAACAGGAATCGAACTCACAACTCATAACTTTGTACGTCGAGTGCTCTACCACTGCACCTCGATTCCTCCCCAATGGCAGAGCACTTCACGTAGAAAGTCGAGGCTCCTGACCTTGAGTCCCTTTCGCAAATCCTACTGCTTCTACCTGAAAGCAATATCTAAAAATAACAGCAACAACAACAAAAATATGATTCAAGATGGTAGCACATGCACGGAATCACAGTCGAAATGTGCTAGCTAATTGATTGGTAGAGCTAACTCCATTAGAGCGGTTTAGCAGCGCTTTGTGTAACGAGCTTGTCGTATGAAGATCGATTTTAACTGCCACCAGCTCATAGTGTACGGAAAGCACTTTCCTCTTAAATATAAAGTCTGTCTGGAAATCGAAAATTCCTATAGGCTCATAGGTCGTCTAGCACAGAATGTCAGCAGCCAATTGAAATACTTGGGTGACGATACCGTATACGGTAATTATGAACGTCTACAAGCGGTAATCGCGGACGAAGCGAAGAGATTTATTGCTGTTCATCAGACAAACAAGCCAACCGAATGGCGAAAGAAAGATAGTTCCTTATGGTAAGCAAATAATGGTGAGGTCAGTGTAAGTACTGCAATGAACAGAGGCTTGCGTGACTTGTACTGAACGAGCTCTTTTCACTGCGCCCCAATCTTGAGAAGTCTGGTACAGAATGAAGCCTTCCCACCTACACTACTGCAAGATAGAGTATTCTTACTAGATTTGGGTTAAAGACTAACTCTTTCACTACCAAAATCGTTATGGGACTGAGGTTTAAGTAACCACAAAAGCCAACGGTTAACTCCAAGACCGACCAAACAAACTGATCCTCAGTTGGGTGAATTCAATGTAATTATGGAAAAATTTCCCCAGTAAACTTGGGCGCAAAGTGCATTTATATATTCAGAACACATCTTGGCGCCCAAAATTCAGGCTGCCATAGTCTCACGAACCCACCGGTCCACCTCAACTTCTCAATATAACTGTGGCTCCTCCGCAAAACTGACATTGTTAATCGATTGCTTCAACCTGTTACAAATTCGAAACTTCGTAACATTCGTAACATTTGGCACACAGATGTTTCTTCAATGAGATGATGCCAATCAGATGCAGACACACGTAATGTACAAAATATGAGACAACACACGACATTTCTATAAGACATCTACTTCCAGTGTACCAGACTTCTATGCTTTGGGCCTGGTTTCTTATAAAAACAAAACCGCGCAAAACAGTCAAAATACAACCCTGTGTCCCCTGTGTTAAACTTTCATATAGACATGCCCCCCCTATCAGCTCTCGGGGCATGGGTAGATAGCCCCTCTGCAGAATACCTGGCTTCCTTAAATTAGAGGGTAGCTTGAAAACGGTGGAGGAAATCAGATATGGTGTTCCCAAATTCGGGTTTCTCGTGGTCTGTGTTGAATCAAAGGAGCTCTACGAAAGCGTGTACATCTGCTAATTCCACTTCTCCCCCCTCCTCATTCTACAGATAGCACAGAGCTTCTCCACGTAATATGCAGACATGGATGAATCCTATAGAAAAATCCAGAGCATTATGACAGAAACAAGAAACCAAAATGAGAGGCTTGGTATTGAACACAGATTAAAATTTATCTCTGGTCTACTTACGTGTCTTTACACATTGAACTTAGAATGCCCAGTATGGCAAACCAGAGCTTACCAAGCTGTTTGAATTGATCAAGATAACAACGCTGGGGTGACTGAACTCGAATGGTGGACGGGGTTACGCAAGGGTACCAATTACTGACGCGCGGCGGAGTTAAATGCAAACCTGATATATGCTTGAATATTCTTCTGATTTCGATACGTATCCCACAACGCTTTCCGTTCCAAATCATGCCTCGCGTCAATAAAATGCCCTTAGCTCACAGTAACAGGTACACATTTTAATTACATCTTCAAGTAAGAGGCCACTTCCAAATAACATAAAGCTCAAGTTTGTCACTTTCTACCACTTTCCTAGCCATTTTAAGCATCTCACAAATTCCGTTAGTCCTAGGCATTGCTCCTTCGCATATCACATGATAAAAAGAGCTCCGCGTAAGCACGCAAGAAGTCTGATTGATAGCTCGTTATCAACAATTAGTCTTTCTTACATGTCATATCATCGAAAGCTTCACTCAATAAAAGCATGGAATAACGAAGACACCAACATTGACTGATAATCAATGTCGATTTTTCTCAGACATCTTGTGGCAAACCAAGCAACTACTGGCTATAACCTTCGGTTTCTCACAGGAAAGGGAAAATTAGAACAATGCTTGGTAGGTAATCAACGGACAGAAAGAGGAGAGCATGTCTGGCAAATGAACAGCTACACGTTTTTTCATACCAAAGTTTTTTCGCACGGTACCGAAACCTTCCAAGTTTTTTCATGATTTCAGTAGTGAAGCTTTCTCAAGACTTTCTTAGCAAGAAAGTTCGAGTTGGCGTAACACTATATCGCTACACGGACAGACAGAGGCACTACTCAAACATAACACTCTAATACATATATGTTACCACAAGAAATCTATACCAATTACGTAAACTCGACGAGTGTCTTGCGTGAATATTGTGACTTTAACGGTATACGACTAATCACCATTCCTAGGTCTCAGAAACCCTGTACTGAACTGTCTTAATATTTTGAGCAGTTAAATACTACTTTCATATGCACTACCTTCCTGCAAAAAACCTTGCACTCGCTCTGTTGCCGGTAGGCATGAACTACCGAAAGATTAAGTGTCAGAATTTGGTAAAGGTAACATTCGGAGAAGCAGATTCCACGACAGGAGAATGACAAGTAGCTAAGCTTCCAGTTCAACAATATTTTGTCCATGGCAATATCATACCAAATAGCCGTAAAATAGAAAAGTATTCTGATGCAATTATACCTAGTACAAAGAACTGATGACTAGACCACAAATACATAAAAGGAGAAATTGGATTCGACCAAATGCAATCTAGAGCTGTTAACGTGAATGCCTTACATTGACGTCGTACGTAAAACGAACGACCAACGAATGTGTTGTCATTAATGCCGTTAATGCTCTTGCTGCTGCTGCTGCTGCTGCTGCCATGGTTGTTGTTGCTGTTGCTATGGTTGTTTTTGCTGTTGCCATTGCTGTCGATGGTGCTGGCTGCTGCTCCTGTTATTGTAATTTTCTACTTCAGACTTCCTGGGTCATACTCGGAAACAATCTGACACTATTCTGTGTGCATATTGAAACATAGGACGTGATATTAGAATGTTTATTTCTTGGCTAACGGGCCCGCAAGGTAACAGTTAAACTGCTACCTTGTGGGCCCGTTAGCCAAGACAGATTAGTTCTCTAGCAAAATCAACAAAGCTAACCTACGCTTCTTGGTTGTGCCAACGTGACATGAGTCGAATCTGCCAACCCTAGTTCCAAGTGTACACGGTCTTCTTTAAAAGGGTCGTTTTTTAAGCGAGCCAACATCAAGCCCAATAATTCTAAGGAACTTGCAGGATTAAATACAAAATCTGTGCGAGACCCTACAATTCCGAGTAGTTTATTCACTGCACAAATCGCAAATTAAGAAGCCAGTTTAATTCACGTGCAATGTGTGTAATCCATGTGGCAGTGTACCATAGAGGGGCTTGCCATCAGACTTACACCGTCTACAGTTTCCTGTCTTAATACTTACAACATTCTATATAGTGCTAAATCTGCAGTTAATGAACTACTTAGGAGCTTAATGTGGTCAAAAGAAAAGGACCTTTAAGCGCTAGGCCGTGAGCCAGTTTTCTTATAAAAAAACAGGCATGATGCAAACATCATGTATAAAAAGATGCCTTTCATCTAATCCACGTGGGTTTTACAAAAACTCAACTGCATTTCTACGTTGCAACCAGGCCTAATATATGTAGATATAGAACGGGATTTAGAAGCGAGCCAGGGCATGGGGCACGAAGAAGGTCCATTAGAAATCTTAATATTCCAAATAATTAAACATCGGCCAAGATTGGATTGAGTCAAAGCGAATTCCTTTCTAAATAACTAAAGCCTCCTTGGAGTGAACATTAAGAACAAGAAAGCTTCGACTAGCTAATTAGTGACTAAGGCTGCAAGAATATACTCATCAACTACTTGGGCAGCAGAGGCTATCCAGAAACTACAGAACAAAACGCTTTCCTTAACATTTCAAATTGATCTTTGACGAAAATCGAGTGGCTTCTATAACGCTCACTACAGCTCTGTGACACTTACTACTTCAAAATGCAGAAGTATAAAACAGACTTATAATCTACAAGAAAATTTTAAAAATAGCCAATAATTTCTTCATCAGTTCTTAAGGGCTGGTCTTCGACTCAAGGAGCGTACCCCTTCCAATTCTGTCGACTTGGCGGTAGCAAATGCCGTCATTTTATGCTAACTATTCACTTGTGCGTGTACTCTTCGCTACTGGTCCACACACCGCTTGACAATGATAAGCAAACCAGATCTTCCCAGAGATATACACAGTGGAACTGATTTCAAAGGCTAGAGACAGAGGCTTCGATCACTTCTCCCGAGATCAGTTACTGCGAAATCCAGGAGCAAAGTAGACTTGAACGACATTCAAATTATTTCCAAAACGCAAACCAATGGCTGTTTGCCAAGAAAACAACCCTTTTGCCCTGCAGCCATTGCACAATTCAAATATATGCATTTCAAGCTTTAAACAACGTTTGAAAGCCTAATCATTAAAGATAAGCCAGGCTATCGAGCAGGCCTAGATCGTTATCACCACGCAAACTAATTAATTCCATGTCTGAGTTGAAATCCGCAATAATCCTCAATGATTACTTAATTAAAAGACAACACAATGTCGATATTACAAAAAATTGATTCACTGATATATCGGCTGATTGAAAGGCTGATTCAGTGATTGGACAGTTGGCCCAATTATTGATCGATTTGGTGGTTGATCTGGCTATCCATCGATTTCATCACAATTTCATAAGACTAATGACTGACTAGTTTGCTCATTGTTTGATCTGATGGATTGTTCAGTCTAATGATTCATTCATTGGCTGTATGATTAGTTGATTCTTTGATTGATTGATTGATTGATTGATTGATTGATTGATTGATTGATCGATTGATCTTTCATTTTATGAACTCGCTAACACACAAATACAGCAACTGAAATAAATCACCTAATCAACTGATTGTCTTTTTAACTGTTTTGATTATTCTTGATTGCTTTCTATAGTATAAATGATTCTCTCTGCAAAATGTCTAAATGTCCAATAGGATCCATCAAAATGGAAATTATACTTTTTCTTATTAAATACTTATATGTGTTAAGGGAGCATGTATACATATGAGGACGATGGGTGATCTGGAATGAAATCCCTTAGCACTGGGAGTTCACAACTATTCGTGAGCCCTAAACCTTTGAGGCCTCGACCTTGAGCGCCATCGTTATGGAAACTCCTGAAGTCTTTCCTTTTCGTACCTCCTTTTCAATCTTTCTGTATGGAACCATGCTATCAGTCTTTCTTTTAGAAGCCTCCCTATCAGTCTTCTCTTACTACGCCAAGCAAGCCCATGGTTGGCAGGTTCTCATGTTTTTGCTATCAGTGATTTCTTAATAAACGACGAGAAACATGCTCGCCTACATTGGGACTTAGAATTCTAACAAAAGCATGGCCAGCAGCCAAATCGTTGAACTGAAAAAGAACGTTATTATCAATACTTCAATGCCTCGTATTGAAGTATTGATAATAACGCAATACTAGAAAAGAGGCTACAAGAAAATGGCATATCTTCTATAAAGTTGCAAATACCAACAGCCAAATAACTGCTCATATGAAGAGGCGTGATATATCGAAAATTTTCGATAGCCCGAGTTTATACATAAAACAAGAATGTGGGAAAATGAGGTCCGAGATTCCAGAAACTCGATTTGATAATCGTAGCGCGTTGAAACGGTGAGAAAAATCATTGGCATATGCCCTCGTTATCGCTTACAATATTTAAACAGTGTCGTTGATTACTTGAGATATGGGAGCTCACCGACCACAGCAAATGTTGTGATAAATTCTAAGTGGTTTTTTAGATAATCTCTTCAAAGGATATCTGCGTTTAATGACAACTTTCGCCTGGTGACTCTCTTTGTCGAATATGATAAATAATTAGATACTCTGGACGCGCATGGGTGTGGCCTAGTTTGTAAAAACAAACAGATGCATGGCATGAGCAAAAAGCGAAACAGAAACAGAAAGAAAGCATGCAGTGAGGGGGGCCAGCACAGAAGAACGCCGCAGAGCTAGGACAAAGCTTGAAATTTGGTTATTTTCAC
Organism: Mastigias papua; assembly: GCA_964019165.1. Classification (NCBI taxonomy): domain Eukaryota; kingdom Metazoa; phylum Cnidaria; class Scyphozoa; order Rhizostomeae; family Mastigiidae; genus Mastigias; species Mastigias papua. Next base: position 2,729,482 of record OZ025286.1, on the reverse strand, counting down.
TGTAATCACGGAGTAAATGATTCACTGAGGTCACAATGTTTAAAGTTTGATAATAACTTGCAACTAAATAAACGACCATGAATGGAAGCAATCATGGGAGGCACGCACATTGCGTGAATACATAGCTCTAGCTGAAGATTCCACTTGAAAGGATGAAACGGGTTCTGATGAATGAAAATTTATTTTTCTCTGTGATCTTTCTTGCCAATAATATCTACTGCTTTTGGTGTAATAGATACATATATATATATACACACACACACATATATATATATATATATATATATATATATATATATATATATATATATATATATATATATATATATATATATATATATATATATATATATATATATATATATATATACATATATATACATACATTCATAAAATTATCTAGTATCAATTCTCTCTTCTCCTTCTATTGATGAGTCAAATCCACAACGGAAATTGATTATAGCTCTAAGCCAATTTCCCTATTCAAAACTGTAGATTTTGCTCAGCACATCAGACAACATAATGCCAAAAGATGTGCTAGCTCCATCGACACTATAAAACAGCCTGTTTTGATTCAAGGGCCCATTGGTTCATCAATAATAAGTATCCAATACCGGAAAATGACTTAATCGTTATCCAGATTCAGTAGCGAAATTGGATGTGGCAATATGTACGTGTCTCTCACTTCGAGTATCAAAAGCAGTTTAAAACTTTGGAGTATAACTGATCATCTAATTGTTTCCGTAAAAGGAGCCCCGAGCCCTCATTCCATTCTTTGCAACATGTCGTTGAAATATGTCGTTGGAATATGTCGTTGCAAACACGCTACTAACGACATAGGGCAAAAGTCACTGCTTTGCTACACGACGTTTGCTACATGTCGTTCTCAGTCTCTAAGCTATCTGAAAGTGAATTTCTTCTAATATAGTCAGCATCTCAGTCAATAACTGAATGGCATAATTTGGCAACCTATCCACCTATCAAACAGCGTGTACCCTCCAACACAGATAATTTCTAGATAAAGATACATGTATGTTTTGGTTACTTTCCAAATATCTGGAAAGTATTTCACGAAAGGCAAATTCAGCGCCTATTATAAAAGTAGCACCCCTGAAATAGTGCACGTGTTGGGACATCCGAGCGTCTAATGCAATTTGATTTGAATACTGACGTTGTTTGCAATCTCAAATCGGAAAATAATCTCATCCTGGCAACGCATGTGATTCCTGTTCCTGGCAATGGCCCCCGGCCGATGGGGGAAGGTGGCGATCAACACAAGCTGTTTCACAAATAAGCAAACTGTTTTCGCGTCATCACGGTGCACCTACTATTGCCTTCAAAACTATCACATTTCGATTGGGCACTCAACTGAAGTGCTAATGGGGAAAACACTCTACTAACTGCGTTAACAAAACACACGTTGAATGGAGGTGGACGCGTCTAAAACGGGCTGGACAATCCCTTCCGTTGGTGATTTCTCCTCTAACGCTTCAAAACTCAATAAAGTTTAACTTGGCACTCTCACTATTATCGAGAAAGTGTTGCCCTCTATTTCGTGGTCTTCAACTTAACATTGAATATGGTACTGTGATAATCTCAAGTTATAAACCCAAATCATTCACTATCACGATGGTCGGCAAATAAGCCTGTTGCGTTTAACACGAAATCCGTCTTATAAGCAACACAACCATGTACATCTGACAATCCCTAGATTTTCCTCAAAGATACTGAACTGTGATTTCCCCGTAAGTTTTCGCCAGTTTTCATGTGAAGTACACAACTCCCTAACTGGATCCTATTCACCTGAAATTCACTTGAAATTGCTGTAGTTTTCTTGCGGCCAATTCAATCCCTTCAATGCAATCTCCTGAAAATGAGTTCATGTTTTGGTTCCGCAGATAAACTGCCTTTCAATTATTTGTTCACCAAGTCAACACAGTTATTGACGGTAGTTGGCAATGACTGCAGACTGCATTTGTTGATAAATGCATTGTCAAAAAAAAACCAAATTAAATCGTGCTCATGTGAAAGTAAGAATACCATGGTCATACAACAGATCACTGAAGGCACGTTCACAAGAACCCCTACTCACCGACAAAAATTTATCAAAATAATGGATAGGACTGATCACGTGCTAGAGGGCGTAGAAAAGTGAAATATGGAAACGTATGGGCGCTGCTGGGGCCTACGAATAATGAATTTCCGTTGAATCCTTAAGCTGCAAATCGAAAATCCTAAATCATATGATGTCACCCTTGGAATCCTGAAATGCAGGGTCCTAAAATATCACCCATTTGACTCTGGGGCGATCTAGTACCGTACAAGCAAAAACCTGGATCGCTTCCCTGCCCAATTTCGCAACCTTACTTACATCACGCTTATGCAATGCATCCCCAATACTGAAGTCATGGTCTTATTCGCTAAGCATGTTCACGATAGCGAATACATCCCAGATTTGACGAAGGTGCATGCTCAGTTATGGCGAATCTAATCTACTTATTCCGTCGATCTGCACGGATCTGTCGGATTCACTGCGTAACGATTCTATGCGTAGTCGCGCCTGGCGAGAGCAGACAATGCATCGTGATTGCGCTTATAACAAGTTATTCAATTCGTTAGCGCTTTAGCAGCTTTACCAACAAATTGCACGATACAGTATGATCGAAATAGCAATATCAACATATGACCGCCGCACGAAGCATTCTCCTTCGCACATAGGTGGTAATGTCATAGCTGTTTTCCACCAATCTTGCCGCATATATGCCGCCTAAAACTGACAGCTATAAAGGGTTAGCTAGCAGAGGCATCACACTTAAAGCTACAGCAATGTCAACCGATCGTTCTACCAACAAGACTTATGACAGAAATATAAGAAATATTCTCAGGTCGCACAAACCAGACAATTATTCCCATTTTGAATTCGATGTGTAAACGCGTGGATATGATGTTTGTTCTGTTGTAATTCGCATATTTGAGAAGCTATAAGCTTACGGGATATAAAACTCTTAAGGCATATTTGCTCTAAAGTGAAATATCCCGCATTTTCGAAATCTCTCAAAATAAGGACGCTTCAAGTCCGAGCGTGTTACCAAGTCGAAGGAAATCGCAAATTCCGCTCATTTTGACTGCCAGGCAACGTCAACTAAGTATGGGGAATAGCAGTTCGGTGTTCTCTCCACTATATGTCAGACACTTCATACGAAACAGTACTGAGATAAACTTCACTCCTCGCTAAAGTACGAGAAACCACTAGGCTCATTTTTACACTAATATCCAAGATAGCTCTGGTTCTCCATTGAGTTTATGCATAATCAAAAGCCAATGGAAATCTGTGGCAGTTTCCATAAGGAAGCTCAGGAGTTTAGAAAAATGGATAACCAGGGCAATAACCACACGATCAGTCCATGAGTTGACCACCCTTTCAAAACCCTATTTAAACCTTCTAAACTTATATTTACTCAAAGAAGAGGGCCACTCGACAGACAAAAAATTTGTGAAAGTACACGTCTGGTCCTTGTTTCCTACTTAAAATAGTCAATCGGGCCCTAGTAGTGGGCATAGTCATACCACACGTAGGCAGAGCGTCTCCCGTAAAGCTATAAATTAAAGATAGATGATAGATTCGCCGCTATCATGCAGTAAATAGAACAGATAAAAAAAACACTTACCATTATTTTTCCAGTGGCTTCGAAGAAAATCGTGAGCAGGACGAGAATAACTGATAAAACTCGACGTAACGTCGCTCCTTCAAACAGCAATTTCATCACTGTAGCAAAGGCCTGTGAAGGCAACAATAAATTATGTCTTTCAGAACGAATTTAATGTCCGGACCAGAATCCGCTGGCTATATATTGCTTTGAGAATCCACAATAGTTGATAACTAGATGTGTCTAATGTATACGCAAATTCACTTCACCACAGAACCTGCTTCTCAGAGGATCTACCTTCGTGGTCTATCTGTCGAACCTTTACATGAAATCGGTCGTTGATCGACGTGCCCTTTCTTAATTCCACAAGTATTGTCTGAATCTATCGGGCACTATGCCGCGAGATTCTTCTATCACGGCCGTGCTGTGGGCTTCCTGTCCTCTGAGGGGCCGTTGAAGAGATAACTGTTTGGCAAGATACTAATTAAATATGATACAAGTCTATTTATTTATGTTGAGAATGCACACACGAATGCCTGAATCAATATTGTTTGTTAGTGCAGAAGCGAAGAGGGACTGGTGCCGACAATCAAGAAAAGGCCTGTGGAGGCCAATGAAGTGAGACCAGCCTGTGGGAGGTAGCGCGGGAAAATCAAACTGCAGATCCCGATGCGCGACGCACCTTACTTGGGGTTCATTTCGTCCAGCTGTGCCCCCCACCATCCCAAGATAACCTCAAGTACATGTACTGTATCGGACTCGACCAAATATATCAATCTCTACACAGTTATGGCCATGCCAGATCACGTGCAAATACCTCATTGCATATTACACAATCGAAAACAAATGGAAATTGGGGCAACGTATGGACTTTGACATGCAGGCTCGTGCGGATTTCAATGTTTTAGACACCTTACTACAGTCTTCAAACAGCGATCCCTATATAGAAGTAGTAAGGTGACTTACTTATAAAGTCATGCTGCGCAACGACACGTAATGAGGATATATTTAGAATGACACGTTTTCATAGAATTTCTGATGCCAACGTAAAACAGACACACTACGAGTAGGACAAAAATAAATGTGGAAGACGACGGGTGAAAATTTGCCTTTGACTGAAAACATGGCATCCTGACAAAGCTAATTGCGGCAAACAAAAGAACTGGAGCATGTAACAGGTTAACGGTTATCAGGAATCGAAAAAAATCGAGAAATATCTCGCAGTCTTACTGTTTCTTTTATGTAACACAATACATGTTTTCTATAAGTTACCTACATTGAAAATGCCAAAAAAATTAAAGAGCTCGCACAACAAGAGACAAGACGGTGGTTTTCTGTTTGGAATATTTTCATCACAGCAGACGAACGAGAATTAGGAACTCAGTTCCACTCATTACAGTCAAATTAGCACGGATTGGGTGTAATCCGTGTAGCAGTGCTTCATAGATGGGTTTCCACTGGAACTTAAAATGTTTATAACATCCTATAATAACACTAAACACTTGTAATATCTATTGGAACTATTACAGAACTTTAAAGTATGATGTAGTCAAAGACTGTCCAAAGTAAAAAACTTTAAGAACTAGACCTTGGGATAGGTTCCTAACAACAAGAGAAAAGTGTTATTCAGTACTGAGCTGATAGATAGATCTCATTTTCGGTTTATTTCAGATACTTAGCGAGCAGTACAGCACAAGATGCTCGCAGGAAGAGAGTACGTTACAGAATCTAACTGAAGAGTACCAAATTTTCACTTGAGATTCGATTAATATTGGCAGAGCTTACAGGCTACACAGAGAGTAGTTCTAATAAGCGATTGAGAAGATGATTAGTTCTACTTTCAACAGGTCTGTAGCCTGGAGGTGGCCAAGGGAGCAAGGCCCCTGGAATTCTAAAAAGTGACTTGTTGCCCCCCCCATAGAAATAGAGCACTCAGACTTTTCTTACATCATTTTGCATATAGTCAGAATTTAGCCCAAGCCATGTGATTCAACGCATTTTGAGCAATGAAAGCTTTCTAACGTATTTTGGGGGTGTGGGTTGGTGAAATTAAACACGCAAAAATTGCCTGTAAAATTCTTCGAAAGTCACTCTATTATTACTATTATCAAGTTAGATTCTATTTCTTTTTCTTAATATCATTGTGAATTTTTCATTTTGCAAATAATTGGTATGAATTCGCTACACGTATGTGTATAGTTATATATATATATAAGCTATTGTAAATACCAGCTTTAAAGAATTTAATAGATTAATAAATAAATAAAATTATCATTATTATAACACCACTGGTGGAGAGGGCTATCAGACCGCCCAGCTGACTGATGCCCGCTGCGCTTACACTATCTGTGCCACCCTACTAAAATTAGGCCGGCTAATGGGCTTGATCTTCAGGTAGAAAAGAGAAGGAAGAGTCCGTTCAACAACGGATCTCTATGATGCCTAGCATAAACTAAGGAGTTAGTGTAAATTCCGATGTGCTCTCGGCGAAAACTAGGAGGCTCGATTGAATGAGGGATAGAACTGGATAATTGAGATGACGTAGAATTTATATCATAGCCTAAGAAAGTTAATCGATATAACCCATCTCAAATTAATTAGCTTTTCCTGGATATGATCACTAATGGCTCAAGTGATTAAAACCAACGCTTAAACTAACTAAGTTGTTCCCAGTCTACTTGGTATTTCTTTCACACCGACAATGAATTCCTCCACACGCCCTAAAGACACTAGTTTAACTATAGGCAGAATTCGTCATTATAATGCCCGTCGTTCTGACTGTAATAACACAGTGCCGTCTTTAAATTCTAGATTGATAAAACTCCAAAAGTGTGATGAAACACCTATGTTATACTTCTGATTAACCATGCATAGCTAAACGCAGAAAAACGCATGCAAAACAGATAGACTTAGACAAACGCAGGCAAACGCAGTCAAACGCAGACAAGCACAGACAAACGCAGGCAAACAAACGCAGACAAACGCTGGCAAGCAAATATCAAAATAGTGCCCATTTTCAGAGAAATCAACCTCGGCATTCACTTTTACACACTTGTAATATGACAATATTTCTCTTTTTCTCCTTCCTCATCTTGCTAGATTAAGTGTAAATTCAGGCCTAGGCTCCCTAGCCATGGTCATTCCCCTTCCACAATTCCTGCCACTGAGCAAAATGTAACGTAATTTATAACTTTAATCTCACTATGCTTATTGAAACTTTAGAAAGCCATCTATATCACATGAAACCAATAAGTATCGTAAATCTCTTAAGAAATTGTGATTTGGAAGTGAGAAAAGAGTCAAACTTGAAGTCTGTTTATGATTCGAACACAATGCGGGTGTATCTGGATGAAAACAGTTTGGTCTATAAACAATGCTGTTTCCTTGCAATTTTTTTCTTCTCCACAACCAGTGATTGAAGCAATGCGTGTGTGTGTGGGGGGGGGGGGTTGCGTTATGCCTGGCATCAAAGAAAGTCAGCAAATCATTCCTCATAAACTAGTGTTACCTGGGGCAACAGGTGTCACTGTCTTTTTAAGTAAATGCTCGTAAAATGACTACATCCTATTCTCTGCTAATTCTGATCGTGTTTGCCCCATGATTGAGTTCGCCAGGGACTCACTGCCGCACAGAGAGCAGGCATTCAGTCACTGTTTGACCCGTAGCTTGGACCCAGGACCTTCCACAAAGCATATGAGCCGTCGTACCAACCTGCAACTCACTTTTAATACGTGAAAGGTGGCTGCTACTTTATGTATTGCTGTGTTTCTAACGGCTGCAGCTATTAAGCGCGTTTACTTTGATGCCCATTAGCAGATATTTCTCGGTAATGGAGGCATCTCCGAGTAAACAGAAACTCTTTGTCACTATGTCTAACTGTGTCACACCTTGTGGACAAGACACTGCAGAAAAGCGATATCTAATTAGATGATGGAAGAACACCACTTATCGGGCAGATGACAACTATGCAGGGGCTCAACTTTCATTCAAACAGAAATAATAATAACGGCCAGCAAAGATAGGAGATCTAGGCGAATAAATCACTTTGCTCTGCTGTCATTCTTCGATTCATGACCAATAACATGCATCAAAAAGTAATTTGGCGTGCTCCTTCGTTACACCCATTATGAAATGACAATTTATATATCCAGGTACAGTATATATATATATAAATATATATATATATATATATATATATATATATATATATATATATATATATATATATATATATATATATATATATATATATATATATATATATATATATATATATATATATATATATAATAATAATAATAAGTCAAAGCCGCACTAACTTAGTATATAAATAAAACATAGAGAATTCAAAAATATACTTTCTTCTGTTGTAAACGTTTCGATATATTATCTTCATCAGTAATGTTAGTAATGTTAGTACTGATGAAGATAATATATCGAAACGTTTACAACAGAAGAAAGTATATTTTTGAATTCTCTATATATATGTATATATATATATATATATATATATATATATATATATATATATATATATATATATATATATATATATATATATATATATATATATATATATATATATATATATATATATATATATATATATATATACACACACACATTTCGGACAATTCAAAAATATACTTCGATTGATATCTTCTTTAATATTTAATGATCATCCTAATAATTGCGTTTACAAGTGGGAATATGCTTCAATAAGTTTAGTTGGATCAATTGGATCAAAGCACATTTTGCATCAAAACGTTGTTTACCAAGTACACACGGATTCCTAAAGGAAAATGGTTTATAAGAAAATAGTTATCAACTGCTCAAAAGTTAGGAATGTTCAGTACTGGATGTTTGAGACCTAAGAAAGTTGATGGGTCATATACCCTTATAACTTCAATATTAGCAAAAAACTATCCTCTCCTTTACATAATTTGTGTAGATTTATTGTGTTACTCTATGTATTTCAGTGTTATGTACCTATGTGTGGCACCTATCTGTCAGTGTAATACTCTTGCTAAGGAAGTCCTGCAAAAGTTTCTGTACTGAATGTCATGAAAACGCTAAGAACGTTGTAGTACTGGCCGAAAAAATCTCCTCATAACTATAACGTGCACTGAAACTGTCTCAGCTTATCATGATTTTGGTACTGAAACTCTCTTAAGACTTTCTTAGCCAGAATATCCGAATATGTGTAATACTGCAGTGCTACGCAGACAGAAAGTAACTACACACAACATACATAGATTTTTCATAGGAGAAATCTATACACATCAAGCAAAAGAGAGATGATGAGTTTGCATGAAAACGTGAATATGAAATGTGAATCAACTGATCAACTTTCACCTGTCTCAGGAATCCAGTACTGAACTGTATTAAATTTTTTGAGCAGTCGAGTACTGTTTCTTATAAACCTTTCTTGAAAAGAGACGTGCATGCTGGCTGCGGTATATACTTCTTGGAGCGTCAACCAGAAAAGGCTGTCAAGAAGTATTTCGATTATGTAAATTTTTCAAGGGATGTTTTATTGGCAGACCTAAAACTATCGTTTGCAACATGTGCATTCCTAATGTGGTTATATGCTTAAACGCATTGCTGTCCTAATGTATTCTAACTGTCTAGGATAACAAATACGTAGATCTTCTACATGAGGTGACCATATTAAGACAAGCTGGCCAGCCTAACCACAGTGAACTTAGTGCCACATACTAACAAATAGTTGAGATGAAGATAATGCACAAAAAGAATTGGCACTGGGGACAAAGTAAATTTATGGTGGCATTTATCGACTACTAGGTGATGGTCCCGGGTTTGTTTTCGAGGTTAAAACAGTACTAACCCGAATCCGGCACGAGCATAGTGGCTCATTTCAACCACGATTGCCTGATATATCCTCATATGTTGTTGAATGGGAAGGGGAATGGAAACAAGTGATGGTAGAGATGGGTGGCAAAACCAGAGAAGTGAGGAAGAAGAGGTATATTTACCATAATAGATAGGAAAACTAAGAGGATATAGAGACAGAATACTTTTGGCCTCACTTCACGTGAGCTTCGCTTCTTGCCTTCGTGATCGGTTTTATGAGTCTCCCTTGCAGTATGGCAGTATAACAGTATGACAGTATGACGCATCAAAGTGCATCATTGCAATTGAAGTAAGCATGAAAAGCAAATCGCTCTGCTACTGCTACTGCTCCTGTTGTTGTTGTTGTCTATCCTTGGGACCTTATGAACACGAGTCTCAGAAGTAACCACAACAACCATTGCAGGCTTGTGCTACCATTTACTTCACGTAACGGGAGCTTTGATAGAGGATAATCTATGCTTAAGAAACCATTTATCGGCAACTCTGTAGCTTCTAAAATGACGCCCACCAAAAGGAGCATTGGCAAAAAGGAGATAAAACTGGGTCATTCAGAACAGAAGTTGGCAAAACTACTGTCATCGTAAGACTATCAAACATGAGAAAAGCGTGGCAGTATGGGGCGATCCACTGGGGTGGCTCCACCTCGTCTCTTAGTAACAGCATACGAAGGAAACACTAGTAACAGGTTCCATTTGAGTAAACTGATTCTTTTCTAACTTTTATTGAATATATAGGATAGACTTTTAAGGGATTATACATTCACTAATTTTATTACATTGTATTGCATTTAGTTTATGTAGTATTTTAGCTTTTATCATAGTATAGTAACTTGAAAGTTTTCATAAAATGAAATGAAAGGGTCAGGAATTGCTTAGAAAACCCACTCGGAAGAAAAAGAGTGGGAAGCTTGTTATTGAAATGTACGAGATGAAGTGTCCCAAATAATGGGAAGAAGCAAGGCTCTTACTATGAGATGGAGAAAGAATGGAACATATGAAAGAGACAAATGTACAACTTTGAGCCTAACGAAAGGATGCTACACCGTAAAGCTCAATCCCTACTTATGGTAGTGATGTTTTTCCTCCTCTCTGTGCCCTTCCCATCATCATTCGTCTTTCTGTATCTTGAAAGAGCAGACAATAGATCGGCCTTATAGAAAGTCAAAGGTGCTCTTCTAATTTGAGAATGACTTGGCTTCATCAAGCTAGAAAGGAAAGATTCTCAATAGCTTTTTGAAACACCGATAGCATATTTTATCCCAGGCAGTCGAAAGGCACGCGCCTTTTCACTTAAACGCCCTTGAATTCAGAACAGCTCGTTTCTGTATTTAATGCCATCCGAAGTGATGAGCGCGCAATTTCCTCCAAAATCCGCCAATTTGCAGTTGATTGTAACAGAATCAGTCTCTTGTTTATTGTTACATGAATCTGAGCAGACTATTCAGGTTGGACAAGTAACCGTAACAAAGAGAGCGACGCGTAATTAAGGCTCTCCAGACATAACGGATTACGAGGCGATTCCAAGATGGCACCGACAACGATATTTATGTGTGGCCAAACCCACGAAACAACGGTATTACTTTACAAACTGGCCTTTCATCGCACCGCAATGCACGATGAATTACTCGACTAGGGCAGGCAGTGATATGTAGCCATAAAGAAAAATGAAATACGGATGAAACAGAATGACTGTTCCATCATGACGACCAGACTACCTGATGGGAATTCCGATGAGGGCACACTTCATTGGGGCTACATGGAAGTAGGCACGAAACTAAGGTGGATACGGGGGGGCATTGCCCCTCAAGCTAGTAGATTTTGTCCCTCTTTGCCAACCCCAACAGTTTTAGAATGAAAATGGTTTTGGCCTAAAAACCAAGAAAACACACAAAAATTTACAGAAGACAGCCAGAAGCAGTGAAACGTATTAAAGGCTACCTTATCGATCCTTTTTACCCTTAATAGAGAAAATTTTCCTGAAGTGGTCCGGCGCTACAAGGACCAGGGGAAAATGGGCCAGAAAGGCATTTATTGACCTGGTACTCGTATTTATAGTTCAATGGTGCCAGCAAGTTGCCTATCCTGCAAGTGCACCATTCTAATTGATCTCAAAGGTCTGTGAGTAAGGAGCAATTGCACTATAAACAATGATCTTACATTCAGCAGTTGAAATCATGTCATCCAAGATTGATGAAGATATTTATCGAAATGTCTACATTTAAGTGAAGTACATTTTTGATTTTGTCTCTTATTTATTCTTTATTATTATATACACGTTTAATATATATATATATATATATATATATATATATATATATATATATATATATATATATATATATATATATATATATATATATATATATATATAACTGAAGAAAGTTGAACCTAAAATGCAGCCAATGACGGGGCTCTGGGAACATGAAGACAACGTCCCTCAGTTTTCCCCAAGATCCCATTTTCGTCTAACTTCATTGTGAAACGGGTAGAGGAGGTGATAAATTTCAGGCAAAGTTGAAGTTTTTGTCATGTCATATCACTGCATTTGATCAACCGTAAATTGCATATTTCACTGTATGCTATACTGGAGGACGTAGCTATAAAATTCATGCCTAATGCTGCCCCTGAATGTCGCTTTGATAGGTGGTTGATCCCGCCAAGGAACGATATGCAAAACAACAGACATCACTACAAATCTTGGCAGAACTGAAAATAGCAGAGATAAAAAGAAGACAAACAAAAGCATTTACTGCTACACATTGAAACCACTGTCAAATGAAAAGGTGCAAGGATTTTCATTCAGAAAACTGACGAGGGGGGAATTGGAATACGGTGATCGAAAGCGTCTACAAACAGATGAGACACAGCTATCGACTGATATTCCAGAGAAAAGACAGAAGAAAACCAATGTATAAGGAAGAGTCTGATGTAGTGATGGGACTCGTTGAGGGAATACATGTTCTCCTTCTCCGTGGATACGTTATGCATGTTCTCCTGTTTCCTGGAAACCCTAAACAGTTCTCAATGATAGGAGGCAATGTGTGTACCTGATGTGGATGGCTATAGCAAATGGACCGTTATCGAGAATACAGGATTACGATGATGTAAATCATAGAAGAGTGGTAACAATTTAAAATACGATTTATGATTTGTCGATAATCCAAGGATAATAAGTCAAACCTGATGCTAGAAGTTACTAGTTCTTTGTACCCAGTCGGCTTCTACTAGACATCTTTCTATCATACGAAAAAATTCAAGGAATCCTTTTGAAGTAGAAAGTCATGTTATCAAATTACCACCCAAGAGTCCTATGCCTGTTGGCACGACGTCGTCCGGTAGGGTGATGGGGGTAGAGATGTACTTAGCCAATTTTGCTGGGGGGGGAGTTCATAAAAAGGGGCCAATAAGTTTTATTTTTGGCCAACATTATTTTCCAGAACTTAAGGGGAGAATGACCTGGCCTTCCTTTGGAATTACCTATTGAGCATGATAGAAATGGATAGAAAGGAAAAACTAGTGAGCTAAACAACACGTGAAGTAATATCTTTACATTATCTAAAAATAAGAAACTTTATGTGTGCTGGTGTTGATAGCCTACTTGCAATAAATGGATGCGAACCATTTACTACATTCCACTAAAACTCCCCAGTTTCGAATTATAACTCCATAAAAGTGAATGGAGCAAGCCCTGCTAAGGCGAGAGTTTGCATAGTAATTGATCTTCATTCAAAGTCCAATCAGATTCGCCTACTTTGTCAGAAGATAACAGACAAACCGCAAGAGCTTAAAAATCTACATTTTGACCACTAACTTAGGACAGAGAAATCAAGCAACTTGCACATTAATGGAAACCTGCCCCATACCTACAGTGAGGTGAGGGGTGACATACTCTACCCAAAGGAAATAATCGGGCAGAAAATACGAACTTCGCCATTTCTGTCAGCAAGTTTTAACTTGTATACTCAAGCAAAACATAGAGAAGAATTTTAATATTTAAGATATTCATATTTGAGATATTCACGAAATCTTCCCTTATAAACAAACATTTTTCAGTTACCAGAACCACGCCCATTTTTTCCGAAGAGATATAAGTCCTGCACCCCCCAAGGAAACATTCTAGGAACGGCACTGATGGAAAGCTGGTCCACATAATACTTCGCTGCTAATGCCACTGTCCCACAAGAGAATGGGCCTACCAGCATCACTGCTGATGATTAAGCAACATTGCTCATTTGAGATGATTAAGTACCACACACGTTGAAAGAAAAATCGAGAGACCAAGTCTTCGTAGAAAGAGGAGTGTCCACATTATAGCACCAATGGCAGTCGGAACTAAAGTACGCATCATGCTAATTTGCGACGAATCAGACACCTCGATAAGAATTACGACGTGTCCTCTAGTAAGTCATCGTTCTCAAGAAGATGCTTGAATCGTGATGTGAGTCACAAATCAGACCCAAAATAATCTACATGCGGAGTGCCAAACAATTTAGAGGAACTTGTACTACTAGAAGCAAAATCCCTAAGAAAATGTTCAGTTTTTAATATTTTTATCACAGCAAACGACCGAGCATTAGGAAGCCGCTTCCACTGGGCGTAATCCACGAAGCAATGTTTCATAGAAGTGTTTTTACGTTGAAACTTATAAAGTCTGTCGTATCCTATAGTAACATTAATTTCCCTATATAGTACGAAGAATGCTGCTGAAATTAAGGAACTAGTAAAGAAATTGGCATACTACACGTTAGTCAAAAGCGGTCCAAGAATAAAGGACTATTAAGTATTAGGCTTTGAGGCGTCTAAATGCCAATCGAGCTGTTCTGACTTTTCGATAGTCTGTTTTGATCGTTCTATTCGCAAAGAGTCGTTCTGACTAAACTGCAGATCAGCTCTCACTGTAATATAAATATGAGAGTGTATATGTGCCCAAAACGCGATGATGCAACATAGTCTAAATATCTTCAGCTATTAACGGACTAAGAAGGGGAGCTTGAGGAAGGGTTTCGGTCTAACAGCGAGAACTGCAGGTGCTTTACCTAACTGCAGGAATATCTGTGCAAAGCATGCAGCATGACCAGTGCAGAAATTATCTTTTATTTACGTATCTGAGGAATACTCCCAAAAATTAATCAGGCCGATCCCTGAAGCTACCTGATAACTAAGGCTTTCCAAACTGATAGCAGTATACCGCGATTCCTGACGAAGGCAAAATTGGCAAAGAGCATAGATTTAGCGAGGCGATACACAGACCAAATTTGCTAAGAAAAAAGGGCCGCAAAACCATGACAGTAGCAAGGCCTTGTAAACATGATGACTAATAAAAGCTATGATGCGGATTTCATTGGTGATACGGCACTCGAGATATGAGCCATCAGTCAGCCAGCCTCTGTTCTCTCCGCTTTTGAATGTTGCATCCAACCAAATCAAGTCACAATTTGTCCGTCATAAAAGTAGGAAGTCTGTCTGGTTTTCATGAAAAAGGCAAGGGTCAATGTCGAACAACATACTCGTACTGGCAAGAGAATCAACCACCACGGGAAAATATATTGATTTCAAGCTACACTGTTTGGCTTAAACTCAAATGAAGAGTAACAGCTATCTTGGTTAAAAAGAAGGGAGGTCTGTTCGAATGGTTGATAGTGGCACTCCACTGGGGGCAACAATCAATTCAAAGTTGAAAGCTAACCTTCACGTAGCAAAAGTTTGTCACAAAACAATCAACAAGATAAATGCCTCCTCTATGACTTCAAAATTATTTTTATGGGAAACGATATCTTATGCTGTATAAAATTACTTGCTACCTCTTAATCTGAGTGTGGTATTTTGGTGTGGTGCTTTGTGGAGAGTGTACCAACAATCAAGTGCATCACGTCCATAGAAGAACACTTTGAAATTTGATTGCATATTCCCCTTTTAAAATACCACCCCCAATGGTTACCAGCTCGCTTTTAAAATCTACCCAAAAAACTGAAGTCACTACCATTGAACATGGGAGCGTACTTTTAGTGGTCTCACATGTTCTACGCAACTTTGTGGCCCTTTTGAGAAATTCCTTGAAAAAATGCTATGTCATATCTGACATCACATAATAAGCGTGCAAAGGGAATGGGTGAACTCGTACATCAGTGAGTGAAATTCGGTGTGCAAAAGATACACGTCATTTTTGTAAGGCAACCCCTTTTTTGCCTGAGCCTCAATTTTCTTAACTTTTCCGGAAATTGCGGCTGAGATTTTCCTAACATTTCTTAACTTTTACTGGAGTAAATTGGCTTAAAGAGGTTACCATTATTTGTTATAAAAAGATTCATCTTTTTCATCCAGTGTTATTGAAGAGAAGTTTTCTTATAAAAAAGCGCGTATTCTGTGAAAGACTAGCAATTCACGTCTCGCTACACATTCTGTATAAGAATACATGCGTATCCCTTTCATGGCCGTCCCTACATTGGAGGCTGTAGGGTGTGACACCCTCTTCCCCATAGACAGGGTTCAGTCGGAACAATTTTTCTGTGTCCTTCACGCGTATATCGCAAGGAATTGGTCGGCGAAACTACATTGGCCTTGAACCATTTTTGGGCTACATGCTACAACTGCATGCATAACAGATTTTGCTCCACAAGGTGAAGGAAGTTTGAGGATCATGCCAAATGAATATTCAAAGAGTCAAAAGTGCACTGGCATTAATCGTGCAGTGGCCAAGAGATACGAAAGCCAGGCTTGAAAGTCTCATTAAAGACGGTCTCACAAGAGAAGACCAAAGTATGGAAAACGATGCGGTATCTGTTCGTCTGTTCCGTTCAGGATGACGTCAAACTGTGGTTTCTCAAAATGCCTGCAATGAGGATGAAACACTTCGCGTTTGTTCATGAAAGGGCCGTGAGAAAGCCTAAAATACTAAGATAACTCAATCAATTGCGTTATCTGTCAAGTGGATTCATAATATAAGCACCGACGTAACTCAGCAACACTCGTATTCACTTTGCAAGAAATACTGGCAAACAAAGCTGCAATATCTCCACAGCAAGTGCCCCACAAGGGGGCAATGATGTAACCAGCGAAAAAGCTTTCTCCTGTTTTCAACAAATGCACAGATTACAAAAAACAGCGACGAGTATTAAATATGGTTCATACACATCCTACCTAATATTTTTTCCTGACTTTTCCTGACCGTATGAACCCTGTTATATCGTTTTCAGGGTTATGGCATTCTATGAGAAAACGTCAAGAACTCTAGCATGCAAACCTCTTGCTCCTTTCTTCTTGTTACGTCAATTTTTCCTGTTATTTAGTGGTTAAACAAGTTAGGGCTTGAAATAAAGCCTTCCATGGTTGAAACCGGCAAAGTAGAGACATTTGACCCTTGGATCGTACATCGGCACAGGATCTTTAGACTAGCAACGGTGACCGTAGTGTGAGGTGAAATCTCATAAAGACAAAAAGCCGGGCGATTAAAAACCAAAGGAGTGAAACCGTCGTATGTGGCAATGTTTAAGTCTTAATAAGAATAAGAGGATGTTAATAATAATGAAAATAATAATCTATTTAATTTAAGTTAGTGTTCTAGCTAGCTCTATATTACAGGAATGCGAGCTAATTGAATCTAGCTATTTACAATACAAAGATAGAACGAAAACTACTAAAAATTACAAAGTATAAAGCTAATAATCATTATCTACATGTCTTACAGCTACATCCCTCTCCACTTCAATTTCTGATGTTCCTTTTGAATATAACAGCTGATGAAGCTCTTTTTATCAAATCAAGCATATTCTATAACATTTAGAGGTAGCCGGTTCCACAATAGGGTACCTCTAAATTTCATAGAATCAATGCAAAACATCATGCCTGTTGCAGCAGGAATTTGTAGTAAATCTCTAGTCCTGAGGTCATATTTGATGTTTTTTCTTGTAAAATACTCCTGCATGAAGGGCGGATTGATATTTTTAAGTGCTTTATATATCTCAATCATGTTAAATGTTAAAACCTCTGATCAGGTCTGTTTTCTCCTAACCTAATTGACCAATCAGCATGCAAAGTGGGCCTAAATTTAGCTGTGGAACGCATGTGTGGTGAAAATCCTGCATGATGATTGGCCAATTAGGTTGGGAGAAAATACACGAAGGCTCTGGGTATGGATATTTGATTCGTCGTTCTTTGCTAACAAAGCTTCAAACGTGGATTCATGATCGTCAAGTAGTATTCTAAGTTACCGCTTGTGTATACTCTGTCTATGCTGTTATTAGCTGTTTTTCCGTGAAAGATCCAAATCAAGGGGCAGTATTTGAACGTTGACGCAACAAATGATTGATACAATAAGTTTGCTTTTTGGATGTCTTTATATTTAGCAACCCTTGCAAATGCAGTCACTCTACGATTGGCTTTCACAAATAGAGCTTTGATGTGGCCTTTCGACTTCAGCTGTGAATCAGTTGTGACACCAAGTAGTTTTACAGCTGTTGGTTATTGCATCACCATTTACTTCCAAACCCAGATTTTGACTCTTTTTGAGACCAAGAAACATTACCTGAAGTACTATACATTTTGAAGGATTTGCTACCATCAAATTTGAATCAAACCAGTTTAATCTGTTATAAATATCAATTTTTAGTTTTGCGATCATTGATTCATCATCATGAGATAGCGCATAAAAGTATTATCATCAGCAACATTGCAGATCTCAGAAACCTCTATTGCATAGAAGACATCAATGATGAAAATGTTGAAAAGAACAGGCCCTAATACAGATCCTTGTGGCACTCCCCGGTTTAATATCGAACCAGTTGAGTTTATCCACATGTTCCAATGAATGCGACACTTCTAGGAAAGGGGGGCTATTACGAATCCTCTTTGACCTTAACTGTCTTTCTAAATCAGGGATTCCCAACCAGGGGTGCAAGACATCATTCAAAGGGGTGCGAGAAATCATTCCAAAGGGTGCGAGAAGTGACTGTCTCAATGACAGGGACTTGATCTGTTTATTATACTCTAGCGGCCTTGAGCAAACTATCTGTTGTAGGGATGCAGGGTCACAGTGAGAAATCTTCTGGGGTGCAGGAGAAAAAGATTGGAAACAATTCTAAACCATCTCGCAAGCCCGACACCATTCACTTTCTCGATAAATTAATTCACTCACTCACTCACTCACTCACTCACTCACTCACTCATTCATTCATTCCATCATTTATTCAATTTCATTTCATTTTAATTCTTTTATACAGGGTAAAATATAAAACTGAAAAAGAACTGATATAGATACTGCCCTATCTAAAAAATTTATAATCAAAATGCAACAAAACACTCCAAAATCTAAATAAAACAAAACATGTATAAGTCAATCATTCATTCATTCGTTCGTTCGTTCGTTCGTTCGTTCGTTCGTTCGTTAATTCATATAGGAGGTTTGTCTAAACGACAGCTTTACTTTCGTGGTGTTATAAATGTTAAGTCAAAACAGTAGAACGCTGTTCATCCAAAGATCCCAATAGCAAAATGAACAAAATCCATAGCAGTGGCGGAAACTAGGGGAGGGGGGCGAGGAGGGCGGTCACTCTTCCAATACTTTCAAAGAGCAATGGAATTGTTGGGTGTGGTCTTTAAAAGTGTTTCTCGGAGCTTCGCCCCAGATTCAGTATTAGCTAGTACCAGGCCCACGCGCAGTATACGGCGTTGAGCAGCAGTAGTTGAAAGATGTTGAGAGATGGTAGATAGAACTCTCTTTGACATGATTGTAGCTGTAAGTAACGAAATATAATCAGCTTGTTACTTCTACATATGGTTATGTATCTCTGCTTTCCATCCCAATACACCTACGTAAGTAAGACTCATCAAACTCATCAAAAATAGTCAAGAAACATCGCCCATACTGGCCATAACTTATACCTGGTACGAGGAGGTTAATTTGAAGGGACACCTGAGCAATACAATGAATTTTAACCAGACAATAACTCAAAGATAGCAAAAGGATGCAGTATAGCTCTCTAATTGCAAGAAGTCAATGAGCAGAAAGCATTTCGATGCTAGTGGCAAATGATAGCAAACTGGCCAGGCCAAAATCACGCAAAAATTCCATCTTTTCACGAAGTTGGCATAACCCTTCAAAGCAACAATTATATCTCCTATCAGAAGCGGCCCCAGCCACCGCAATGATTTGACACAATGAATAATACCTTATTGGAAATCTCCACCCTTCTCAACTACTCGAATTTGGACGAACTACAAAATTGACCCTAGAGGCACTGAGAAGGACATGTCCCCCGCCCCCTTCCTCAGTGGTGCTGCTTCTGTCTTCTATTCACAAAGCAATTCGAAATCTGATTCTGAAGAGAAAAAACTCATTGATACAGCCAATAAACCCAAGTCGATTATCAGTTGAAGATGCAGCAGTCATATGGTGCTCAAGCTTGCAAAACAGCCGGCATCTTCAGGTAATGAAACACTTAGAAATACTGCAAGAACAAGAAATACGATAGCAAAAGTGCTAATTGGCCCTAGGGTGAGATTCTGCAATGCATGCAAATTTCTCCTGCACGCTATGGAAAAGTCAGTGCCCGAAGAGAGTTAAGAAGCTTAAAGCAATGACAACTGATATTAATTTACTTGAAATAAATAAAGATGGTTAAATATTATACATAGGATGGAGAAAATAATATATATATATACATATATATATATATATATATATATATATATATATATATATATATATATATATATATATATATATATATATATATATATATATATATATATATATATATATATATATATATATATATATATATATATATATATATATATATATATATATATATATATATATAATATGATATAGTACGCTTGGCTCTGAAGAAGGCATTATAGCCGAAACATAGAGAAGGCCCTAGATGCGTTGAGGGACTCACGGTAGAATGACCTTAAGATTCCACCGCTATTCTTTTGTGCCTAGATGGCGCAATTGATTAGCACAGGAGTCTTCTGATCTAAACATCGTGAGTTCGAATCCGCACTGGGGCCAAAATAAATTTTCCAATTGTGGTAGCCCACTCATGACTTAGTATTTACCTATGTCAGCCTTAGCCGAAATAATATGATATAGTACGCTTGGCTCTGAAGAAGGCATTATAGCCGAAACATAGAGAAGGCCCTAGATGCGTTGAGGGACTCACGGTGGAATGACCTTAAGATTCCACCGCTATTCTTTTGTGCCTAGATGGCGCAATTGATTAGCACAGGAGTCTTCTGATCTAAACATCGTGAGTTCGAATCCGCACTGGGGCCAAAATAAATTTTCCAATTGTGGTAGCCCACTCATGACTTAGTATTTACCTATGCCAGCCTTAGCCGAAATAATATGATATAGTACGCTTGGCTCTGAAGAAGGCATTATAGCCGAAACATAGAGAAGGCCCTAGATGCGTTGAGGGACTCACGGTAGAATGACCTTAAGATTCCACCGCTATTCTTTTGTGCCTAGATGGCGCAATTGATTAGCACAGGAGTCTTCTGATCTAAACATCGTGAGTTCGAATCCGCACTGGGGCCAAAATAAATTTTCCAATTGTGGTAGCCCACTCATGACTTAGTATATATATATATATATATATATATATACACACACACATGCATGGACATTTATCTACTCGAGTGCGTGAGCATTTATTTACTGATAAAAATTCGAATGTTTTTGAACATCTTAAAAGTACAGCTGTTTGCAACGAAGCTTGCAATGATAGCTGTTCTAAAGTGGTGGATTCTGCAAACACCCATTATAAATTAAAAGTTAAAGAGGCATTGCACATCTTTTAGGAAAGGCCTGATTTAAATAAGCAGTTAATCAAAGTAAGAATCTAAAGAATGAATAAAGAGCTGCCTGCACAACCTGAACAGTCCTGGCTTCATCAGTACTATTGATTCAGTAATCAGTTGCATCGTTTGACTGCGGGCAAGTTATTCCATCAGTTACCTGTTACCAATTGATTGCTAATTCCAAAAGTAAATTCCAGATAGTTTCTTATCAACAGTCTTTCCTTTAAGGTTTTGCAGCATATTATCAGGTTCTTCAGTTACAGTCACCTTAAACCAAGCCCGTCTCGCCGTTTCTACTTCGCGAGGCAAAGCTCCACATCTTTTGCTACTATCTACGCAATACAACAGTAATCAGGGTAGATCTCGTCTGAATGCAATGCAAGGTGTTGTAGAAAGCAGAGATGAACCACATAAGCATTCAGTAATGTGGGGAGGAGGTGTAAATTATCCTGGGACGTTATCTTCGAGCTGCCACAAGGTACCCCATTCGCCGCTGGAAAGACATTGGGAGAACAATCCAGCCATTGCTTGAGACGACTAGAAAACATCTTACAATCAATCTCCCATACCAGACGAAACCTGTTACAACTCAATCACTCCTCTACGCTAGGCCTAGTGACTTTTGCAAAAGTTAGTATCAAGGCAGTCCCCAGAAATTTCCTTTTTGGAGATGCAGGGCCTACAATTTGCTGACAAATTGGGCCTGGTTCCCATGAATTAGGGATGTATGCTTAAATGTTGAAGAATTGTGTCAAATTTTGGGACAAATTATGTGAATCTATAAATTTAACAAGTTCGTGAGCATTTTGCTACGCTGCAGCACCTGATTCTTCTCCTCAGGCTCCTAAAATATAGAAAATTAGAGCTCTTTGGCAATATAAATGGTAAATTTGGGTTACTTGGCGACAGAGATTTTGTCTAGGGGTATGACACTCCTCACACCCCACTTTAGAAACAGGCCTCGTTATTATAGTATATTCACCTATCCAGAGGAGAGTTATGCATATGCACCAACGTTCATCTCATTTGTTCAACTCTCGGCTCTCAGATTTGGCAACGACTAAGATCTATTATCCTTAAGCATTGTAAGAAAGGCCACAAATGTTCTGATGACGACCCTTTCACCAAAATACAAAACTGAATGCAACCTTCCTTAAAAATAACAGACGCTAGGTGGTGCTCTGAATATCGTGGTTGCAAAACATCAAAGCAACACAGAATTATCCACAGTAGATGCAGTAGGAGCAGTCCTAACAGAGGATGGAAGCGAAGCTTTCAGGGCTCAACAGTGCTCCTCTGGTCTTATCAAACTGTCGTCTAAAGAGTTTTTCCACCCAGTACTGAAATATTCTTAATCTGTTTATGATCTCAGTACTGAAACTTTCATAAGACTTCCTAGCGAGAATGTCAGAGTTTGTGTAACACTGAAATGTTGCACAAAGAGGCAGGCACTGCATACATACATACAACACTGGAATACATAGATCTTTACAGGTAATGGAATCTATGCAAATTAAACAAAAGAGATGACGAGCTTGAGGCTTGAGTGAAAATTCACAATTAACAATGTGTATTAACTTATCAATTTTCTTACGTTTCAGAAATCCAGTACTGAACTGTCTTAACTATATGAGAAGTCGAGTACTGTCTTTTCATAAACAACCACTTTCCTATGAAAAAACGTGTATACAATTGTAACCCTAACACAACTTAAGCATTTTTTGCCGCTTGTTTACCCAAGTGGTCGCATGCTGAATATATCATGGCTAGGCCCACCTGCAGTGAAGAGATAACGCTGTATGCTAACGGAGCTAGTTTATAAACTTTTCCCTTATCTGTTTGCAACCAATAAGATGCAACGATAGCAGCCTGAGAGAGGCATGGGAAATCATGATCGATCTTTATGGCTGCAAGGTGAGTATCAGAAATCAAAGACGGAGAGAGAAAATATTCAACAAATCCTTAAAATAAAACAGAAGAATATTACACGCTTTTGGACGACCACTGAGGTTTGACAGGATATCAACCTAACAATATTCATCCACAAGACATCGACAAGAACACTTCGCTGTGTCTCACGTAGCATGTGGATTTCCAAGAATTTCATATCGTATTTCAGTTCTATGCGTCAACACAATTCTGATCGAGCCTCCTGTCATGAGTTATTACACAACAAGAGTACTTGGTGTGGTCATAATTCGCCATGGGCGTGGTGATTCACCTCGTTTCCATTTATTTTTCGCAGGATTTTCGGTCATAGATCTACTACAGTCAACCTTGCATAATTCGGATCGGTTTTATCCGGATTCTTGTATATTCCGGACAGAATTGCCAAGTCCAATTAGTTTCCTATTAAAGTGCAACACTGAAAAAGTTTCTACGTAATCCGGATTTTCTGTAATCCGGACATATTCAGCCAGTCCCGAGTGATCCGAATTATGCGAGGTTGACTGTAGTAAATAACATCCGTCTAATTACTAATAGTGTCCTCTGCGAAGGCGAAGTGTAGACGAGTGTACGAGATTTCTGTGACCTCTAATAATTTTTTGTGATTTCGGTGATGTACTGTGATTTCGGTGATATTTTTTATTAATTTTTGTTATTTATTTCTGTGATTGCAGTTATTTTTCCGTGATTTTGTCACAAAATGCACGAGATACTTCCGAGTGATTTGCCTCTCGAACAGTGTACAAAAGCAGGCAAGCTAGAAAAAGGCGATGCGACTTGTGTTCCTGGTTGCACCAATGCCACCCTCCCTAAGAACACCCATTTTATGGCGGACTTGCGTAACTTAGTACCAAGAGACATCATCCCACCACAAATATCAGCAAGTTCTCATTCATTTCAACTTTTCAATTTAACGACTAAATATGTAAACCAGATGATGTACATCCCCATAAACATAAGCATTGCTATGCCACTGGCTATGAAAATCAACCATGACCATGAACATAAGACGCAAGCATGAACGGCACTCGGTAAAGGATTATTAGATGGGCACGTCATAACCAACACAATGGTACTAAGTATATCTTAAGACCATCCTACTTCTTCAACAACTATATAAAGAATTTTTCGTTCCGGGCTGCTCAACTACGCCTCGCCATTCATACGCAGATCGCTGTGCTCATGGATTTCCACAACCGATCAATTAAAAGTGTGATAAGATGTACTGTACAAGCAATGGTAAATTATAACGATGGATTAGGGTTTAAAAGAAAGTCATCACGTGGATTTGTCCACATTGATCACAAATGTTGTTAAATTGTTTAGCGATTAATGATGTCAGTGTTGGGTTGAATGCAGAGAAGTCGAAGGATTTGCTGCTAAGATTGGCTGGTTTATCTAAGCTTTGGCATATTAACCCTTTTTGTTGGCGAGAAAATCGTCATACGCGTGCCATAGATCTTCTCTTGCACACGAGTGCCTAAAATAGCCCCATTGGATTAGTAATCGATCTCCTCCCAGCCTTTGAATGGCATGAACCGAGAAGTTTTCTACCTCTCTGTTCTATGGGCATTCCTATTGCATCTCGTTTTCTTGGTCACAGAGTATGTCTAACTTGTAGACTTTTAGATACCATCTTGATACCATAGAGCTAGTAGGCATAATGGCATATGGCCTTCAGTAGAAGGCGTGCAACAAGGAAATTTCAAAAGCAGGGGTCTTCTTTACAAAAAAGGACACAGAAAATACTTTCTTAAGAGAAAGTATCTTGAAATAACAGTCTTTCATGTTAAGAAACAGAAGAAATCGGACGAGAAGTTTCAGGGTTCCGTTGCTTTTTTAGGCAACAAAGACTATAAACAGGTCTACTTAACAACAATACAATAAACAGTTTCAAAATTCTCTAAGAAAAGGGCACTTTTACATTTCGAGGAAAAGGCCAGGGGCCTAGACTTCCACGACCCATCCCAAAATTGTGCGCCTGCGCAGCCCATTACTACGGTGCGATGTGCTGAGGCTATAAATGTGAGCCAGATCCCTTTCTTACTTTAACCCTTCTCTCCATTTCCATGAACCAACCGACTAAAACCTGATCAATTTTCTTCAACAATGGTACACACAAGCTCGCCGAGAGCTTGTATAGGACCCCGAGGAAATGAAAAACATGGGACCCCAGATGATTTCATAATGAAATTTATAAATCTCAGAATCATTTCATAGCTTTTTGGGACCCTCCCAAGTACGTGGCCTGGGCCAATCTGCCCCCTCTGCCTTCCTCTCAGTGGCCACGGGTAAAAAGAGTGAAATACTATTAGGATAGTACCCGTCGCTTCTCAGTTTTCCGAATCCCTCGCAAGAACTAAGGACACACATTGTCTTCTCTCTTGTTTCTATGTTTGAATTCAGGATGGCGTATAGATGCCTCTCCGAGACGGATGCAATTTGTAAGGTTCTACTGATCATTCGTCTGAGTCGTGAGCTTTCTAGAGCTTTACTGCGTGGGAACAATGTGCTCGACAGCAGAGCCGCAAGGAGATGATAGTATTGTTTGGAAAGTTAGGAATCGAGGAAATTACTTACCAAATGACTGGTCTATAGTGAATGAATTATCGCCACCTTCGGCTTTCTTCTTGGGCTCGTTCTTCTGGGGAAAAGAAAGACAAAAATAGATGCACAACAATTATAGGATGATCTTAATTGCATTATTTGAAATCACAGTTGCTGCAATGTTTGTTCAGCGTGAAACGAAGAAATTCAAGAAGACGAACGGCCCTGTTTCATGCTGCTAATGCCCCAAGCATTGTTCGCAGGGGAGTTTCG
The DNA here is from genome assembly GCA_964019165.1 of Mastigias papua. Classification (NCBI taxonomy): domain Eukaryota; kingdom Metazoa; phylum Cnidaria; class Scyphozoa; order Rhizostomeae; family Mastigiidae; genus Mastigias; species Mastigias papua. The sequence goes on along the minus strand of OZ025286.1, from coordinate 2,703,393 downwards.
AATAAGTGTATTTGAAAGTCAGTATCGACTTCCCGCTCTCAGTAAGAAGAAGCAACCGAGGCTACTAACGTATGATATCGAGGTACACACAGGGTTGTGGGGCGGGGACTGGCATCTTCAAACAACAACCAATTGCGCAGAGGCCTACTTCATTCTGGCAATTTTTTAGTAAATGCAACGGCTTTTACAGAAAATAGCTGCTGCTCAACGGACTAGACAGAAATGACAAAAGACGCTGTCATCCATCCTGACCGCATTTATTTTTTGCTAAGGCCGACTATTTGCAGTCCCCCCTTCCCAAATTTAAAGTCCCCCTACGGGCATGAGCAGAGATGTATCTGACCAATGTAGACATAGCATAGATTACAGCAAGGTAACAGCATTGCTTAGAAAGAACTGCGTACGATCATTGGCAAGACGTGCAACATGTGATAAAGTCTACACTTCTCATCTAAAGCATGTATACGTAAATGCACCATTTGTAATTCAAAGGCAAATCACATCGGTTTGTTTGTAGCTGTTTAGGTTCCAAGTCTTATTATGTGGAGCAATAAAGAATTGGCTTCGACCTCCAATTTCAATGTAGCTGTAACGAAGATCTGTATTCTTTAAATGTAGCGCAATGCATCTGCCCTTTAGGAACTAAATGGTATGTGCCTACGCTATTCACATGTCGAATACGACTATCCACACAGACTTTGTTCATAGGGACAAACAAAATAATTAACGTTAGAAAAGAAAGAGTTCTGTAATCTAAATCAATGTTTCTCCTATTCCACATAATACATGAGAAATTGTTACTCAGAAAATTTCAGAAATAAAACAAAAGACGTGTTAATAATCCTCTTTTTAAGTTAGCTGTACAAATGAAAGTAGAGGGAAAATTCATGAGAAGAAATTGTACACGATGCTCACCAATTCAAGCTCGCAGCAAACCAGACTACCTCTTCATGCAAGCGCTCTCAGAGAGGACATATGTAAACTAAGGTACCTTTGAAAAGTGGCAACACATATCTACTATGCAAGAGGCACAGGTGTATCATGCTTATCAGGAAATTTGAAATGCATACCCGAATCCCCGTATGATGTGCAGCAGCGGTAGAGATTACCAAACAGTAGGTTACATTTTCAAGATAATGCAAGATGGATCTTGATCATGAAATCAAGAATTGATTGCATAGAATTGAAGGGACAAAGCAGAGAAAGATATGAGATAGTATGTCTACGACCACTGCTCTGGAGGTGAAACAGAGAGAGGTGAACAGTGATATAGAAACTAGCTTTCAAGCCTTGCAAAACCTCTGTCATTTAACCGTATAACTCTTGTCTCTAGCAGGGCCTAAAAGAGTGTGGGTATGACTCACTTTGTGGAGCTGTAAATCAAAACTGTTGGTCTGTTATCGGGAAAATGTGCATTTTGTAAAAACGATTTATCTATTTATTGAAAGTGGGTCATCGAAACTGAAACAAATTAATATTCGTGGTAATTATATAAAATGAGATATATAAATTATTAGATTCCATTAAGCGTCATCATTTTTGTCTTCTAGATAACTTGCTAGCTTCAAATTTTTGTCCAGTCCTTTGCATGATTACAAGCAATTACCACTATGGATCTGCTATACAAATAGTGGAAAGTACGGTTTTGTGAATAGAGCATTTCTATTTATTGAAAGTAGATCATCAAAGCAAACATATATTACCGTATGAGCTAATGATACGTATGAATTAAGATTTCTTAATCTGTACGTAGCATTTTGATTCATTATTTTAGCTTTTAGATGACACAGTGGATTTTAACTCTTTCCACGCCTTTGTGTGATTCCAAGGAAAGACCACACTCACTTTTTATAAAAATGTGAAGTTATAGCTTTTTCAAATTCTAGGCTCTGGTTTTGTAGCTAAAAAGAATTCAGAGACGAAAAAGCATTTACAATACAGTATCGTTGACGCTCGTCATAGACAGTTTAAAGGAGCACCAATTATTAGAGTTATTGCCATCCACCTTCATGTTCTGGTATTTCTTTCCAATCATAAAAATATTAGTTGGACACTTTAGTTTCAGTGCCCATTCGTCAACTGTGTCTTGTTTATGCTTATTAGAATCAAGGGCTGTTTCTCAATACTGTGCAGCTCTAACTTTTCCTTAGAAAACTCTGGTTCTTTTGGGCCAGCTTTTACTGCCTTTTGTTGCTACTAAACTGACTTTCATTTGTTTAATCACTTGATTTTTGTCAAGATTTCCGTATAATTAGGCTCTTGATTACATATTTAGTCATTCATATAGTTGTGTAGAAAGATGTAAATACGACGTGTAATCAGTTGTCAATTTTGTTTCCTTTAAATAGTTGGCTCTAATTAGCTGTATAGCTAGCACTATGCCAACCTTCAGCAAATTTATTAGTATATTACATTATGTTATATTATATTACATAATATTATATTATATTATATTATATTATATTATATTATATTATATTATATTATATGTTATTATTACTTATGACCATGTTTTTAATCTTACGAAATATACGCACGAATTAGGCACTAAATAACAATGGTCTCAACCATTTATTGTAGTTTGGAAAAATTCAAGATGGTCTTGAAAATGAAACTAAGTCTTGTATGAATTACTGGGTACTGCAGTTACAGGATATTCTTGCGAAAAGAAAACGTTTTTATAGAAAATAGGTGTCGTCCTGGGAAATTTTCCTACGGGTTAAGCTTAGAAGCACCCTTATATCTTCTAAATATAAATGTATCTTGTGTTATGCGCTGCGCTGATCTGCTATTTAGAGTTGTGTACCCTTCAGTTTTATAAGTCACTTTCAATAGACTAAATACGAGAATTACTTTGTTAGAGTAAAAAATGTTTGCAGGCCCAGTATCAAACAATACAAATTCCTTCACCAAGGCCTCGGCAAGGTTAAATTAATGCCGGAATACAGCTGCAGCAACCCTTTTTTTCTTTCTCAAAATTGTTTTCTTTTTTCTTTGATGATGTAACTTGTTGTTGAATTGTAAGTGGCATTCATGGTGGGGTCTCGGTGACCTTGTGTCTTTCCTCGCCGTGGTTGTCACAGTATAATGAAATTTGTAGTTTTGTAGTTAGTTGTTCTTAACTGATATAAAAAACAGTAATACAATTTTCGTTTCCCCTCTACCTTCCACATACTTCCTACGGCTCTGCTCACTATTTGCATGTTAGAAGGTCTCTTGCCATGGTGGAATACTTAGCAAATTCATATCAGAGAAAAAGGGGAACCCTCTCTGATTTCAAGATTTGAACAGTAATACCAAAGTAACATCCAATCTAAAGGACATCTATCTATTCATTCATATGGCTAGCTATACAAGTTTTTTTTAAAAAAAACAGGTATATAAGAAACATGAGGCTCAAATCAGGTAAAAATTAAGAAACAATTAAGAAACACCGGCAGGCTGAATTTCACAAGACTTGAAAAATCTGTCTTTGCAAGAAAAGTTTTAATTGAACTGGAAATAATTACAAACAACATCCGTCTCTCAAATGTTTCTAACTAAAACTTCAGTTTCTCATCTCATAGTTACCTTGTTGCTGTAGGGGATTTCAAGAGTGTTAAGAAACATCTAAGGCTGGATTTGACAAAACATTAAGAAACATGCAGGCTGAAGGGAGAAAGTTTGTGTCTGTGAGAGTAATGACATAATCTCAATTCCTGTTTCACATGATACGGATATGATAATCAGTAGGGTCTGATCGCGACAGAAAGGCACGAGGATCCGGACAAACAGCGAGGCCTGATATGATTTGATTCCATATGAAAGCAGGAATAAATTTGTGTCAATAAAAATTCTTATAGGACATAGTAACCCACAGTTGATTCGTTTATTATAAATGTTGATGAATGTCTCAGGGAAACCACTCCTGCATTCGAAATTTGCTACCACCCCAATGCCATGCAGACACAAGGTCTTGTCACTTTTTTACACTTGTTCATCAAGTTTGAAAGCCTATCCTGACAACCCGAATGTCCCTCTTGCGCACACTGTTCTCTGTAAACGCGAACAAGCACCAGATAAATATTTTGCCTCGAGCATAATGGTCTGGCAAAAGAAGAAGTTACTTTAGGGAAGTCCCGTGATATACGTTCAGAATACCTGATAGTGTGACCATGATCAAGTTAAAGAATAGCGTTCGATGGGCAAATGAAGAGTATTTGTACTCTTCTTTTCCTTCTTCCACTGCTAGACTACAATATTCGAATTTGCTAAGCTAGCAGTTAGCCTCCATAGCCATAATAAAGCGGCTTGAAGAAGTAGGAAGAAAGTTCGTTATATTTATCATCAGCACTTCACATGCCAGCCAAACATCCCAACAAACTTCACAGTTCGGATATTGCAAGAAGCAGCGTTTTCACGAAACAATTTCCCATCAAAAATTAAAAACACACCATTATAGAGTATATCAATAAATAATGGTTTATTTTTTGGTTCATCAGAGGGCTGAGATACAAAGAAGAAGGAAGTACCAAAAGCACAAAACAGTCAGGTGAGTTCTATTTTTTCACTCCTACGTGAAACGATCTCTAACAGGTTCGTGCAGAGCTACTTCATAACCAAGTGATACTCAACTGTTAAAAAATTGAGAGAGTTCAATACTGGCCTTTTGGGAACAATTCTTTTTTAGAACTCTTAAAGAGTGCTGATAAGTTCATATTAAAGTAAAGTTTTCATTTTCACGCAAGTCTGTCATCTTTTCTATTTATTCCATGTATAGTTCTCTTGTTAACCCATGTATTTAAGTAGTGCGTGAGTGTAGTATTACGTCTGTGTAGTACTACGTTTGTGTAGTACTATGTTTGTGTAGTATTACGTATGTGTAGTATTACGTCTGTGTAGTAATGAGTTTGTGCAGTATTATGTCTGTGTAGTATTACGTGTGTGTAGCATTGCGTTTGTGTAGTATTACGTTTATGTACTATTACGTTTGTGTAGTACTGAGTTTGTGCAGTATTATGTCTGTGTAGTATTACATGTGTGTACCATTGCGTTTGTGTAGTATTACGTTTATGTACTATTACGTTTGCGTAGTACTACGTTTGTGTAGTATTACGTCTGTGTAGTATTACGTGTGTGTAGCATTGCGTTTGTGTAGTATTACGTCCGTGTAGTATTACGTGTGTGTAGCATTGCGTTTGTGCAGTGTTGCGTTTATGTACTATTACGTTTGTGTAGTACTGAGTTTGTGCAGTATTACGTCTGTGTAGTATTACGTCTGTGTAGTATTACGTGTGTGTAGCATTGCGTTTGTGTAGTATTACGCCCGTGTAGTATTGCGTTTGTGCAGTATTACGTTTATGTACTATTACGTTTGTGTAGTACTGAGTTTGTGCAGTATTGCGTTTGTGTAGTATTGCGTTTGTGCAGTATTACACTGTAGTGTTACACAAGCTCGGCAGTCCTTGCTAAGAAAGCCCAAACAAAGTTCTGGAGCTGAAATTATGACATCACTGAGAACGTCTCAATACTAATTTTCTTATAAAAAAAGTGTAATTGCCTGGGTCATCTTCAGGATGCTGAGATATTGAGATTGCTAACAACAAAATGATGCAAAGTAATAAAGAATGACAATAAAACACTGGGTTTGTTTGATAAATGAGCGATGTACTACTTGAAATTGACGGAAAACAGAAGACGCCTGGGCGAGATAACTTTTATCTACAGAGTAACATGCAATGAACTGTGCTTATCAGAGACACATCTTGCCAGTACGTCAGAAAGCCTATAGTCCCTGGAAGAATGCCTGAGGATTACCTAGACAGATCGAAAGATAACACAGGACCACCATTTTGACAGCACATATTGTAAGTGCGTTGTCTTTTGTGTTGAGCTGCAAGCCAAGATGATCAGACTAACTAGCAAGTGGGCAGACTAAAACATCTAATGTAAAATATTGTTACTTTTGAACGTTAATTCTGTTAGACAATGAGGTCATTCAGACAAGCAATACTTTGTTGAATATATAGCAGAATAATATGCCACGGTATATTGGCTACTTGAAAGAGAAAGGAAAATATATAGGAACGAAGAGAGGTAAATTTTATGACTCAAATCAAGGTAATTCAAAGGTTGCTGGGATTCGCTCAGCAAAGAATGTCCGTCCTTGAGATAAAGATATATTATGACATGTCGATGATTTGATTCTTGAGTGGAAGATATGATTCAGTTCTATTTTCGATTACAAAAGTTACAATCCAATATAGGGGTAGGTTGTGAGATCGCTTTGTGGGTGCCGATATTTGATTGGCAGCAATCTTTACATTGGGCAAATGTAAACCAGCGCTGGAAAGTTATACCGGCGCTAGCAAGTTATACCAGTGTCAGCAAGTAAAACCGGCGTTGGGAGGTAAAAGCGGCGTTGGGGATTAAACCTCGCGTTGCGTCGAGAATGAAGCTGCAACGGTAAGTAGAGGTGAGAGGCTATGTGAAGTCTGTGCAAGGTGCAGATTGGCATTCAACACACACAAGCACTCTACTAGCAACTTTGAAAGGAGTTGACTGTGTGAGGGGAAGTTTCTATTCTTTTAAGAGATATAAATCATAACTGCTAATCTGAAATTCAGACGAGGTAACTACGGCATTTCCGATTGAGGTAGAGGCATTGATAGAGACAGTGCTGCAAAATCCTGTATAAATTAAGACCGTGTGAGAAGGGAGAACGACTACAAGGAGAGCCAGGTCACAAGATAAACTGGTAGCCGGGGTACCGTTCTTAAAAGTTGAGAAAGAGGGCTGTGCTGTAAGGTACTACTACGAGCAGCGTCTATGACCACACCGAAAATTTTTTATTCAAACTGTCCAAAATTAAATACACACAAAGCTATACACAGATTAAACGAAAGTGACGTAAAAATATACATATCGTAATAAAAGGTTGATAATGCCAAGTCAGGAGCTCATCAGACTAGAATATATTAGTTGAAAGGTGGACTGAGTCCCAAGCAATCCCTTCATCTTAACATGGGGGCTGAGCTCCCTGAGCCTCCCTTTCATGACACCACTGACTTGAAGGGAAGTACGCTGATTAATGAAGTCTGAATACGCGATTGATGACTTCAACTAAAAGTTACCTTGCTTTAAGTTTCAGCGGCGTGCAATCGAAATAATAGGACCTGCAGGCGAAGATAAACTGTTTAGCTGCTAATGAAACCCGACCTTCGGAAGCAAATGCAAAACAAAGTAGCTGCTGGCAAAGCCTACTAACTAAACGATTGCTAACATAGAAAAAACAAAGACAACAAAACAAGGAAATATTAAACAGGATTTACTGTGAGGCAAGGGAGGAAAATTCTCTATAGATGATGTCACTTTTGTCTTAAATAGCAGTTGAAGCATCTCTGAGACCTACAAGTATATGCATTCCCTTTGGCTAAGTAAAATGAGGAAATGGTAAATGAAAGAAAAACAGCAAGAAGCAATAGCTTACCCGAGGAGTCTTAATGACAATACAGGCAAGAGTGTTACAACGTTACATTCTAAGACAGGTCACGGACCACCTGAGTACTTAAGGAAGGCCATAAAGAACCAAAAACGAGCCGAGACTAGCTAGTTATTACACACAAGATTAAAATAGCGTGAACAAGGATTAGTAGAGAACTGAAGAAAATCTCTCGTAATGCACAAATTAGCGCACGCTGTATCTGTTAATCGTGTAAACAATGTATCAAAGTTGCCAGTTACGCTTGTAACAAAATATGTTATTATTAGCAGCAATTGGAGTGAGGAAACAGCGTGTGTCGTAAGGGCCGTTGCGAGGATGATGCTTCTAGGGGGGCTTGAAACAAAAATTTCCCAACAACTTAGGGGTGGTGCCCAATGATTAGGTGTGGTTCCTGATGGAAAAGCTGACACATTTCACTATGCTTCTAATATTTCCAACAGTCTGCTATATGCCTATTTGGGATGTATGTGCAAGTTACAGTATGTGTCGACGAGCCCTATTATTTAGTAAAAAGCAGAAAATTTGCCGAACAAAAGGCAAGTGTTTCCAACTAAGTGCTTTCTAGGGGAGCGTGGCGTCCGTCACACTCCCGCGCTCGCTACGGGCTTGTGTGTCTTCCGCTACAAGGCGAAAAATGCGGCTACTGGGAAGTAGGCCAATGAGAAGTTACTGGAGCAAGAGTGCATCTCGGATCGACAACCAGTCCTAATTGCGCAAGCAAAAAGCACGATGAAATATACCTCTATACTTAAGCATAATGTTGTATTATATAGGTTGTAGACAGATACGCTACCAGCACAAAATAGCAAATCTAGTCCTAAACACACGCATGAATAAGTGCATAGAAAAATGAGATTTCTAGGCTCCAGCCCTTACAGAAAGCTATGACTATTGGAAAAGAGTAAAAACACTTTTCTATAAGAATATAGTCTATTAGAGTATCAACGCTTAAAATCGCTGAAATAATAGAATAACTTAGATTTTTTGCTTGTTTCATTTTCCTCTTTAGAAAACAAAACAAATGAAAGTTTCACTGATTTGGTTTGGGTATAATTAAGCTATGATGCGACTCAGAAACTCCTAGGGGGAGTGTCTTGTAAACACGTTTTATTCTAAGGTTATTCTCCATACGAATACTAACGCTCAAAATCGCCGAGACTTAAGAATAATTGAAGAATAATCTAGGTTGGTAATCGGTAAATTTTGAGAATATTAAAGCTCAGCAAAAATGAAGTATTCTTACACAAAAGTGCCTAAGCATATGTAAATATGTGTGTATATATATATATATATATATATATATATATATATATATATATATATATATATATATATATATATATATATATATATATATATATATATATATATATATATATGTATGTATGTATGTATGTATGCATGTTTCTTCATATTCAAGTCGTCAAATGGAGCAGAGATTAATTTTTAGAATCCTTGATACGATATTATTTTCCACTAGCATCGAAGATCCTGAATTCTTAACTATTTTAATTTTCTATGATTTGAGGTTCAGGGAAGACAAAAAAAGCAGAGAAATCATCATCAGCATGACTATCACATTTCCAATCAGGGTTCATGCCCGCTATGACGACAAACATGAATGCAGTCAGATCAAATGTTAAAACTTACCTATGATTGAATCTAGGAAATCGAGGGGATGGGTAAAATTGTATAATTGAGCAATTCATAAATAGCATTGGGCCGTTGAGCGTACCACGCCCTGCTTTTGTAGTCCTCCTAGATCCCGTCAAATGCAGCCTGCATTTCATACAGCATCCTGGAGACAAATATTTTATGAAATGTTGGGTGCGTTTGATCACCCCACAAAATCGTCGGATAACTCTTAGGTATTCTTGGGACTAAATGTCGGGTGGTAAAGTGCTGCATACATTTGGTTAAGATTTCAACGCATCTTTTCGTGAATGATCTGAAATTACGATAAACAAGGTGGATTATTAGTCGGTTTTCTATTTTAGTAAAAATTCCTGTTTTATCGCTCTAAATTCCTCAGATTATCATAATTGAGTATTAGGATGAGAAAGTACAAAAAATTAACCTCACTGACCAATTCCCTAGCATTCACTCTCTTAGTGCTAAGACCATGATGATAGTCTCTGACGTATCGTTAACGTTTACTTCTTACTTTTCCACGGCATGAGTGCCAGTGGAAAGAGCGACTTTGCGCCACTTGTTCCACTGCTTTAAAGTCGCAACATCAAAGACGCTTACGGTTTATCGTGGAGAGTGCAGAGATGTTCAAAGTGGCTCATGCACAAGTATATAAGTTGGGTTGACATACAACAAACCCAGATACAATTTCTGTCAGAAAACAACCAAACTTTGCCATTTCTGTTGGCAAATTGTATTTTCTTTTTTATCCTAGGGTCCTAGGAAGAATCAGGTGCTGTCGAGATGGGGAATAGCTAGTAAATTTGCTACATTTGTCATTCTCATTCTATATGCCATTCTCATAATTGTAGCAAATTGCAAGTTGCTGCTTTAAAGAGATGCGTCGTTGTATGCAGTCAAAATTTTTAATGATATTTTGACTTCAGGCGCACAACTAGGAAAGTTCCTGGGAAGGGATCTAATTATTTCATTTCATTTCAAAATTCTTTATACACAGTGGCCCCATAAACAAAACTAGCTAATTTTCATGCGGCCGTAGTACAACCTTTCAAAATTTTGAAATTGGGGATATAGAATAGAAAGATTTTTGATATATTCACGGGAAATATCAGCTTCGTTATGAATTTGATAGTTAGAACCAGAACGAACCACATTAGGATTGGAGGTAGATAACAATCCATAGTATCATTGTTTAGATTTCAGCTACAAAAGTCGTAAATTACACTGGGCAAGCACTGGACATACTCCATGTTCAAAAGAAGATCCAAAACAGGGCACACTAAAACATTTTAAAGAGGATATAGCTTGCAGTACTAAGTTTAGACCTAGAAATGGAAGAAATATAACAGGAACTTTCATGATTTCCTTAATTTTAAATTCACTGATGATCATCAGAATAAAGTTTCTTAAAACAGTTTTAAAATTTTCAAGGAAAAAGGGTACTTTATCCTTCTGGCATGGGCCTAGATTACTAGAACACAAATGCTTAAAACAGTTTCACAACTTTCCAAGATAGAGAGCGGAGGTGGAGCTAGAGATGTCCTGTTTAGTTGTTGGGCTTTACTAGCAATACATAGCATTTTATTCCGTAACTTGATATTTGAAAATGTTAGATTTTGAAATGTCGGAAAGATTGAAAAAGGGTAGGATGTACGTGGGAGGACCTTGAAGGGTCTGGGATGGCATAGAGTGACCAGCATTTGAAGCCATAGGAAGGCATAGGGAAGAAAAGGAAGACATGTGAGGGTATGATACTAAACATCTGCATAAGGAGAACCTATTCATATATTTTATAGGAAGGACAACGACTGGACCGATCCAGAACTTTTAACATTTTAAGGAAGTAATATTGTTGAGGGTGGTAAGGCATGACTATCATGCCTTTTTTGGAGAGTGGTAGTCAAGAATAAAAATTTCTTTTGCAGTTGTTTTTAATGCAGTGTTAAGTTTTACATTTTAAAACTTCATCCTACTGTAAACTTTACTTATGAAAATGAGTTTACATTACAACATTCTTTTAAGTTGGCTTGCCTTGTTTTACAACAAATAGCTCTAAAACTTGAGCTAATTAAAACCAACTTCTAACTTAAATGACTAATTGAATAAGTAAATAAATGAATAAAGGAAATTACACCGATATAAAAAAGGTTCAGGTTTATATATAGCAAGTATAATAAATATCAAGCATGTTCTAATTCAACATGTCTTACAACGACAATTCTCTCCATTCAAATTTTTTACATAAGGCTTGAAAAGATGGAAGCTGCACTTTTTATATAACTTGGCATAGGGCGATATAGGAGAGCAATGGATGGCGTTGGACAACATAGGGCCGCATAGGATGGCATAGGAAGGAAAAGAAATGGCTGAGGAGGACTTGTATAGGCCTAGGGCTGCATAGGAGTGTACAATGGTTGGTATCTAAAGAGAATAAGTGTAGCATAGAAATGGAAGAAATGATAGCTTTAGAAGTAGCAATAGAGAGCAAACCAGTCTAGCTGCGCACAAGTGTAAAAACAAAAACTGTCTGGAAGATGCAATCTTCTGGAGAACCGCAATGATAACATTTAGTATTAACAACTGCAATTATGTACGTAGGAAAGCATGCGAAGGTACAGGGAGGGATACGAAGGCATGGGAAAGCATACGATGGCATGGGACAGCATTCGAAGGCATGGGACAGCATTCGAAGGCATGGGACAGCATTCGAAGGCATGGGACAGCATACGAAGACATGGGACAGCATACGAAGACATGGGACAGCATACGAAGACATGGGACAGCATACGAAGGCATGTGAGACAGCATACGAAGACATGGGACAGAATACGAAGGTATGGGGCAGCATATGAAGACATAGGATAGCATACGAAGGTATGGGACAGCATACGAAGGTATGGGGCAGCATACGAAGACATGGTTCAGCATAGGATGATATATGATGGCATAGAAAGGAATAGAAAGGCATAGGATGACGTAGCATGGCATAGAAATGCACAGAGAGGCATAAGAAGGCGTAGAACGGCATAGGAAGACTTTGATAGGCCTAGGACTGCACAAAGGTATGCATAATCTATATTTGAGAAACGATTCACATAAAGGGCACACTAAAAATATCAGAGAGGATATAGCTTGCAGTAATAATGTAACAGAACCGTCTTCTACTGTTTTATTTTTGGATTTCCTCTATCTCCGATTCATTCCTGAGCTTTCCTCCATCCAATGAACGTTCAGCCATGACGGTTTCCTGATTCAGGAATTTCCAATGATTTAGTCAGGGTTTAAGAGAATTTCAAACCCGGTTTCTTTCTGTAAGCCTTAAGTCTATTTTAGTTTCACAAATGTTGAAAAATGGGAGGCACTAGCGAATGAACACCCCACAATCAATTACATAGTGAACAGATCGTAGCTTTTCCTTGTTGAATTTATGCCAAAATAGCGAAAAGACGTAAAACGAACTGGTAAAACTAGATGCCCAAACCTATATTGCTGTAACTCTACGCTAATTCGGTGTGACATTTCATTGATCAACAAAGCGCTGTGCATTGCTTTTAATATTTTAAAGACTATTATTGAGCCAAGATTGTCCTGAGAATGTATACCGGAGGAATGAAGTAAGTGCTCTTGGGTGCCTAATAGAAGGGGGAGGTTGGAGTATATGAGGGATCGGAAAAATCCCAAAAACCTAATAAACGGGGAGTTGGAACAAACAGGTGGGGCTAGAAAATCACCAGAGGTGTAATAGAAGGAGGTCGGAGCAAAAATTTTTAAAAACTGGAGTGACAGAATGAAAAAATACTAAACGATACAACATGTATTATCAGCGTAATTTTCTTAGTGATAGTTTATACTCGCACGCCAAAATACCTCCTCCAAAAATTGGGGGATGTCAATTAGGCACCCAAGAGTAGTCTTTGAGAGCTATGACAGTAGGAATTATGGCAGTCGTAAGACAGGCAGCAACAACAAGCTCCGGTCCTTTTCTCCAAAGAGTCAAACTTCGCTGTAGAGAAGCGCATAGCCGTCAAACGTTTGAGAACTCTGATAAGGTCTATTTTCTCCCAATCTAATTGACCAATCATCATGCAAAATGGGCCTAGTCTTAGCATGTGTGGTCAGAATCCTGCACGATGATTGGTCAATTAGGTTGGGAGAAAATAGACCTAACAGAGCTCTCAAATATTTGGTGGCTGTGCTCTGTAGAGATACTCCATGCGCGTAGAATTTAGACTCAGAATGGCAACCTTGAAATCCCGCAATTACGTCGGGTGTACAATGACTTGCCATGCGGATCTCTCATGTTATTCTACTAAGCTACAATTTCATCACTGAAATGAGGGTTAATCTACACCGGTTCTTTGTAGACATGAGAAGAGCAGCCTAGAGGCTAACGATCGATTTTGAAAAATTACATATAATTACACCAGTGCAAGTACAGTAAAATCCAGAGGAGCCACTTTCGAGTGATTTCTGAGACGTAATTCAATCCGAAGGCTACGAATGAAATTGGCCTAGATGAATTGGCCATGGGAAGAAGATAACAAAATTACATTATCTGTTATGATACTGAGATAAACATCCAGAGTCAAATAGCCAAAAGGCATTCACGGAGTAATCTCGCCAGTCCTTCACGCTAATAGTTAGAAGGGTGCAGTACTCGTCAAAAGTCCTTGGGACATTTCCAAAAAACTGATAGAAACCACATTCCTCTACATTTTGTCATCGTTTCAACGAACACGCACCCCCTTCTCCCTAGAACAACGTTGGTCTGTCTATGGGACACTTAAAGTTGGCGTGCACGCGAAATTTTCTATTATAGCATGTACTTCTCCCAAAAACCAACATTGCTTGAGGGAGGAGGCGATGAAAGTTCATTGCAGAATACAAAAAGTGTACAGTGTCCCAGGACATTTGCACACTTCGCACTTGCTATTCTACTTATTTTGTTTGAATTTAATTCCGTGATTTAACCGTAAACGAAAGAGGTGTAGTCAATGCAAAAGAGAAGCGGTCATTGCGCAAGAGAGGCAGTCAGTGCAAACCTCATATACACGTTTTTTTATAAGAAAAAAGTTCATAAGAAAATGAGGCTCAAATGGCCAAAATCTTAAGAAAATCCCAAGAAAATAACAAGGCTCAAGTTCAAGAAAATGCTAAGAAAATCACAGTTCATCTTCTTTACAAGCCAGAAATTGAGATTGGTTCATTTTTGCAAACTCTCGTACAAAGATCGAGACTTATGGAGGCCCAACAAATACAGAGTAGTCTGTTTCAGCCACTTTATTACTGCGGAAGTTAAGAAAATCTCAAGAAAATCTCAGCCTTGAATTCGTGAAAAGTTAAGAAAATTGAGCCTTAGGAAGAAATGTGTTTTCTTATAAAAAGACGTGTAATAGAACTGTCAATGTGAAAGAAGACTAGTCAATGTAAACTTCAAATAAAATAACCAGTCAATGTAAAAGAGGACCGGTCAGTGCAAATCTCAAATAATATAACCAGTTAATGTGAAAGATGACCGGTCTATGAAGTCAGTGCAAAAGAGAAGCGATCATTGCGCAAGAGAGGCAGTCAATGCAAACCTCAAATAATAGAACTGGTCAATGTGAAAGAGGACCGGTCAACGTAAACTTCAAATGATGTAACCAGTCAATGTGAAAGATGACCGGTCAATGCAAAACTCAAATAGTTAGGGGTTGAACCACAGTTATGTGTCGAGGCACATCAAGGAAGGCCTTGGATTTTAATCTCTGACGGCATTCTGAAACACAGCGATTCTACTTACAATCCACAATTGGCGTGCATATCGGAGGCATGGAAGTGCGAAAAATAAGATAAATTATAGATAAATCGTTTGCAATCCCTAAGAAAAATGTAGGCCTAAGTCAGATCGTCACGCAAGACATTCCAGGAGATTATCTCAAATAACCAGCAACAGAGGACGATAAGCAACCTTCTGGATGATTTGACAACGATCTGACCACATCGAGTCATTCCATGTGATACAGCACCTTCACATTTGCAACGCGGTCGTGCAATGACAAGGAGTACACGTGTCTTGGCTGTGAAATTAAAGGAAAAGTGACAGGAATGAAAGAAGATCGCACCTGAAGGTGCCACTTGAATGCACTGTTTCAATTGAAACGATCAAATATGAATTCCATCGTAAGAGCTTACATTTAGTAGGAGGGCTCAGAGAAGCCTCTGAGACACTTAAAAACAAATGTTAGGCCTCTTTAAATTCATTGATGATCCACTTCAGATTATAAAAAAGCTGTCTTCCAACTATTCTTATTCTCTAAGTGGAGAGAGGGCCTTCTCGTTGCGGTAACAATGGTCCAGTGACTATCAGGTTCAATGACTTATAGCTAGGTATTATTGATATGATAAATGAATTTGAAAACAAGTGGAAAAACAGAAGACCTTGTATAGAATCCTGGTACCTTTACGACTGGCTTCAGAATTTCCTTCTAAGTTCAACTCCTAGGTTCCAAGGTTCCGAGCTTTTTCCAACGCTTTTTGCACGAATCCAGTTAAAGAACACCCAGCACTTAGAGGAACACAACTGTAATATATTTCCCTCCATCTTTTGATGACTTCTGGTTTTCGTTTGTAGGTACTTCAATATCAGTTCGAGGCTATTGTGTTGTTACCCAACCTCTTCTGAATGCATTGAGCGGAATATTATAAAACATGATTCTGCAAGTTGCAATTCATTGTGGCTGTGATTGAATCAACTGAGCAGTTTCTATCTAACAGAGCACAATTAGCGAGACACCAAGTAGTCTTAGCACCTGTCTGCTATGGGGTAGATAGAGTTATTGCCCCATGGTCCCACACTGTCCACCAAGTTGTAATCTGAGATGCGATGACAGCACCGGGCAGGTATAGGCGAAGAGGAAAGAAATTGACCAACCTTCTTCACGAATACTATGACTAGTGCAGCGAAGTTTGCCATCCACTCTTCTGTATACTTAAAAATTAGTACTTTCACTTGCTTGGTAAGCTGTGCATGCACTGTCTGTTGTCTTCTGAAACATTCCATTTTGAAGGCATACACTTGTGCTTTTTGCAATGCTTATCAATATACATAAGGTACTTTACAAATGATGTAATGCGCATGCCATAGAACCATATGCTAAGTGTGTGTGTGTGAAGACCTGTTAGACAGTTGTGCTATGCTCCACTACGATAACGAGAATCTTGTTTAGTCTTACTTGTATGCTATCTGTATTAAGTACGTGACATTAAAGTCTATCTGCATCCCCGAATGTGATGGAGACTCGTAGAAAGCATGCTCTTGCATGCCTCTTGCACTTGAAGGTATTTCTTATTAAATCGCAAGCTCTTTGGGCAGAATCTATTAGCAGGAAAGGCCTATCAATTTCGATGCTGTCTATGTTGACATCATGAAAACAAAACAAGCTCAAATCATGACCACTCATGCAAGTGCCCAATAAAAGAGTGCCTGTAGTCGCTATAAACGTGCTGAGATGAGCAAGAACATCGCATTTGAGATTGCAAAGAACACGTGTCGATACTTGCTAAGTTTCTACCTTACTAGGTAAAGCGCATGCTGACCAGCTTGCCTACCTACACCTCAACAGACTGAGCTCCAGACGGGATTTAAGAAACCCTAAAGCATCTATAACTTCCATTATATCACATTTGACACACGCTCTCTAGTCTCCGCTGCAAAAAGAAGTCAGCCATCAGAAAGAATTCTTGCTCCCTTAAATTTCAACCTCTCTGCGCTATTAAAGATTCATGCATTTCTGGTATGTAAACGTTCTGTCGTAAGGATCTGCGTTAAAATAAACCTACATGTCGAAGGCCAAAGACTTTAAGATACTTTAAAACTAACAGCAAAACCCAAAGAAACCTTTCAATTCAAATATTTCCATCACTGCAAACAATTGAGAATTTGGAGGCCAATCCAATTCATTGCAGTCAAATTTTCATGAACTCTGCGTAACCTTGGTAGCAGTGTTCAGTTGAAGGGTTTACGTTGAAGCTTACTATGTCTAAGGTATCCTGTCTCAACACTTAGCACTCCTACTATCTATAAAGTACGAAATATGTAGTTAAAATTAAGGAACTGTTGGGGAACTTTTAGCACAACACGCTTTTTGTTATAAGGAACCACTTTATAAGGAACCTACATGTAGAATGCCGAAATATCTAAAGAGGAAAATTTCCTAAGGATTTCAATTTGAAAAATTTTTATAACAGCAAACCGGTTCCATTCATCTGCAGCCAAAATCTACATAGGTTGTTTACAATGCTTAAGCTATAGCCAAACTCAAAGGCAAAATTAAGAATTAATGTTTTACCTGCGTCTGTACCATATGTATGGCAGTAAATGAGGAGTGACAATGTAAAGAACTGCTAAGGAACTTTTAGCACTACAGTTTGATAATTGGGGGTCTGAAAATAAGGAAATTTTGGGACTAGGCCATGAGGCAGGTTCCTTATAAAAAAGTGTGTTCAATGTGGCAAAAAGAAGTCCAGAATTAAGGAACTTTAACAGCCAAGCTTTGTGCTAGGTTCCTTGTAAAAATACGGGTGTGTAAGGTTTGGAAACTCTTTCCCGTTTTCACTGCGCTCTGTGTGATGTGGACATGCATCTCCATATCAACAACAAACAAAGCTACGTATCATTGTGGCAGAACAGAGTACCTTACCTGACTTCTTGGTCGGATAAATTTCGAAAGCTATGATGAAGAATTTGCACATATACCTACAATAGTCGCCAAAAGTCCTTGGGATACTTGGAAGAAACAGATAAAAAACCACTTTCCTCTACATATTGTCATAGTTGCTACAAACATGCACCCCCTTCCCCCTAGAACAATGTTGGTTCGCTTGTGGGACACTTGAAGTTGGCGTGCACGCGAAATTTTCCCATTATCGCAGGTACTTCACCAGAAAACCAACATTGTTTCAGGGGGAGAGGGGGATGAAAGTTCGTTGCAGAATACAAAAAGTGCGAAGTATCCCATGACTTTTGGCGGGTATTGTAGAGGACCCTAATGAAAGCAATACATCTGCTAGTCAACCGTAACTCTGAGGCCAGGAACCGCTAAACCATTTGGAGGGCAAACTATAGAGGCTTGTCGTGATGGACCCATAGCATCAAGCATAATCTTTCTGGCACTTTAAGATAAATAAAATTCGAAGATATAATTGCTAAAATTAATACGTTTCACCTTTGTTTGATGGCAGTCTGAAAACTCTGTTGACAGAGGCAGCGATTGTGTGTGTTATACGGTGTCACGACGGTATTCGGTCGTTGTATGGGAATGACGCCAAATCGAATATGTTGCTAAGCGGAGGTGTATGGCGGGATACTTGAATACTTACGATAGTTGACTGTATCTGGATACCTCTAATGCGTCCAGCTCAGCGCAATGAGTCCGTCAATTGGCCCGCAATTCGTTGGTCAATTGGCATGTAGCCGAGAGTTGCTTTTCACTGTGAGAAAGTTAAATCTTTTTTGTACGATGACGAGAAATTCGTGAACGAGGATTTATCAACATGTGCAACACGATAATTCACCTTGCTGATGCAAATATTAGCTACCCGTATCTACTATAAATTACAGCTACCACGGGGCAGGTTTCATTGCAGAACATTAGCTGACAATGGGCGCCGTCCACTCAGCGAATCTGTGCGACGATGGGGCATATTTTTCCATTAGGACGTTACAAAAAGACCGCTACGGTCACAAGGTAAATAACATAACATAAGAAAACACAAAGCAACTTCTTTCTGATGCTTTGCTGGGTAGCTAGCAGTCAGGTGCATGTTGGTATGCAGACAAGCCCAAACATTGTATGGACATTGGGACAGCAGTGCCCAAGAGACGGCTACATACCTGAGTCCGTAGAATAAACACTTGAAATTCCACATTCCAATAAAAGATGTACGTGCCCCTCACACGAAAGTGATTATTGCGTTGAATTACATAAAGTAGCGATTCACAAGTTGTTACGTAACGCAATGCTATGAATTACCAGGTCTGTTTGTTTCCCTGTATCTGGAGTCAGATTGCGACGGTCTCAAGTATGGCTTAGATTCATATCAGGTGTACGTGAGCCTAGCATTTGCTACATCAATTTACACTGCGCGTGCTCGTCGCTATTGTCAACACTGCAGAACCAGTTTCTGGAATGGAAGCATGATCTTACGCCGGGTCTAAGATGAGGCAAAAATACAAGATTAGTATTTAAGACACGATGAGTTTGTAGGCGGAGTCTAAAAGAAAATCTTCCACAACCATATTCATTCTCCACAACAAACACTTTTTAGCGTTATATATTTCCAAGTTCTTTGTACCAGAAAGCCTTATGACAGCAATACACACTAATTATGACTTTCGTAACCACTCTTAGCTACTGCTATTTAAGCCTTGATCTTAGGCAAACACAAACTACATTGATATCTTCTCTTGTGCATTAGCTGTTGCAGGTGATTCAGCCTGCCAACGCTTCACAATATTGTCCTAATTTTCAGAAAATCCCATCTTCACGCATCTAAAAGGATGGGTTTTCTTCAACAGTAAGAAAACAAGTAATTAGTTTAATGTTTTTATCTTCTCTTTGTATTGGATTTCAATCTACAAAACATCCAACTGCAAACTTTATCTCAATGAAAATTCATTGAAAATTCATTATTGACAAACGTGCTCATTGTTTAAAGTACTCAATTATTTCCAATGTGGCAGTCCAGCAAATTGGGATGAAGTCACGGAGCTTAAGGTGATAAGTTAGCTGTCGACAATTTCTCATTACTTGTCGACGATTAGGCCTAATGAACTGATATTGTTGCCATTTTGTTTGCTTCACATACCAAAACTTGGGGCTGTTTTGAAGGTCGTACCACGATGTACCAGAACTGATTCGGCTATGGTTCGACTACGGGTAGGTCCTAGTCATATACGGTCGTACCAGGCAGCTGTCGTGTCGTGCCATGAAGAACCTCTACCAAGCATGCGCTATAAAATACTTTACAATCAAATATGGCAGACTGAAGCCCTGAAGAGCATTATTCTCTTTCTCCCATCGTGAATATAGCCCTTGACTATTCAAATACGACATCAAGGCCAGTCTTCTTTCTTGAGACAAATACTTGTCAAGAAGCCGTGCTCTAATGAAGAATCGGTTGTTTTCATCAGCCATTTTATCGCTGAGCTAACCTACTGTTGCGCATGCGTCAATTCGGCATTGCTCGAAATTTGATTCTATAAGTTGAACTCTGAGGAGCTCTAGGCGAGTGGTATTTGAGAGCTCGAACCATGTGAATAAATTGGCTTTACACCGTTTTGCCGTGCCGCACCACCCAAAAATCGCTACAATCTTACATTAATAGGAATAATGTCTCTTATATGCTCTGCATGGCTATCTTGCCTCTTAACAAGCAGTAGAAATTACGGCACTTGCTTGGTACTGGCCACAATCATTCGACTCGTTAATGATCATAAAATGTTCAACGATCTGCGATCTCAGCTTGGCCATGAAGTAGCACAGAATAAAAGATTTAGGCCTAGGCGCTAATCTAGCGTCGATCAATACGGTTTCTTAATTGTTGTGAGCGAAAATAGATCCTGATATTCATTGGCTTTCACATAGCCCAATGGAAAAAGCTTCCCAGTATCACATACTTACATAAATCTGCATTCATTCTTATTTCTATAGATCAAGACAAGCCTCTTAATACTTAAGCACAATACAAGACAGACCGTTATATAAAGAAATACTAAACAGGACTCCTAAAGATCGCAATTTTCTCAGTTTTCAACGCAAATGTTTGCTTTTGCTGATTCCCTTAACTCAAAATCAAGCGATAACACGCCTTTTGCAAAACCTAATTTAAGGCTACCGTTATCTAGGCGTGTTTGCATAAGACCACCATTGAATACTCTTGATCTGCTTTAGCAGGTTTCTCCAATAAACCCTGATAATGCAGCACTATTCTCAATTCAAACACTTTCAAATACTCGACAAATGCGATTGAAATGAACTACACATCTTTTATTTTATATGAAATCTTTTCACATCTTTTATTTTATATGAAATCAAGACCTAGTAGTAAAAGTTTCTTAATTTCCGCCCACATTTCAGATCTAAATTTTTCTTAAAACTCTCTTAATCCAATGAAAAAATTTCACTGACAACGAAAACAAAATGTAAAAAATATTGCCATTTGTAGAGCCCATAAGGATTACTGGCTTGCACGTAAAACATACTTTAGTGGACATTTTTAAATTCGTGGAGGAGATTGTGTTTCCGAAATAAACCACAGAAATTTCTAAAGTTTCTTAGCTCTTTCTTTGTAGTTCTAAAAGTTTCTTACATTTTAGTTTGTCTAGTAGCAGGCTTCTCATAAACCGGTTTTTTTATAATAAATGTTTATTGCGCTTGTAAAGCACTAAAATTTCCTTTCATTTGTAGTTGCGTACGTTCTAGTGAAACAATTAATAATGCTTGAAACGGAAAGTATTTTTATACTTGGACTGCTAATACAACCTATACCAAAATACTTGGAACACCAGATAGTTCTGCGATTAAACTGTAATACATTCACTTAGAAAGGTACGCTTAGAAAAAGAGCTGTTAAATATGACCAAATCTTCTTCCACTAAGAAGACAAAATGACGAGATTTAAGGATAGCGCATTGTTGCAACATAAGATGCGCAGTTACGATCCCTGCCAAAAGAAGTTGGAACACAATCGTTTGAATCCCACACAATTGTTTGAATTTCCAACTCCTGCCATTTTTCCACGACACCAATTAAAATATAAACCCCTCCCCCCCCCCTTTGAACAATGTTGATTCGATAACGAAGACCCGTTGCTTTCTACACACGTATCACTTTTGCTTTTAGGGTTCCTCATATTGCTTCATACAACATTGCTCAATGGGGGGAGGGTATGCTATACCTCGTCTGCAGCGTAAATCATAGCAAATATGCCAAGACTATAGGCAGGCAATATACATTACAGAGACACAACTTTGTGTGGGAGAGAGGAGAAGCATGCCGGGGAAAAGTACGAGAAATCTGCAGAGCATTCCAACTATTCTGGCAAATATTGTAGCTACCTTACACTTAGATCTTCATATATGTAGTTCATAAATATATATATATATATATATATATATATATATATATATATATATATATATATATATATATATATATATATATATATATGAACATATTATATATATATATGAACATATTATATATATATATATATATATATATATATATAATATGTTCATATATATATATAATATGTTCATATATATATAATATGTTCATATATATATATATATGTTCATATATATATGTAGTTATCTTCATTGACCAAATGAAAGTCTTGTTCTTCAACGCTTAGTTTCCCTCGGTACCAAGTTATTTATGGTCATACATCACATCATATACAAAGAAATCTTTAAAACAAATGGACACCACTTAAGAATTAAGAAACAGTAACTATATCATTCCAAAATTTCAGACAATAAGATACGGAAAAATTACAGTAAGGTATTTAGCACCGCATAGCCACCATACACTTTGTACTTATCACTGTCTCATGTTTGAGCATATTTGACTTAAAATTGGATGAAGTCAAGGTTGCTAATCTGGATTCGATAACATATGGATTTGGTAACACCGGACATTTTTAGCACAATTTTTCGTAGAGTAGTTAATGTGTCTTTCCACATCCAGACTCTGTCTCCTGCGGCACCCAAGCAATTTGAATTCGAGGCCCTACACACTTCCATAGCGTATACTGCTACACCAAAGACGCTACACTGATAAGTAATTCTTTGCTTCAGATATCTGAAGACTATCATCCCTTCCCTTTCATTACAATTGTGTGTCCCACGTTGATACCCTGACTCATCCACTGTGTATATGCATCAATTATCCAAGGCGTGGCTCTATGGTTTATCTTAGCAACAGAATTGGATCAGTACTAACCACCTCTCCGCATCCTGGCTACGTAAGAACCAAACAAGCTATCGCGTTACTTAGGTCGAATACTCCTTTCTAACTTAAGAGGCAAGTACATTCGTGCCACTAATTTCTTTTGGAAACAACATCAAACTGGGGGTTCCGAAAACAATTTGAAGAGCGTTAAAGTCGCTCGGTGCATCTGACATACCAGAAGTGAATTTAGACCTAGAAATTAGTCCTGTCAGTCGACATTTCTTCTGGGTAAAACCAGATAAATAGTCTCAGAATTCATTAAGGTACCTCAGGAGAAGCATACCCGTGAGTTTCTAAAGAAAGGGAAGGGTGTATGATCCATCCTAATCCACTAATTGCCAAAAATATTCCTGTGGTACTTTCTAAATAGGTAGTTTCAGGAATCGTCGGAAATTACTAAAGAATCGTGAGCAAATAGAGAAATCGCCCATGCTCATTTATAGAACAATCTGCAGGTTTAAAATAAGAAGGCAGAACGCATCACGGAACTGGCCGCATACAAGTTAACTAGGGCCAAATCGGGTGACTGTTAAGCAGTCGTGTATAAACATTAGACTTGATCGTAATTTGCAAGTCTGCAATGAATGTAGTTTCCTGGTATGCCCGGAAGAATCACAGAGTGCCAGGATTTGAATATTAAACAGCCAAGGAACTGATTCGTCAAAAAGAGCAACTGTATGCATCAGAAGCATGGTTGGGTGGAGGCATATTAATAGAAAGGAAGAGGCTGTAAGAATTTGAATAGTGCTAAAAAGAGAGACAACACCGCTCGATTAACACGATAAGGACATAAGACATTAATCAAAATGATAGTATATAGGGCAGAGTCGAGAGGGATTGCAAGGAACTCTACTCTTTTATGAGTGGATGCTAAGAACATGGACAATTGTAATCCATTTTCAGCTCAAATCTTCTTAATTTTGTAATGCTATTTAGGTGGAGGTCTCCTTCAAAAGAGCTACAGTTAAAGACCTACCCCTACTTAAGCATTTTTATACAAGCAACTAAGATAAAAAAGATAAGCACACGGTAAAACGAAGTCATAGTGAAATGATAATTGCCAAATTGAATGCTGCACAGAACTTCTATGGAACGCTTACTCGTAAACTCACAGAATGTACTGGCTACCCTAAAGTCAGTGGGCATAGCTTACTATCCAGTAGATAGTCGGTAATTAAACTAAACGTTTCTTTATGGGAAAGTGGCTTATAAGAGTGTAGTACTCGACTGCTCAAGATAACAATAAAGCATAGTTATTATAGGTGGGATCTATGATTTGAACAGCAACGTATGAGCGTAATAAAAAATATCGAGACTAATGTAGGTATAACATTCAGATCTGAACTGTCTGTGACTGAGGAGCAAATTGCTTTGTGTCCTGCTAGTTAACACTGATCAACTCTGCTAAACTATTTCTTTGTTCAGTTTCCCATTTGGTAGGTATGGATGATGAATAGTAAGTAGCTCCCAAACGTGATGTACGTTGATGATACCTCAGAGTAGAAGTAATAGAACGATCAAGGCACTGCTCGTTATCTCAACATTTTGGTAATCAGAACCAATTTGAAAGATATATTTCGAGGCTCATTAAGGGACACCGCGACAAGAGTTGGTCAGGTATTTAGTGCAAGGGCTTTGTCTAGTTTTGATAACAGCAACCAAAGTCCTTACCACCGATGGGGAGCACTAGATTCTATGGTAATGTATTACTGTACTCCATTCCATTTCAGATCATAAAGGAGGGACACCCTTAAGCTTTCTAGCTAATATTCAAAGGAGCCTTCCACTTTAATGTATAAAGTTCAAAACTTAGTACGTAAAGAAACCCTGGTATACTTCCTGATGAAACATTAATAATAGATAACATGTGGGATAAAAGAATTTGTGTTACTAAAACTCACTTGCTTAAAACTATACAGGGGAAGTACTTGTTTATCAACAAATGAACAGGCATTCCATAGCATAGCAACGAATTAGGAGGAGTATACTTGTCCACTTAGAATAGTGGTACCTTGAGATCTGTTGCCGCAAGTCTCAGGCTCAGTGAGATCGAGCTAAAAGCGTTTTTAGGCTGCTGAATTAAGAGAACGAACGAGATAAATGGTATGTAGATTGTTGCAAAATTGGCAGAGAAAACGTCAATAAAGAATCAGGCAATTTGCTATTCAAAACTAAAGCAGACATCGTGAAGCTGTAATAGGTGGAGCACTCATGTTAAGTGATACCAACACGTGTCTCCTCGCAATAGTGGAGACGGCCGTGACATATCGTCCTCTCTTGACAAGCTTTACTTTCATGGAATTAAGATAGCTTACCTCCTCTAACGGCAAAATCTTCCTGAAGGAGCAATATCTCTATAGCAGCTCTTTCTCCTTTAACGTCTAAAACCTGTCTATCTCTCTTTTGAAGAGTACCAACGCCTTCTTAACGAACACGTCTGAAGTCCTCTGGTAAGTAATCTCCTCTTGCAAATGAGAGGCGACAAGGAACTCTAATGACAGCACTCCAAATTTACTCTTAGCGGTTAAATCTGATACTGACAGCTTAAAGCAATGTTTCTGTCGCTAAAGCTAGATCCACGCAAATGAATAGCGTTGAGATATCTCTCCAAAATGGCTACCACCAAATCATCCAAAATGGCTTCCAATTCTACCTGCTGTGTACTCTTAATCGCGCTACGCAATGCGTCGCAGAGCAAATTATTCAATCAACAAAACTGGTCAGGCACATTAGTCAAAAGTTTACTATTTGTTCGGAGTAAAAAGATAGCTGGATACGTAAATCAGTTCAGATAATAGTTGTGTAAGGTGCCGGCTTAACAAATGTAAACAGTTCGGATCAACCGCGGGCAGACGTAAGAGAACCGGCGTCTTCTGTAAGCCGCACTATGAGAATACTTAGCAACCTCAAGCGAGATCAAAAGGACATTAACTATTGGCAATAAAGCCCACCAGTCATGACATGCTATACGACTTTACTAGAGTCACATGGCCACTACACTACGTCTAAGCATTTCTCACTATATCAACAGCTGCACCTAACTACTAGCAAGTATTCAAGAATCTCTATGTGACATCTTCAGCATTCTTTTATTTACGTACTCGAAGAGAGGAGTTTCTGATGAAGGAGATGAATCCTCGTCTCTTATCGTAGCTTACGCTTATCTTGTCCTCCTCAATGAAGGCTCAACAATGGATTAATTCAACGCCGGACCACTTCACCTCCGGTCTGTTTCAACGCCGGACCACTTACTCAGGAAGTTTTCCTCATAGAGGGCGTAGAGAGAGTCAATAGGCAATCCTAATAATTGTTACAACTTGTCAAGAAAGAGTCAATGGATAATCTTATGAAGATGACTCAACACTCGACCAGCAAACGACTTATTTTCAATGTTACTATTATTGACATTTCCAGTGACATCATCATCTGCTCTTGATTTTTGGTTCTAGAGAATGCAACAGCTGTTAGGAATTCCCTAGCCTCCAAGTAGCGTATATCCAATTGTTTCCTGGTGCATGATGGCTAACAGTTTCCATGGATGTAGACAAATCATCTCGACTTCAAACCTGGTTTATAGAATCACGACGACAGTTTCACATGACAACCTCTAAAGGAAGAATCGCCTGTGTCCTTGTTTTTTTCAATCTTGCTACCCGAAAACATGGCAGGGTTCTTTGCATAACCAATAAACAAAAGTTTGTCCAGAATTAACTTACGTTGACCCTTTACAATAATTTGAGCGGAATTCCTATGGAAAGTGGCTTTGATATAAACCAAAAGCCAAGCAAATAGTGGTAAGTGAGGAACTAATCAGAAACACTTTTCGCGTTCAAAGCTGGTATTTAATCTTCTGCACACAACTATAAAGGCTAGAACAAACGGATCTTCCCTTGAGACTGGCTTTAATCTGAGATTGTGTTTTGCCAGTAACTATTTTGCGGCTGCTTCAAGAGCACACACCACGAGCACTAAGACCAACAAGTAAGTGAAAATACCAAAAAGAAAACCAGACTGCTCACACAAGATGGTTTAGTCTCAGCTTCATCCTTTAGTGCTTGAGAAAGAGAGTGTAAATTAGGCCCAGCACTAGTTATAAGCAAAATTGGGAAGTACTAGAACTGCACAAAGACTTTGCTGCTGACGACGCTGCGAAAGAGTTTGATAAGGTCTAAACTGTCTGTTGGCAAACAACTGTCTATCTGATTTCATTGGAACTGCCACTTGCAATACAGCAAAATATTCTAAAACAGTACCGAGGTATTCTACTTTGAGATCAATTTACAACTAGCTGTTTACAACCAGTTTCTTATTATTATTTATTATAAGTATTTATTGTTTATTATTATTTACTTATTTACAAGTATATTAGGAGCATAACAACCATATGTTTGAGTGCTCTGTTAGGTCTATTTTCTCCCAACCTAATTGACCAATCGCCGTGCAGGATTCTGACCCCACATGCAAAGACTAGGCCCAATTTGCATGGTGATTGGCCAATTAGGCTGGGAGACAATAGACCTTATCAGAGCTCTCAAACATTTTGCGGCTATGCTGTATATCAGGTGTATACCTAGGACATTGCAGTCATGGTAACAATTACTGGAAAGTATGCTGCCTCGATTTCAATTCGAGCACTCTCTACAATACAATACCAGTCACCGACTCAATAGACCCTTTTCACAATGACGTAGAGAGGGCTCGACCTCTGGCGAAAACGAGGCAGGTGATGTTCCAGATTCATCGCCGACAATGCTCAGTACGGGGAAAAGAGCTACTCATTCATTTTTGCGATTGTTCTGCTTAAGATACGGTCAAAAATGGACAATAACATGGATTCCATGTTAAATCAGGCTCCGGAGAATAAATGTAGATCACTCGGATGGCAATGTAACGTATATTGGTGCTGTAACACACTTTACAA
Source organism: Mastigias papua (assembly GCA_964019165.1). Classification (NCBI taxonomy): domain Eukaryota; kingdom Metazoa; phylum Cnidaria; class Scyphozoa; order Rhizostomeae; family Mastigiidae; genus Mastigias; species Mastigias papua. Next base: position 2,675,342 of record OZ025286.1, on the reverse strand, counting down.
AACCGATGCTTCGCCATCGGGCCTAAATTTGTTTAGGTATTCACAGGCGAATCGAGCGAAGATTCGTTGGCGCAATTTTAGTAAAACAGTAGATGGAATGGGTGATTTCATTATAAAAATACTGTGCCTACCTTCGAGGGAAGCATTTTACGGATGGGAATATCATAAACGGTCGAACATGCGGCGACTCACTCGAGGACCTTTGCCACCCTCGCATCTGTACACTCTTGAGGCTAATAAGATCAGGCCGTCTCACAAGCGAACAAAACGCGTCTATCCTAGCTACATTTGCTTCGACATCGGCTTTTGTTTTGAAAATCATGAAAATTATATTTTCCTTCAGATTCTATCAGTGCATCACAAACAGAATCTCATTCCTATACCGTTCTCCTGAGCATGACCAACGTGATTTGATTAGATTTTGTGCACTTTATTAATCGCTCTCACACAAGCAAAAGAGCTCCCGTAGTCCGTGTTAACTTTGACACAATGAATTCTTGACCTGGTGATGATACTTCTTGTAGATATACACTTTGCTCTGTTGACAAAGAGCATGCTATGATTAACTTGTAAACTACAGTTTGCCCTCCCTCTGTCTGGATCATTTAGTGACTCATTTTTGTCTCTCCTTTGTCTCCCCCTTACCCCCCCCCTCTATCTGGATATGCGAAAATAAATGGCATAAATACTATAAAAAGTTTCATAGGTAGAGCTAATGCTCATTTGATGAACTTCCTCTGTTCCATTCCCTAGCAATAGTTTCAGAGCAGGTATGCCAGAGCAATTCATGGAGTACCCAGCAAA